>CM016566.1:11995280-12197535 GCA_003412495.2 Echium plantagineum | reverse complement strand
TTTTAATTATTTATTTATGAAAAATCTCTTTTGAATTTTATTAGTGAACCCGCTGTTAGAAATTGATGTGTCAATTTCCTCAATTAGTGCCCGTGAACTATATCATCTATATATACGGTTCAACAACCGATAGTTATCTGAACTATCAGTAGTCTCACCCGAGATAATGCCGGGGGTCATCGAATGGTAGACTAGGCTCTCACGATGATCTTCGGGATTCGTGTATACGGTCTTATACGTTGAATCCCGATGCCTTCGTTACTCGGGCTATGAGGTCACACACGTAACAATTACCGAAGATACTTTCGAGTAATGACCCGAAAGTGAATAAGGGATTTGATCCATATTGAGGAATTTCGGTTCGATCGAGATCGTGTCCCGACCGAACCGATGGTGCGCCCGGAATTGGTTCCGGACACACCATTTGGGGTTTATGTATATATATATATATATGTGAGATATATATATATATATTATCATTTATTGAAATGATTTAATTAATTAATGAATTAATTAAATAAGATATGATTTAATTAATTAATTAAGATTAATTAATTCCATCATCATGAATGGTTGACATCTTGGTGGCTACTTTATGCCTTGGGAAGGCTTTGTAAGTCTTGGGAAGAACTCTTGTAAGAGAATCTTCCATGGACCAAGAGGCATTAACCATATGGATGGTTAATGTGTTTGTTTAGTGTATAATGTGTTTCATCATCCATTCTATATCATAAGATGATATAGAATGGGTAGAGTATCAAGCTAAGTATCACACAACTCTTGTTAGAGAACAAAAACAAACACACACACTTCATCTTCAAACCCTCTAGCAAAACTCTAAGTGTTAGAGTATAGAAATTGTTCTATAGTTTGCTATAGTAGTTAGACTACACACTCCTCAATAACACACACTAGTCCAAGTGTGTCTTATTGCTATCTAAGGTATTGGTGTGGACTATTTCATAGTAGTTCCATATCACCTTGGTGATAGAAATTTCTTCAAGAAGAAAGCAAGGAGCAAGGTGTGGGGATAAGCACTTGAAGATCATATCACTTCCGCTCACGCTTCAAAGGTATATCTTTGTAGCCACACTCTTTGATTATGTTAGTTGTAGCATATTCACACTATCTTTAAACATATACTTCTATGAGCTAGTTCTATTGTGTAAGTTCTAACGATCAACGAATTAGGGTTTTCTAGACATATGAACTATCGTAGTTCATTGTGTCTTGCAACCCCGGGATATTCCAACATGGTATCATGAGCTATATTACACGTTTAACATGTTCTAGAAGTGTTTAAAGTAGTACCATATAGTATATATGTCGATATATGTACCGTAGCCGATTTTCGTATTCGGAAAACCCTCCCCGACAAAACCTAAGTTCCGCGTGAGTCCAGGAAAGCCAAGGATACGGCTCCACCGGAACGCGAACCCTCGGCGTTCCCTGGATAAGGAACGCCTTGGCCCGGAGCCTGGTTCGGCCCCCCAGGACGCGTCCATGCACGTCCAAAGTCATTTGATGATTTCGAAACAAAACAAATCGATTAAGGCCAAAGTCATTTGATGATTATGGACGTTTTCGGTTTGTTATGGGTGATTTAGAGATTGTTTTGGAAATACTCTTATAAGTCCAAAACATTCTTTGAGAAGTTTAAAATAGTTTAAAATTAGCATGTATGTCAAAGTGTTGATTTTATCCTATCGGTACTAATTAAATTGTTTAATTGAGTATCGAAAGGAAGTTTGTGGTTTGAGTTATTATGAATTTCAAACCTTAAACTTATGCTAAGTCTCTTTGAATGTAATTGGGTTATTAGTTCAAAATGTTGAACTTATGGTAAAACTTCCGATAATTGGCTATGTTAGTTGTTGGACAACTAAAGGTTATGATATGCATATATGACTATGATTCACATTATTTGAATGTGAGTATGTGTGTGAGTTGTGTGTTGCTTGTGTGTTTTATTCCATTCCTAGCATGTTTATGTGTTTTATGTATAATGTGTTATACATATATAAACTGTAGTCTGAATGGAATGGGGATTTGATATGGCCTAGTATTTATTCGAAAAACAGTCTGCGTACTGTCCTTGATATTGAAATACGACGCATGTGTCGTTTTAAATTATTGTATTGTTATTTCTTTTTCGCGGCGCATGTGCCATTTAATGCGAAAGTTGATTATGTAACAAGACATGAAGAGATGGACTTGGAGCATGGCGATGTCCAAGAAGACGGAGACCAAGGACTTAGTTTAGAACTAGTTAGACTAGTTTTATTTAATGTCTTTTAGGCCATATCACGTCCCTTTAAAGTGTTTATTATTCATGCCATGTTTCATGCTTACATATATTTTCTTGAAGTATATGTATACCTTATGTGATATGCATGAAATGTGGATTACATGTTTAATCTAAACCTCTCCACGTAATAATTAAGTGTTTGCCAAACCTAAGTTCAAAGTTGTCAAACTTTCCTACGTTTCGGGTGGATCATCCCTAGATGGGCACTTTGATTCATAGGAATAGGAGGCAATGGGATTACATGCGCTACAGGTTAGCCCATCGAACCGGCAAATGTAATCCATCCCTTTATGGTGAACTAAGGTTGCTTAAAACGTGGCTACAGGTTAGCCCATCGAACCGGCCCGTTTGGCAAAGGAAGTCTATAGTGTCTTAAAACGACTAGTGATAGACGCCAAGAGTCATATATAATCATTGGATGATTGATATATGATAGTCTAGTAGGACTTACCCATGGATTGGACTATGAGGATGATTGCGTGTGCCGCTCATACCCAAGTCCGTGGGGTCTTGGTATACTTGTACACTTCGAGGGGTTGTTGGTACTCGTATTATTGTTTCAAGCATGCTTTACTTGTATCGTATGTTTTACATATAAATTAAACTGAACGTCGTTTCATACTCGCATGTTTTAGATGGCAACTGCTAAGAAATCAACTTCAAACTCACTCCGATCTACACTTGAGAAGTGTAAACTCAATGGCAATAACTTCAACGACTGGTCTCGTAACTTGAGAATCGTTCTCAAGCACGAGAGAGTCGAATATGTTCTTAAGGAAGAACTTCCTCCTCCACCCCATGAGGATGCCGATGAGCTAGAACGTGGTGCATATGATGTACACGTGGACGATGCATTGGATGTCCAATGTCTCATGCTGGCCAACATGGAACCGAATCTTCAGATTCAGTTCGAAAATGTGGCAGCATATGACATGTACTGCAGACTGGAACAGATGTTCCAGAAGCGGGCAAGAAATGAGCGGTACGAAGCTGTTTGTGCCCTCATGGATTGCAAACTATCCAATGGTCAACAGGCCAGTCCTCATGTTCTCAAGATGATTGGGATCATCGAGAGACTTGAGTCTTTGGGAACTCAGTTTTCCAAGGATTTGGCTGTTGACATAATCCTCCGTTCCCTTCCTGACAAGTTTGGTAACTTTGTCATGAACTTCAACATGCATGACTTCGATAAGTCGTTGTCGGAGTTGCATAACATGATCAGCACGGCTAATACTGCGTTGAAGGGTGGGAAGAGCTCTACCCCTACTCCCTCTGTTCTGATGATTCAGAACAAGAAGGCCTTTAAGAAAGGCAAGGGGAAATGGAAGGGAAAGGCCAAGACTGGAACAGTCAAGGCCCAGACTTCCAAAACTCCGGGTAAAGGTCCTAAGGGGACTGACCAGTGTCATTATTGTAATACACCTGGTCACTGGAAGAGGAACTGCAAGAAGTACCTCGAAGATAAGAAGAGTGGGACTCTTCCGACAGGTATATTCGTTATTGAAGCTTTCATCACCTCCAATAACTCTACTTGGGTACTTGACTCAGGATGTGGTTCTCATATTTGTCGAAATATGCAGGTACTACATGACAGTAGAGCCCTTCGGAAGGGAGAGGTGGACTTGCGGGTAGGCAATGGAGCAAAGGTTGCTGCAGTTGCCGTGGGCAAGATAGATTTAAAACTACCATCCGGGATGGTCTTAGTTTTAAATAATGTATATTGTATTCCTACTATTTCTAGAAATATTATTTCCATATCTGTTTTGAACAATGATGGTTTTACCATCCTTATGGAAAGGAATATATGTTCTATTAATCGTGATGGTTTACTTTATGCAAAAGCTTCAAACCAAAATGGTCTTTTCATACTAGATGAGGACCATGAGGTATATAACGTAAATATTAAAAGGAACAAGCCTAACGACTTGAATCCTACCTACCTATGGCATTGCAGACTTGGTCATATAAATGAAAATCGCATCAAGAAACTCCACGAAAGTGGAATTATTGAGTCACTTGATTTTGAATCATATGACCAATGCGAATCATGCCTTTTGGGCAAGATGACCAAATCACCTTTCACTGGAACGAGTGAAAGGGCAAGTGATTTATTGGGGATAATACATACCGATGTATGTGGTCCAATGAACACTCCTGCAAGAGGTGGTTTTCCCTACTTCATTACCTTCACGGATGACTTTAGCCGTTATGGCTATGTCTATCTAATGAGGCACAAGAGTGAAGCCTTTGAAAAGTTCAAAGAATTCCAAAATGAAGTAGAGAATCAACTCGGCAAGACTATTAAGACTCTTCGATCCGATCGAGGAGGCGAATATATGAGCCACGAGTTTGACGCTCATCTTAGAGATTGTGGAATTGTTTCACAACTCACACCGGCCGGAACACCACAACATAATGGTGTGTCCGAAAGGAGGAATCGCACTCTGTTAGACAGTTTGCGATCCATGATGAGTCGAACCGACCTACATGTCAGCTTCTGGGGTTACGCGTTGCAAACTGCCGCACTTACCTTAAATAATTGTCCAACCAAGTCAGCTGAGAAAGTACCATATGAGATGTGGTTTGGGAAACGTCCCAAGATTAGCTTCCTCAGGGTTTGGGGTTGCTTGGCCTACGTCAAGAAATTGAACGTAGACAAGCTAGGCCCAAAGGCTGACTTGTGCCATTTCATTGGTTATCCAAAGGAAACCAAAGGGTATTATTTCTACCTTAAGCCAGAAAATAAGATTTTCGTGGCTAGGACAACACATTTCCTTGAGAAAGAGTTCTTATCAGGAAATGTCAGAAATACGGTACAACTTGAAGAAGTTCAAGATGATGAGCCGAATGAGTTAATGAACTCATTCGACACGTTTAATGAGCAAGTTGAGTTGTCGAACTCAAGAAACTCATTGAATGGGAGAGATGGGTTATTGAACCCAAGTGTCTCATCAAATGAGCAAGTCGAGTTAACGAACTCGGCAGGCTCACTTCAGGAAGTAGATCCTCCATTCATGATGGATCCTATCTTGGACCCTAGATCCACGGTAGATGAAACTCCTGAAGAAGTACCGACCCTTAGGAAATCCAGTAGGACTCGTCATGTTCCCGATAGATGGTATGGGGAATCCTTCTTGATAGAAGACGACGAGCCTTATACTTATGGAGCCGCAATGAAAGGGCCAGATAGCGAGTCATGGCTTGAAGCCATGAAATCCGAGATAGACTCTATGTACCAGAATGATGTCTGGACATTGGTTCACTTACCCGAAGGTGCTAGACCTATCGAGTGTAAGTGGGTCTTTAAGAGAAAGCTTGATAAAGATGGAAATGTCCATGTTTATAAGGCTAGACTAGTGGCGAAGGGTTTCAAACAAATTCATGGTATTGACTATGATGAAACCTACTCACCGGTAGTCATGTTCAAGTCTATTCGGATCCTCTTAGCCATTGCCGCATATTATGACTATGAGATATGGCAAATGGATGTAAAGACCGCTTTCGTTAATGGAAACCTTGAGGAGGATGTGTACATGACACAACCTCCAGGCTTTACATGTCCAAAAGGACCTAAGAAGGTATGTAAGCTTCAGAGATCCATTTATGGACTCAAGCAAGCTTCTCGCAGTTGGAACCTCCGATTCAATGAAGCAATTAAAGAATTTGGCTTCATTCAGAATGAGGAGGATGCTTGTGTATACAAGAAGGTAAGTGGGAGCCACATTGCATTTATAGTCCTGTATGTAGATGACATACTGATCATTGGAAACAACAAACCACTCCTTGAGTCAGTCAAGAGATGGTTGTGTAAGTGTTTCTCGATGAAGGACTTAGGAGAGGCGCAGTATATCCTTGGAATCAAGATATATCGGGATCGAGCCAATAGGTTGATTGGCCTAAGACAGGACACTTATATTGATAAGGTTCTGAGACGATTCGATATGATCGATTCCAAAAAGGGAATACTGCCTATGACAACTGGCACTATTCTCGGCAAAAGTCAGTGCCCCACCACTGACGTCGAGAAGGAGAACATGAGTAGAGTCCCGTATGCTTCAGCCATAGGATCTATCATGTATGCCATGTTGTGCACTAGACCAGACGTATCGTACGCTCTGAGTCTGACCAGCCGATATCAAGCGAATCCAGGCAACAGCCATTGGACCGCTGTGAAATGTATCCTTAAGTACTTGAGAAGGACTAAGGATATGTTTCTGGTATATGGCGGAGATGAGGAGTTGATTGCAAAAGGTTTCACCGATGCCAGTTTCCAAACCGATCGAGACGATTTTCGTTCTCAAACCGGGTTTGTATTCTGCCTGAACGGTGGAGCCATCTGTTGGAAGAGTTCCAAGCAGGACACAGTTGCAGATTCTACTACGGAGGCCGAGTACATTGCAGCTTCTGAAGCAGCCAAGGAGGCATGTTGGCTTAAGAAGTTTATGACTGAGCTTGGGGTAGTTCCTAGCGCTGATGGTCCAATTGAGTTGTTATGTGATAACACTGGAGCCATAGCACAGGCTAAGGAACCCAGGGCTCATCATAAGTCCAAGCATGTCCTCAGGATGTATCACCTCGTCCGTGAAATGTTCTAGAGAGGTGACATCAAAGTATCCAAAGTAGATACAGACGACAACGCAGCTGATCCCTTGACTAAACCATTGCCTCAGACCAAACATGAGTTCCATACTTCAGCTATTGGACTTAGACTTAGGTCCGAGTGGTCTTAGTCTTAGTGGGAGCTTTATTTCAGTTTATTTGATTTATATGTATGAAGTATACTTTTGTAAAACTCTTATTGTTGAATAAAAGTATTACTTCTTGTTTATTGATTGCCTATTCTTTTATAGCACTTGAATAAACAATTGAATATTTAATCATAGTTGTATGATAAATATTTTAATTCCCACGTAATCACGAGTTCTTGAAGAGGAGCCAATAAGTGTATTGGCTAAGGAACCCCTTTTTCAAGACAAGAACTATGGTGATTACATTGTCCCTAGTGGTATGTCCCGCCGTTTTGGGAACGGACACAACCAAACTAGTGTGTAATGATTCGTTTGACTTTGTTTCTTAAGTCAAAAGGATGGTCCAAATCATTACATGGGTTCATTGTCAAGAGAGTCTTGACATGGTACTCAGTGACCGTTGTGAAATTATAGAAGAGATCTTGTGTCCTATATTTCACACGAGCCATATGATAGAGGTTCTGAGACCTACATGCATATCATTCTCATGCTACGTGAGCATGAGGCTTTGACTACTTCCGGACCCATCCGTTACTGGTGGTAATGGGGTACGTTGGGTCTTATGTGAATGTAGTGGTGAGATGATCGGTGATGCATTGGTAGGGTCTTTGTCCACCCTGGTATACAGGGAAGGTTTTTCTGGCCACTCGGAGAGTGAGTCTTACTTATGAATTCACCCGTTCTGAACGGGAGTGAGACTATCTCGTGTTCCGAGAAATTATGTCATAGGAGTTGGCGACACGCTTTCTTGCTTTAGCCTATGACGAACACCGAGGACAAAGGGAATCATGTGACAAGGATGCAAGTGTACATCCAAGACATTGGTAATAGTCCAAGGGCAAGTGGGAGTGTTAGAAATTGATGTGTCAATTTCCTCAATTAGTGCCCGTGAACTATATCATCTATATATACGGTTCAACAACCGATAGTTATCTGAACTATCAGTAGTCTCACCCGAGATAATGCCGGGGGTCATCGAATGGTAGACTAGGCTCTCACGATGATCTTCGGGATTCGTGTATACGGTCTTATACGTTGAATCCCGATGCCTTCGTTACTCGGGCTATGAGGTCACACACGTAACAATTACCGAAGATACTTTCGAGTAATGACCCGAAAGTGAATAAGGGATTTGATCCATATTGAGGAATTTCGGTTCGATCGAGATCGTGTCCCAACCGAACCGATGGTGCGCCCGGAATTGGTTCCGGACACACCATTTGGGGTTTATGTATATATATATATATATGTGAGATATATATATATATATATTATCATTTATTGAAATGATTTAATTAATTAATGAATTAATTAAATAAGATATGATTTAATTAATTAATTAAGATTAATTAATTCCATCATCATGAATGGTTGACATCTTGGTGGCTACTTTATGCCTTGGGAAGGCTTTGTAAGTCTTGGGAAGAACTCTTGTAAGAGAATCTTCCATGGACCAAGAGGCATTAACCATATGGATGGTTAATGTGTTTGTTTAGTGTATAATGTGTTTCATCATCCATTCTATATCATAAGATGATATAGAATGGGTAGAGTATCAAGCTAAGTATCACACAACTCTTGTTAGAGAACAAAAACAAACACACACACTTCATCTTCAAACCCTCTAGCAAAACTCTAAGTGTTAGAGTATAGAAATTGTTCTATAGTTTGCTATAGTAGTTAGACTACACACTCCTCAATAACACACACTAGTCCAAGTGTGTCTTATTGCTATCTAATGTATTGGTGTGGACTATTTCATAGTAGTTCCATATCACCTTGGTGATAGAAATTTCTTCAAGAAGAAAGCAAGGAGCAAGGTGTGGGGATAAGCACTTGAAGATCATATCACTTCCGCTCACGCTTCAAAGGTATATCTTTGTAGCCACACTCTTTGATTATGTTAGTTGTAGCATATTCACACTATCTTTAAACATATACTTCTATGAGCTAGTTCTATTGTGTAAGTTCTAACGATCAACGAATTAGGGTTTTCTAGACATATGAACTATCGTAGTTCATTGTGTCTTGCAACCCCGGGATATTCCAACACCCGCATCTTTAATTTATTATAAATTTTGCCTCAAAATCTAATTATAAGTGCATTTCCGATTTTGCCCTTACCTCAATTCACTTTTTTGGCGAAAAAATACTTCAGGGGGTGGAACGAAAAAAATAGGGGGTAAATTGAAAAGATAAATCGTTCAGGGGGTAAATTGAAAAGATAAATCATTCATGGGGTAAATTGAAAGCGTGGTAATACCTTGGGGGGCCAAAAGAAAATAAGCCTTTATCTTTCAAGTCTTACCTTTTTTTGTTTCTAATTATCTGTCTTTCTATCATAATTAATTAAAAATTTACATTTTCAATGTGCTTCTTGATTATGAAGTTATAAACTAATCAATTATATAATTTCAATTTAATGTCATTTTATATTTTCAATGTACTTTTCTTACTACTTTTTATTTTTTAAATTTATGTGCATATGACTAGAAAGACATATAAATAAGAATGGGAGAGTACATGTTAACACACATATGTATTTTTATACCTACATTACAATGTTTGGAGTCACAGGAAAGGGTGAATGACATTTAGGTCCCCCAGTTTTTGTTTAAATGTCAAATAGGTCCCTCAGTTTTTCAAATCAACACTTTAGGTCCCTTGACATAAAATCAAATATACTATTGACTATAATGCCCTTCTACTTACACCTCAATATTTTTAGTTTATTTTTGGCTCATGGAAATAATTGACTTTCATTTCAAAAGTATTAAAATTTATAAATAATATAAAATGTGTAAAATAAATAGTTTTAATTTAGAAAAATGAAATAACATTTTGTTTTGGTTAATTTTAATACTAAAATTTGGATTTTTAAGTTGTCTTTCTAATTATGTTTATGTCAATCAAGAAATAATTAAAAATAAATAATGTTTTACATATATAAATCTCTAATCAATGAATAAAACAATAATTTAATGAATGTATTGATATTAGAAACTTTTATACTATACTCCTCATTAAACAATGTTGAAAAAGAAAATACAATCGAACATTGCATTAGAATTTTAAAATGACAAGTAAGTTTAAACACTTCTTTTGTAAGATGACAACCGGAAAAACCATAAGAAGTACTTCATTATATTTTATGTCAAAATTATATTTGTATATTGTGACAAATTTGTTAGATCACTATTTTCATAAAAATATGATACACAAATATATAACTTTATTAAATTATTAAAAATTAATTTGTAAATCTATGATAAATTATAAGTCATTTAGTTAAAGTTATCATAAAATATAAGTCATTTAGTTAATATTATTGATAAATTTGTAAATCTATGATAAATATTATTTATAAATTTTAATATTTTGAAATAAAAATCAATTATTTTCATGAGCTAAAAAAATCAAAAATATTGAGATGTAAATATAAGGGCACTATAGTCAATAAGACATTTGATTTTATGTCAAAGGACCTACTTGACAATTACAATAAAACTCAGGGACCTAAAGTGGTAATTCGAAAAACTGAGGGACCTGTCTGACATTTAAGTAAAAACTGGGGGACCTCAGTGTCATTCACCCTCACAGGAAATGTGGATCGAATTTCAAATCTACAAAAAATAATTTAACCTAGCTGGTGATATGTGATTGTGAATTTGTTAGAAGAACAATAAGGTGCATTTAGTAAGAATTTAAATGAAAATAAAATCTTTTATTTAACTAATAATGTATGGTTTTTCCAAGCAGTAGGTATGATAATCTTTGTGAATGCTATTTTCGTTGCAATGTGCTGTTTGGTATACAAGTTAGTGAGAAGAAGAATACAGAGAAAACGAAGGTTTAAACGAAATGGTGGAATTTTATTACAAAAGTACTTATCTTCTAATGCTAATATTATGGAGAAGATAAAACTTTTTAGTGGCAAAGATTTGAACAAGGCTACCGATAACTTCAATGAAGATAGAGTACTCGGTCGAGGAGGACAAGGAACTGTTTATAAAGGCATGTTGCATGATGGAAAAGTTGTGGCTATTAAGAAGTCCAAATTATTCCTTAATCCCAATCAAGTAGAGGCATTTGCCAACGAAATTATTATCCTTTCACAAATTGACCATAGAAATGTGGTTAAACTATTTGGGTGTTGTTTGGAGATGGATGTTCCTTTGTTGGTTTATGAGTTTATATCAAATGGAACCTTGTACAACCTCATTCACAGTGAGCAAACTCACTTCCCTCTAACTTGGGAGGTTCGGTTAAGAATCGCCTTAGAGATAGCTGAAGCGTTAGCTTATCTCCACTCAGCGACTTCTGTTCCAGTATACCACAGAGATATCAAATCAAGCAATATACTTCTTGATGACAAGTTCAAAGCAAAAATTGCCGACTTTGGAACATCGAGGAATATTGAAGTCGATCAAACACATCTTACCACGTTGGTGAAGGGGACATTTGGTTATCTTGATCCTGAATATTTTCAATCTAGTCAGTTTACCGAAAAGAGCGATTGTTTATAGTTTTGGCGTTGTACTTGTTGAGCTCTTAACTGGTTTGAAGCCTATCTGTTATTCCGAAGAAGAGCAAAGTCACTTAAACCTAGCAGGGAGATTTCTTTTGGCCGTGGAAGAAAATTGTGTAAAGGAAATTCTTGATTCACAAGTTATAGGGACATCTAATGAGGAAGAACGGGAAGCTATTATTGGACTTTCCAGACGATGCTTGAATGTGAATGGAAGGAATCGACCATGTATGAAGGAAATTGTGATGCAGCTTCAGAGCATCCAAAACTCTCAAATCCCTTTAACAATGTTAATGATTGAAAAAGGGAATGTTCAAGGGATAAATGATGTGCAGTTTTCTGGCGATCTTGCTCCATCTTCATCAGATGTCTCTCCCTTAATGTCTAGTACTTTCTAAATAAGTTTTTGATAGATATCTTTATTTTGTAAGCACTGTTGATAAGATAAATTATTATGGTTCAACTAGATTATTTGAAGAATAAAAAACATTGTATTGAGAATGTTAACTACATTTATTCATGAAAATGGAGAGAGAATGACAAGAAATTCCAATTCTTCTAAAATTTCTTGTAAAACCTAGCTTGGGAGTAAAATGGACTCTTTAACATTATTTTTTTCCTTGTATGATGTATCAATAATATTTTCATAATATAATTTTCTTATACTATAATTAAGGGCCTGTTTGTTAAAACTGAATGTCTGAATATGAAGTCTGAAGTCTGAAAACTGAATGTCTGAATCTGAATGTCTGAATCTGAATTATAACTGAATCTGAATTCTGGAAGTATTTAGATGTTTGATAACATTTCAAAGAAAAAGACTGAAATCGTAATGTAATGACAACTTTACCCCTACTTTAATTCATTCATATATAAATAATATGTATAACAAATACTATTACACAAAATAAATAAATTAAATATATTATTAATTAAATTATGAATATATTAAATATGATTAATAAATAATAATATTAAAAATAAATATTAATAATATAAGAATAATGATAATATTAATATTATTATTGATGATAATATTAACAAAAGTAATAATAATAATAATAATAATAATAATAATAACCATAATAATAATAGTAATAAGAACCAAAATAAGAATAATATAAGAATAATAAAGATAATAATAATAGTAATAATATTATCGATAATGATAATAATAATAATATGTGATAATACTAATAATAATAATAGAAATAATAATAATACTAATAATAATAATAACAACAATAATAGAAATATTAATAATAATAGTAATAATAAGAATAATAAAATATTAATACTTATGAAAAATAATGATGATAAAAATATTAATAATAATAATAATAATAATAATAGAAATAATAATGATAATAATAATTAATAATAGCAATAATAATCATAATAATAACAATAATAAGAGTAGCAATATCAATAATAGATTTTCTTTTATTTTGCTATCAATAATAGAAATTATAATAATAATAATAATACTAATAATAATAATAATAATAATAACACTGATAATAATTTGATTTGAATAAGAATGTATGAATTTGAAAGAATTAAGGAAGGAGAAATATGTAAAGTTGCAATTGATAACTTCTGATTTGATTAAGAGGACAAAATTAAGTAGCAAATTTTGACTTAATTTTTTGTTAAGGATTTCATTCAGGTCTGATTTTATTCAGTACTTAATTTTTTTTGTTAACAAACAGACTTAATGAAATAAGTACTTAATTAATTAAGTTTAAGTGCTGAATCAGTTTAACAAACAGGCCCTAAATCTAATGGTTAATTGGATAGTGAAAGAAAGTGGAGAGCATGGTCCATAACTCCATATACATGTCAAACAAATAATTTCCTCGAAATTTTTCTTGAGTATGAGTTCACATATAGAAAGAATCTGAATAGTAGATGTCGTATCTTATACGTTCGTTTAGAAGTAGACATTTTTTTGTGTCATGAAATGGAAAGATTAGAGAATGACATGAAAGAAAAGGAAACAATCAAAATGAACCACAATCCACATAACTTGGTTTCATCAATGATCAAGGTTGAATTCATTTCATCATCTCAAATATTGTAAATTAAAGACCCAAAATCGAAACTTCAGCTCACCTCAACTTGTGCGCACTTAATCGAATTTGATAAATTGTACTCCTATAACATACACATTCCCAAGTGATATAAGCAGTTATGATGTAATTACCCAATGCACGATAATAAGGGACGCAAAGTGATACAGTGAGAGTAGAAGCACCTACGGATATTTGTGGGCTTAATTTCATCTGGGCACCTGAACTATTTTTTAATTCCCAAATAGGCACCTGATGACCTTTTTGTAACAAGTAGGCACCTGGATCCCAAATAGGCACCTGAACTATTTTTTAATTCCCAAATAGGCACCTGAACTTTCGTTTTTCACAATTTTTTTAATTTCTTAGATTTTAAAATTGTCGATGAAGGGCAAATTAGTCATATTACACATAAAAAGTAACTCAACTACCTTTAATCTAACCCAACCTCAACCCAACCCCATTAAATATTTAACCCAACCCATTAAAACCATCATCTTCAACCTTACATCTCATTATTTTCAACTTCCATCATCTTCTTCGTTCTTTTTTTTTGTTTAACCAAACAATCTTATAACAATTAACCAAACTTAATATTGCAAATTAGTCTGGTTGCTTTCTCATTTGCGGCTAAAAGCCCTTAATATTGCAAATTCGTCAGGTTGCTTGCTGATCTGCGGCCAAAAGCTCTTTTCCATCTTTTCCTGCCATTTATCCTGTGTTTTGGTTGCTTGCGTGCTGATTGCTGCTGGGATTTTCAAACAACATAGGGTTCTGTTCGTTCTTCATTGTTGTTCGCAGGTGTGGGTGGGGGGGGGGGGAGGGGCTGCTGCTGCTGTCGCAGGTGGGGTGGGGTGGGGGGGGGGGCTGTTGTCGCAGGTGGGGGGTGGGGTGGGGGTTGGGTGGTGGGTGCGGGGGGAGGGGGGGTGGGGTAGGCTGTAATTTTTTATTTTTGGTTTTTAGGGGGTAATTTTTTATTTTTGGTATCTAAAATCTTACTTACTAATGGTACATAACTATTCTTAAAAATTTTGCCTCTAAAAAGTCATGTTTTCAATATGACTAACTTGCCCCTGGATTAAGAAATTTTTAAAATTTTAAAATTTGAGAAATTAAAGAAATTGTGAAAAACGAAAGTTCAGGTGCCTATTTGGGAATTAAAAAATAGTTCAGGTGCCTATTTGATATTCAGGTGCCTACTTGTTACAAAAAGGTCATCAGGTGCCTATTTGGGAATTAAAAAATAGTTCAGGTGTCCAGATGAAATTAAGCAGCCATATTTGTGTCATCAAATACTACAAAACACTTTTCTATTTCATATTTAGAATAAACATAAGGAAAAAAGCAAAAAAAAAAATTATCTTAAATTTTTTTCTCAAATATCATAGAGAATGTCTTATATTTACACATTTTAAAACCAATCTTGTTCATCAGATTAAAAGATGTAAATGTTGTAAGTAATAAAACAAGAAATTTGGATATATTTCGTTTGTTTCGAGAAATCTATCCATCAATTCCGATTCTTTCTTTTTCCCTTGATTCTTTTCCGATCAAGATGTATAGATCTTGTTCATGGATTAACGAAAATTTGCCTGTGCCATTCTATGAGTCTCTTCCTTTTTGTGTATGACATCGTCACTCCCTTTGACAGCATCCACTCTGGGGGAATATATGTTCAAGAATTAAAAAAATTAAATAAAAAGTGTCGTTGTCTATGAAGTGGTCTTCTGGCTAATTGGTGTACTAGGTGGTAGAATTTAATCCAATAGTTAAGAGTGATAGTTACCTGTCGAAAATTGAAGACAACTCTGCCCTCTGGGGGACTTGTAAGTAAACGTCAACTCGGAGTGGGACTCCGATGGAATAGTAATACAATGTTGCAAGTTGCAACCAATTTTGACCGATGAAAGAAAATAGTAATATAGTAAATGAAAGAAAATTCAATATATCATAAAAATAATTGTAGGGGTTTCATAGTGGCTTATATAAATAGGGGTCGTTCTTGTTATTTGAAGATACAATAAAATACTGTTTAGCTCTACTACACCAATATCTTACTTATATAGACATACTCATCCAAAACAATAGTCTATAATGTTAGAGAAGTTGAATATCGTTGTTACTACGACAGTTATACTAGTACTTTCTGTTATGGGAGTTGTACCAGTGGCTGTCTCAAAATCGCCCATTGCAAAACCCGGATGCCAAAGCCAATGCGGAAACGTGAACGTTTGGTATCCCTTCGGAATAGGTTCGGTAGACTGTTTCTACAACCATTTGTTTGAAATACTCTGTCTTCAAGACCGACCGTATCTACATATCAATGGACGGCCTATGAGGTACTAAATACTTCTACTACAGATTACGATGACTTAGTAACAATAAGAAGCAATACATCGTACATACGTTTTTGTAAAGATACAACGAATTGGGTTTCTTCCAATTTGTCAGGCACCCCTTTTACGTACTCTTTTCGGAACAAATTTATGGTTGTTGGTTGCGGGACTGCATCTCCTTCGGAGACTACAAGGGCGGATGCTCTTCCGTGTGTGATGGTGCTATGGGTACTGATGGCTGCCATGGGACCAACTGTTGCCAAGACTCCTTTGGTTTTCGGGAGACTGATGAGTACAAACTTAGTTTCTCAAAAGCACTCGGCGGAAATAATAGTTGTTCCTCTGCTTTTGTGGTAGAGCAGAGTTGGTATCCCGAAAATGCATCTTCATTTTCAGATCCTTCTTCTGATCTGGGGACCGTTGAAGTTCCAGTTGTGTTAAACTTTCAAATCCTCAAGTCGATTTCGGGACTTGGATTTGCAAATAACAAATATTGTGATGAGACTTCTAAACAAGATTTTTGGTTTTGTTCGTGTCCTTGTGGGAGTTTTTTCTTAGGAGATAACAAAATTATGTTATCAGGGAGATAACACAAATGCTGGCCGTTGGATCAGGGTGGTTATGGCTTTTTTTGATCTTGTGGTTGATATCTAATGAGGGCGTTTTTGTCATTAATATTTTGAATAAAATAACCGAAATTCTTGATTCACTCTCTCCTGATAGTGTGTGAATTACACTCTCCCAATTTAAAATCATGCAATGGGCGATTATTGTTTGACTTAATTAGCGGTTGTTTAATTAAATATGCAACTAACTCCTATTTTTTCTCCATATTGATTGATGATTGTATTGGATTGGATTTTTTGTTTCCGTTTTTTGCTCCAACAATTTAGTGACGATATGTAATTCTTTCTCCACATTGATTGTCGTTCTTAAATTAAAGCGGGTGAAACGTCTGGTATTTAATTATTAATACGAATATTTTTAAAGATTTCTATAATAACATAGATTACGATAATAGTGGAATGTTAGGATTTTTATAGAATTCCATTACATAAAACATTATGTTCATGACTTATTGTTAGGACGAGAATCCTAATTTCAATAAATGTCTTTAATCAATTTGCCAAAGATGTAGTCAGGATAATTATTATCTTTTATTTTGTTATTTGTCAGAATAAAGTATAAATATTCCCTCCTATTTTCACGATATTTAGATAAATGACGGTATTTAATTATTAATACAGATATTTTTAAAGATTTCTATCATAACATAGATTCCATAAGTATGGTAATAGTGGAATGTCAGGATTGTTATAGAATTCCATTACATAAAACATTATGTTTATGACTTATTGTTAGGACGAGAATCCTAATTTCAATAAATGACTTTAATCAATTTGCCAAAGATGTAGCCAGGATAATTATTGCACACAGGATAATTTAGTAGGCAAGATTATAAGCTGGACACTCAAAATTCGGGTCTTTTCAAGAAAACTGCAATCTTTTCAGCTAGAAGATCATCATAGTTTAGAACATTCAATAACAACTTACTCACATCATACATTGCAATAACATAGCTATTGAATTTTCAGTATCAACCATAATGCAATACAATAAGTATCAATTATTCCACTTTCATATTTGAGTCAATTACGGCATTATTAGGTCATAATTGACTGTATTTAATTCTAGACGATTTTTATGTTGTCTAATTATGATTTTCTTCATTAAATTTATGTTGCCTTAATATTCTCGAGTATAATCCTTTTTTTCATGGGATTCATATTTTGCAAATGTTCGAAGTTGTTTCCTAATTCGAAGTAGTTACATTAAGTTGATTATGTGTCCTAAATTTTCGATAGTGTAATTAATATTATATTTTACAAAATAATTGATTCCTATTTTATTGAGATTTATAATGACCTTAATTTTTTTTTAATTTACATAGTTATTAAATTTATGGAATGTCAGTATTGTAATCGAATTCCATTACCTAGCTAACGCATGTCATGGTTTGGTATTATTAGATATTTATGTAACCTATTTATAAAAAACTACCTTTAATTATTTTTGCCTTAATATTAGGCGGTTTAGCTAGTTTTTGGCAGGATCCCTATTTTCGTGGGATTCTTAGCCATTAGATTATGTGGTTTTCATTTAATTAGGATCTAACGGTTGTGTGACGCACTCTCCCAATTAATTCCACGATTATTTCGGTCTCCATGCAACTAATTGGCCACGATTTACTCCTGCAAAATCATTTTCTGATTTTGCATATATTTTTTTGGGTATGTTTTTTGCTTTATGTCGATAATGCTCCACATTATATGGGATTTTGACCTCGTTTTTTCGGTATTGGATTAATACCAAATTGTATATCGATTAAAGCTGTATATTGAATTCATTAAGATTGCTTTGTGATTGCATTCTGAATTTATTAAGTCAATTTTCCGATTGCATTCTAAATTCATTACGTCAATTTTCTGATTGCATTCTGAATTCATTAACTTTACTTTGTGATTGCATTCTGAATTCAATACGGTTGCTTTGTGATTGCATTCTGAATTGTCATTACATTTTATTACTTCGAAAGAATGCAATGCTAAACAATTAGTATTACATTTTATGTCTTCGAAAGAATGTCATGCTAATGCATTGTCATTACATTTTATTACTGCAGAACAATGTCATTCTAATTGATAGGTATCACATTTTTTTAGCTTGAGGACAATGACATGCTCGTAAATTGTCATTACATTTTGTTTCATGGGAATAATGTAATGATAATTAATTGTCATTACATTTTATTACTTCGAACACAATGTCATGCTAATGCATTGTCATTACATTTTATTACTGCAGAACAATGTCATTCTAATTGATAGGTATTACATTTTTTTAGCTTGAGGTCAATGTCATGCTCGTAAATTGTCACTACATTTTGTTTCTTGGAGAGAATGCAATGCTAATCAATTGTTATTACATTTTATTACTTCGAATACAATGTCAGACCATATATGAAATCCCAAACAAGAACTTCTATTATCAGACCATATATATAAAAAAATAGTACTACTATTACACAAGATCTACACCATTTACACAGAATCAGACCATTTATGAAATCCCAAACAAGAACTCGCGGTAGTTCAATATATCAATTTCCTCCATCCCAAAACCATTGTCCAGTTTGATTACCAAACAAGAACTTGCGGTAGTTCAAAAATAATCATGGCCGTTGGATTCTCTTTTTAACATATATAATGCAATGTGAGTGCTTGTTGATAGGCGCGTGGGGCATGAAATTTTCGAAATGAAAAATTGATTCCTCTTCCTTTAAAGCCCTCGTTTAATCTGAGCCACATGATTAAATATACATAGAAAAAGAGAATCCAACGGCCATGATTATTTATAGCCATGATAAGTTCCTACTTCACCACAAGAACCTGATAATTCGACATGCCAATAATAATATATTAGTTCATAATTTTATCAACAAGCACTCACATTGCATTATATATGTTAAATAGAATGACATATATCTTATTTTCATTAATCACATAAAATTTTAAGTCATAATTCAGCAAACATCAGTTCTATTGCATTGTACATGTCACACAGAATGCAATAGAACTCAAATGCATTTAAACAGCAGTTATATTGGATTATTCATGGAAGACAACATCCCATTGATCTCAATTACATTACACAGTATTTCTAATGCATTTTTTAGTCAACATGGGATGCCATCGATCTCATAAGCATTTAAACAACACGGAGATTGGATTATACATGCCACCCAAAAATGCTATACATCTCAGACAAATGCATTCCATGTTACATTGGATTATTTAAGGTAGACAAAATCCCATATATATCAGTGACATTAAACAGTTTTTATAATGCATTTTTAATGTAACATGGAATGCCATAGATCTCGAACACATTTTAACAACATTGAAAATGGATTATACATGCCACCCACAAATGGTATACATCTCAAACACATTAAACATTAACTCTATTGATTTATATATGCACGACAGAGTGCCATAATGTAGGAAATGCATTTAAACAACTGTGCCAGTGGATTATACATGATTGATAAAATGCCATAGATTTTTGAATTAATAGTATTATTTCTATTGCATTATATTAATGTAATTTCACATTCAAAAATTCAACTACTCAAACTTCAAATACAAACAGATCAACAATAACTGGAAATACACAAAAAGTCATCATTTTTAATTGAATTTACATTCCATTTTGTTCAATTCAAATTTACCCACTTTTTTTAATTCCACAAATTAGAGACTACAACACGACTACATAAATCCACAAGTTTCGAGCATTTTACAGATAACATCGACTACCTCCTTCAAAAATTTTGGTACTACATTGTTGAAAGAGTTAGAAAACAATTATCAATGGTTAATTTTGTTGTAAAGATATGCTTTTTATGCTAATGGTTACGCCGGTAGTCAAAAGTTCCAATTTTTATTACTTGTTTGCCTAAAGTTAGCTGGAGGAAAAGGTTACTCAGTCATACCTGGTTTTCGATTTCTTGAAGAAGATGCCATTGCTTCAATATTGTAAGGATTTTAGAGAATTTTAGAGAATTTTAGAGAATTTTGGTGGGGGTTTTGGAATTGTGATACAATATAACTACAGGAATGTTGGTTTCGCCTTGATTAATTGGTGATCTCCATGAATTTCGGCTCGATTAAATGCAACGAGCAAATATTAATTGGTGATCTCCATTAATTTCGCCTGGATTAATTGGTGGTTTCGCGTTGGATTGAATTCAGTGTGTAATAGCGCGTGTGATTATTGAGAGGGGGAAATGAAATTTTCGTTGTAATAATTGGTAGTAAAAGACATCTTTAACCTTTGTTATTTGGGAGATAACACTATAGTGTTATCTCCTAAGTGAAACTCTCCTTGTGGCTTTTCTGGCAATCCATATATTATGGATGGTTGTCAAGGTATGTATACATATCAACTTCTTCATTCTCCAAATAATTATTTATAACTTTGTTAACGTTTGAATTTATTAAAATACTACTCCCATTTTTGTAACGTATTTTTTTGGACTAAAGTTATTGTATCCTTTTAACATATTATTTAAAATTTTAATCTGCTTTTTTCACCATCTTTCCTATTTTATCACTAGTAGGTTTTTATTGAATTAATTGATGCTGCAACATCAAACTTATGAATTTATTTTAAAGTGTAATTAGTGACAAGTCTAATATTACCTCATATAATATTTGAACAAGAGTTCACATTTTTCTTAATTAATTCCCAGAAAATGAGGGTAAAATAGTAATATACTTTTGATTCCTTGATAAAGAATTTTTTTATATTAAATAATACGTTAAAAAATGGAAGTAGTATTTATCAATATTGGAATGTCATTACTTGAAGGAATCTCCAGATCGCTTCTATGACTGCTCAGGACCATTTCTGGAGAGAAATTTGAGATCCATAGTGGGTAAGTTACTATTTTCTTTCCTTAGCACAATTAATTATTTTTTAGTCACATTATGAGTTAATGACTAGATGAATGGGATCAACCTAATCAATTTGTAAGTAAAAATATTTATTTCCTCCATCTCTATCTTTTTCCTAGGTTGTTTAAGTCATATAAAACATTTGGATCAAATTTCAATTTTATATCAGTGAGTTTTGCCTAGCTGAGTAGCTAATGATGTGTGATTATGAATTTGTTAGAAGAACAATAATGCTCCTTTCTAATATGAATTTAAATGGAAATGGAATTTTTTATTTAACTAATAATGTGTGGTTTTGTAAGCAGTAGGTGGGATACTCTCTCTGATTTCTATTGTGATTGCAACGACTTATTTGTTGTACAAGTTATTACAAAGAAGAACACAGAGAAAGCGGAAAGAGAAAAGGTTCAAACAAAATGGTGGACTTTTATTACAAAACTATTTATCTTCTAATGATAGTATTATGGCGAAGGTAAGACTTTTTAGTGGCAAAGACATGAACAAGGCTACCGATAACTTTAATGAAAATCGAGTACTCGGCCAAGGTGGACAAGGCACTGTTTATAAGGGCATGTTACATGATGGAAAAATTGTGGCTATTAAGAAGTCCAAATTATTCCTTAATGCCAACCAAATAGAGGCGTTCATCAACGAGATTATTATCCTTTCACAGATCGATCATAGAAATGTGGTTAAACTATTTGGTTGTTGTTTGGAGATGGATGTTCCTTTGTTGGTTTATGAGTTTATACCAAACGGAACCCTGTATGACCTTATTCACAATGAGCAAACTCACTTCCCTTTATCTTGGGAGGTGCGGTTGAGAATCGCCTTAGAGGTAGCTGAAGCTTTAGCTTATCTCCACTCGTCAACTTCCGTTCCTGTATACCACAGAGATATTAAATCAAACAATATACTTCTTGATGAAAAGTTTAAAGTAAAAGTTGCCGACTTTGGAATGTCTCGCAATATTGGCATCGATCAAACACATCTTACCACGTTGGTGAAGGGGACATTTGGTTATCTTGATCCTGAATATTTTCAATCAAGTCAGTTTACCGAAAAGAGCGATGTTTATAGTTTTGGCGTTGTACTTGTTGAGCTCTTAACTGGTTTGAAGCCTATCTGTTATTCCGAAGAAGAGCAAAGTCACTTAAACCTAGCTGGGCGATTTATTTTGGCTATAGAAGAAAATTGTGTAAAGGAGATTCTTGATTCGCAAGTTATGGAGACATCTAATGAGGAAGAATGTGAAGCTATTATTAGACTTTCCCAACGATGCTTGAACGTGAGTGGAAGGAATCGACCAAGTATGAAGGAGATAGTGATGGAGCTTCAGAGCATCCAAAACTCTCAAATCCCTTTAACAATGATAATGAGTGAAAAACGGAATGTTCAAGGGATGGATGATGCGCAGTTTTCTGGCCACTTTGCTCCATCTTCCTCAGATGTCTCTCCCCTAATGTCTAGTACTTTCTAAATAAGTTTTTTAAAAGATACTCCATCCGTCCCTTAAGAATTGTCACATTTTGACTTTTAGTGGTTAAACATTACAAAATTTGATCATAAATTCTCATCAAACGATAAGAAATAATATAGTCTTGTGGGATCTTGTTAGATTCGTCTCAATATATATTTTTGAAATATCAAATTTTTATAATTTTTTCGCATGTAGAATAAGAAATATTTACGTTTTAATTTTTGTTTTGTTGACAATGAAAAGTCAACGGAGAGAGTATGTTTTATTTTGTAAGCAATGTTGATAAGATAGATTATTACTCCCTCCATCCCTTTTTAATAGAACCGTTTTGACTTTTTAGGTCAAACTTCGAAAATTTTGACCGTAAATTTTTATCAACCGATAAGAAATAATATAGTCATATTGGATCTTGTTAGATTCCTCTGAATATATATTTTTAAAATATCAAGTTATTATAATTTTTATACATGGAAAACTACAAATATTTACATTTTAAATCGTGTCTCGGAGACCGTGAAAAAGTAAATGGGTCTTATAAAAAGGGATGGAGGTAGTATGAATTATTATCGTAGTACCCTACAAGAAACAATTTTCTCAGATTTGCATTTAGCCCACTGAAAGTCCTGCATAACAGCATTTGAAAGACTACCTTCAATCTTCAGGATCTTCAAATGAATAGGCACCAACCAACATCACATATAAGGCAACACCTCTACATCAAACATCTGCAATCTTTATGCAAGAAAAAATATAATAAATCAATGACTACGTATAAACGAGCCTAATCAACGTTTACTATAGTGGATGAAAATGCAGAATCTGGAGAATGATTGGAGCATATGACAAAAAACTAGATATAATTTGTATGACCAAAATCTGGAGATTCTCATCATATTGTTTTCTTGACAAGACCTCTTGTGTTATGTAAGAAGGTAATCCAACAATAGATTTTGCTGGCAATGCAAAGCTTATGATTGAAATCCCAATTCATTAGCTGCAAGCCTGCAAGCAAATTCTCTTGCATGCCTAATTTATAGAAGAAAATGTTCATAACTTGCTAATGTATATCCGAACGAGTATGACTTGAGGTACCCAATTATATTTGGTACTACAACACCAAAGGTCATTTTAGTAATTTCATATAAGTAATAACATTGATTACTCGTACATAACCATATTATAGATTTTAGTGGTTACTCGTACATAACCACATAAGCAGTAACATTACATAATCAAACACATTGATTATTACTTACTAGAACGTAACCAAATAACCAGTCAAATTTGTTAATGGAAAATAACCATGCACATACCTAGTATAGCGTAATAAGTAAATACATAAAACACATTACTTTATATTTGTGGTTACTAAATCTCTCTGACTTTTCGATTGGTTTTTGTGCGGTGATTCTTCAAATTATTGAACAACTAAAAGGAAGTTAGTATATTGTGAATCCATGATTTGCTTCACAATAATCATCAAATTATTGGATAATATTCACTTCTGTGAAGTGGTATTCAAAATTTGACTTTGAAAAAATTGGTCAATATCACATTGGACACTGATCTGTTATACACACACTTAAATAGTGGGTTACTGTAACGTCAAATGATAATCCTGCCCTCCTCCTATTTGGAAGTGTAGTAGATGAGGAAATTAAATGAGAGGACAAAATGGTCATTTCATGCAATAGTAATCCACTGTTTGGGTGTGTATAGTAAATCTCCATTGGACAATATGAGAATTGGAGTTCACATTACAAGATGGCATATGTGACTAATTATTAAATGAATAACAAAATCATGGCAAAGCCTCTCGTGCGAGGGTGCAAAAGAGAGGCACGTGGTGCCATATTATTAAGGTTTAAAGAGAATTATGATTTGTAAATATGAAGATAAATGGGTAAATATATACTATTTATTTATAACGGAAATTGAGAAATATGTCACACATTTTTGTGATATACAAAATGTATAATTCTTGTTATTGCAAGAAATCCAATTGAAAACCTCGTATTTAGTTAGCGTATAACATCTATTGGCCACTAAACTAATTTTAGTGGTTAGAAAGAATTAATAACACTAAAAAAGTAAAAGTAAGACTTACAATAAATAATTAAAGCATTCACAATAATACTTAAGTCTAATAATAAAGAAGCTGGCCTCGTATCTAGTTAGGGTGTAACACCTATTGGCCACTACCCTAATCCTTGTGGTTAGAAAGAATTAATAACATTTAAAAAAAAGAAGTAAGATTTGCGATAAATTAATGAAACATTCACAATAAAACTAATAGTACTTCCTCGATCTCTAAATGATTGTCACATTTTAATTTTTTTAGGGTCAACAAAACAAGAATTAAAACATAAATATTTCTTATTTTACATGCAAAAAAATTATAAAAAATTGATCTTTTAAAAATATATATTGAGACGAATCTAATAAGATCCCACAAGATTATAATATTATTTTTTATCGTTTGATGAGAATTTATGATCAAATTTTATAATATTTGACTAACAAAAGTCAAAATATGACAATTTTTTAGAGACGGAGGAAGTATTCAATAAAGAAGCTGCTACAGAACTGGGAGAATATATGTTCAACAATTAAAAGATTAAATAAAAAGGGTCTTTATCTATGAAGTGGTCTTCTGGCTAATTTGAGTACTAGGTGGTAGAATTTAATCCAATAGTTTAGATTGATAGTTACCTGTCGAAAATTGAAGACGACTCTGCCCTCTGGGGTACTTGTAACTTGTAAGTAAACGTCAACTGGGAGTGGGACTCTGATGGAATAGTAATACAGTGTTGCAACCAATTTTGACCGATTTACATTATTAAGGATTATAAAGAATTATCATTTATAAATATGAAAATAAAGTGGTAACTTTAACAATGTAGAAGTGTTTCTATATTTACTAACTGAATTTGAGAAATTTGTCATACACTTTTTTGATATCAAAGGTCCAATTCTTGTCATTGTAAGAGATTGAATCGAAGCGTCGTATTTAAATAGTGTATAACCCCCAGTGACCACTACTAGACTAATACTAGTGGTTAAAAATCTTGTCATACAAGAACAGCATTGAAAAAGTAAAAATAAGATTCACATTAAAAAAAAGAATTCACGATAATACAAATGCCTAAAAGAAATAACTCATTATTATTTATATCTTATTTGCAGCTGTACATCATTCATTCATTCATATACTAAACGAAGAAAATTCAATATATGATGAATAACTGTCTCGACATCATAGTGGGCTAGTGGCTTATATAAATAGGGTTGCTCTAGTTATTTAATAATACGTACAATAAAATATTGATTACCTTTACCACACGAATCCTACTTATATAGCTCATATATAGACATACTCATCCAAAGCTCTAGCTATAATGTTAGAGAAGTTGAATGTTGTTGTTATTACAACAGTTATACTAGTACTCTCTATTACGGGAGTTGTACCAGTGGCTGCCTCAACCTCGCCCATTGCGAAGCCCGGATGCCAAAGCCAGTGCGGAAAGGTGAGCATTTGGTATCCCTTTGGAATAGGTTCAGCCGACTGTTTCTACAACCATTGGTTTCAAATACTCTGTCTTCAAGACCGACCATATCTATATATCAATCAAGTGACGTATGAGGTACTAAATCTGATGGGTACTAAATACTCTGATTACGGGGACACTGTAATAAGAATAAGAAGCAATACATCGTACATACGTTTTTGTAAAGATACAAGGGATTGGGTTGCTCAGAATTTCACAGGCACCCCTTTTTCGTACTCCGAGTCGAACAAATTTATGCTTGTTGGTTGCGGGACTGCAAAGATCTCCTTCGGAGGATATTCTAGCGAGGGAGGATGCTCTTCCGTTTGTGATGGTACTATGGGTATTGACGGCTGCCGTGGAACCAATTGTTGCCAAGAGATGTACTCCTTTAATTCATATCATAATAATCCTTTTGTTGTTGGTGCGACTGAGTACAAACTTAACTTCTCAAAAGCACTCGGGGAAAATAATAGTTGTGGCTCTGCTTTTGTGGTAGATGAAGATTGGTATCCCAAAAATGCATCATTATTTTCAGATCCTTCTTCGAATCTCGGGGCCGTTGAAATTCCTCTTGTGACAAAGTTTCAAATCTTCGGTTCGACTCCGGGACAAGGATTTAAAAATAACAAGTATTGTTACATTTATAAAGGACAATGGTACTGCTGGTGTCCTTGTGGCCTTTCGGGAAATCCATATATTATTGATGGTTGTCAAGGTATGTATACATAATACTCCCTCCGTCCCTAAAAGATTGTCACATTTTAATTTTTGTTAGTCAAACATTACAAAATTTGATCATGAATTCCCATTAAACGATAAGAAATAATATAGTCTTGTGAGACCTTGTTAGATTCGTCTCAATATATACTTTTGAAATATTAACTTTTTATAATCTTATTGCATGTAGAATAATAGATATTTATGTTTTAAATCGTGTTTTATTGACCACCAAAAGTCAAAATGTGACAATCTTTTAGGGACGGAGGGAGTATATTATTATGACTTTGTTAACGTTTAGATTTATTAATACACTATATAATATTGGAAGATCATTTTTTAGTTTGTAGCAGTGTATTTGGGATTATGAATCCATTTGTGCTAAACTGGTTGTTTACTTGATGGAATCTCTAGATCGCGTATCTTACTGCTCATCACCAACATTTGTGGATTTTGTGCAGAGAAATTTAAGATCCATAGTGGGTAAGTTACTTTCTCGTTTCCATACCACAATTAATGATTCGGTTATTCACATTACTAGTTAATGACTTGATTGATGGAATTATTAACCTAATCAATTTACATGTAAAAATTCTTAATTAATACAATTGTATTACAAATAATGAATATTAAAATTCGTAATTAATATACAGTTGTTAGAAATTTGGATCCAATGCCAACATGTTATTGAGTCATTAGTAAAAATTGCACAAATTTGAATTTTGGTGAAAATGGAAACATTCACAGATATTTATTACTCCCGTCCCTAAAAGATTGGTACATTTTGACTTTTGTGTCAAACTTTAGAAAATTTGATAGAGAATTCTCATCAAACGATAATAAATAATATAATCATGTGAGATCTTGTTAGATTCGTCTCAATATATATTTCCAGAATATCAACTTCTTATAATTTTTTTTGCATGTAGAATAAGAGATATTTACGTTTTAAATCATGTTTTGTTGACCATGAAAGTCAAAATGTACCAATGATTTAGGGATGGAGGGAGTAATTGAGAATATGAAACAAACAAATATGGATACATGGACTGAGTCACTATTATTTTTAAGTTTGTTCAAAGAGTCCAGTATAGAATATAGTATGTATAATCCTAACTCCTAACAGGAAAATATATCATATTGCTTATAATTTATACCTACTGATACATATAGCTATCTAACTTATACCTACATTGTTTTAAGTCATATAAGAAATTTGGATCAAATTTCAATTTTACATATATAATTTTGGCTAGCTGAGTAGCTAGTGATGTGTGATTATGAATTTGTTAGAAGAACAATAATGCTCCTTTCTACTACGAATTTAAATGGAAATGAAATCTTTCACTTAACTAATAATATAATGTGTGGTTTTGTAAGCAGTAGGTGGGATACTCTTTCTGATTTCTATTGTGATTGCACTGAGCTATTTGTTATACAAGTTAATACGAAGAAGGATACGGAGAAAGCAGAAAGAGAAAAGGTTCAAACAAAATGGTGGACTTTTATTACGAAACTACTTATCTTCTAATGATAATATTATGGAGAAGGTTAGACTTTTTAGTGGCAAAGACATGAACAAGGCTACCGATAACTTTAATGAAAATCGAATACTCGGCCAAGGTGGACAAGGTACTGTTTATAAGGGCATGTTGCATGATGGAAAAATTGTGGCTATTAAGAAGTCCAAATTACTCCTTAATGCCGACCAGATCAAGGCATTCATCAACGAGATTATTATTCTTTCACAGATCGATCATAGAAATGTGGTTAAACTATTTGGGTGTTGTTTGGATATGGATGTTCCTTTGTTGGTTTATGAGTTTATACCAAATGGAACCTTGTATGACCTTATTCACAATGAGCAAACTCACTTCTGTTTATCGTGGGAGGTCCGGTTGAGAATCGCCTTAGAGGTAGCTGAAGCATTAGCTTATCTCTACTCGGCAACTTCTGTTCCTATATACCACAGAGATATCAAATCAAGCAATATACTTCTTGATGACAAGTTCAAAGCAAAAGTTGCCGACTTTGGAACATCGAGGAATATTGGCATCGATCAAACACATCTTACCACATTGGTGAAGGGGACATTTGGTTATCTTGATCCAGAATATTTTCAAACAAGTCAGTTTACTGAAAAAAGTGACGTCTATAGTTTTGGCGTTGTACTTGTTGAGCTCTTAACTGGTTTGAAGCCTATTTGTTTTTCTGAAGAAGACCAAAGTCATTTAAACTTAGCGGGGAGATTTCTTTTGGCGATAGAAGAAAATTGTGTAAGTGAGATTCTTGATTCGCAAGTTATGGAGACATCTAGTGAGGAAGAACGTGAAGCTATTATTAGACTTTCCCGACAATGCTTGAACGTGAGTGGAAAGAATCGACCAAGTATGAAGGAGATCGTGATGGAGCTTCAAAGCATCCAAAACTCTCAAATCCCTTTAACAATCATAACGAGTGAAAAAGGGAATGTTGAATGGATAGATAATGTGCAGTTCTCTGGCCACCTTGCTCCTTCTTCATCAGATGTCTCTCCCTTAATGTCCAGTACTTTCTAATTAAGTTTTCTAAGAGATATGTTTCTTTTGTAAGCAGTGTTGATAAGATAGATTATTATGGTTAAACTAAATTATTTCAATAATAACAAACTTTGTATTGAGAATGTTAATTACATTTAATTGATGAAAAATGGATAAACAGAATGACAACGAATTTCGGTTCTTCTAAAAATTCTTGTAAATCTAGTTTGAGAGTGAAATTGATTTCATCTCACTTTCAGTGTGCGTTTAGACGTCTTCGACAAATACAATATTCGACCACTTTATTAAATCAATAGTTGATGAAAATAATATAAGAACAAACAAATCAACTAAACAATTATATTGGACATAAACAACAAAAATTTATAACAATGCCAACGAAATTAGACTCTTGTAGATGCTTGTATACACTAGTAGACGCTCCAATACACCTTTCGAGTTTAGACCCTTATAGACACTCATATACACTATAAAAAATTTGGGGTGTTATTTAGTCCACGAAAATTTGAAAATGGTAATTTAGTAAATTCAAATGGGAATATTATTTAGACAAGAAATTTTGATGGGTTATTTTTTAGATATTTTTATTCAATGGTGTTATTTAGCAAAAACTCTCATGGTCCATGTATGATTAAAAATATAATTTCCTCCAAATTTTTCTTGAATATTACTTCCACCTATATTTCTATACTTCTGTTTTTCTCATGAAATGGAAAGATCAGAGAATGACATGAAAGAAAAGGAAACAATCAAAATGAACCACATAACTTAGTTTCATCAATAACCACAACTTTCCAATCTCTTGTGTAAGAAAGATCTTGGTTAACACCTTCTTATTCTTTCTTTAAACCACATTTTATCATTATTGCAATGAGGACGAATCTCCGATACAAGAATTTGCTGCAGAAAATAGGTAAGGCCTTGGAGGTAATTGCAAGGTATCAAGATCTCCCTCTAGCATCTCTACGACCTTACTCATCGTTGGCCGATGAGATGGATCTGTTTGTATGCACCACAAGCTCACTATAATCATTTTTCTTGCACTTTCTATCTCTGCATCGTTCATAATACTAGGCAGAACAATCTCTTGATTACTTTCAAGTTGAGCATATATCCAATGTGGAAAGTACATTTGGCTACTGTTATTACATTCAATATCAGAGTTCCTTCTCCCCCCAACCATTTCAAGAATCATCATTCCATAACTATACACATCCGATTTATGAGAGACGCCTCCAATATACCTGCAGACAACCTCTGGAGCAATATATCCAATAGTCCCTCGCGCACCTGATAATGACAACCTGCTTTTATTTTCACTGCATAGTTTAGCAAGTCCAAAATCGGATATTTTGGGACAAAAGTCCTCGTTCAGAAGTACATTATGTGGCTTGATATCAAAATGTACCATCCGTGTAGCACAAAAGATATGCAAATACTCCAATCCGCGAGCAATTCCAACCGCAATCTTGAACAAAGTTGGCCATCCCAGTTGGTGATCGACAGTGGACTTGCCACTAAAGATATATTTTTCTAAAGAACCATTTGGCATGTACTCATAAACCAGTGCCCGATTTTTGTACTCAAAGCAGAATCCAAGAAGCTTGACCACATTAACATGAGACGTCTTACTAATGCTTGCAACTTCATTTATAAACTCCTCCCCAGATCCCTTTGAGGTGGCCAAGAGTTTAACGGCCACCGGATTCTTATTACCATCCAAATAACCTTTGAAAACAGAACCAAAACCTCCTTGTCCTAATTTGTCCTTGAAAGAACTTGTGATTCTTTTGATGTCGTAGTACTTAAACCGCTTTGGAGCATTACCTGATCCATGATTCCTCAGATAATTCTGTATGTTGAGGTAATCATTTGATTTCGTTTCCCAGCAATGAGCTTGGTTTCTCCTTCGGCACCAGATGATGAATATGATATAATTAATGAGGATAAAGGCTATTCCACCTCCAATAACTGTAGTAAGTGAAAATATAATCAACATCAAGAAGATGTAGAAACCATATTAACGAAGTTTCTAGGCTAAAATAATTACACCAACCTAATCCGAGAACCAAGGCCAACTTCTTACTTTTTCCTGCCAAAATAAGAGGAAACAATTAATCAGATAGATTGCATTAATATTTGAATCTGTAAACAAGTAACGATGTAAATAAAAACCTTTGACATCGGCATCATCACGTTTAGCAGGGATAATGGAGCTACCGTTATCAGAACAAGTGTAGATATTATGGCTATCACTATCTTGATACACTATACATTGATGACCACCATCATAACATTCATCGCAATGCCAAGGCTTATTAACGTACCATTTCACGGAAATTTCTTTCGAAAAAATGTAGAAAAAGTTATCTGGGTCGTGGATGCTGTTTCTCAAGGCCAAATGAATAATTGAACAATAACCAAAAGGAGGTGTCCCGTTATAAGCTAAAATGAAATCATTAGTGTGGTTATAGTATATTATGAATCCATGTTGTTCTTCACAACCATCAAGTTAGAAAACAAATTTGATATTTCGCTAGCAGATGAATTTGAATTACATTTCAACAAGGGTGTCAAGGTGGAAGTGACTCTAAATGTTGTATTTTCATCTTTGGGAAGAGGAGGATCTTGGAAAACAAAACATGATTTTGGTACTTGAATCTGTATTTCCTCGAGCGAAAGGTTCGCAATCTGTGGCCAATTTGCAGGAGAGTCTTCTTCTTCAACCCATAAGTTGATCTGTGGGATTGGTTCGTCACAATTGACCAAGAACAGACCACAATTTGGTTTTTTGTAATCAGTGAAAGGATAGCTTATATTCCCTAGTTTTCCACATGCAAACTCTATTAGGCAGGTTTCTTGCCCCTCAACCAAGTGAGAGATGATCACTATATGAGACACAAAGAAGAACAAAACTAGAAAAGCTGGAAAAGACATAATATGTTTCACTTTTGAACACTAATTAAGAAAGCCAAAATGCTTCGTTTTTGTTAAGATACTTGGAGAGAATACTCTACATGGAGCTAACAGTGAGTCTTGTCGTTAAGATATTAAACTATATATGAATGGTCGGTTTTAGAGTGTCCATTTTCTTCATAATTGACTAACATATAAATTACAATTTACAGGTCCAGCAATAAGTTGTTGACTAGCTACTCTTTGAGGTAGTCATCAAAAAAGAAAGCATATATACTTCATAAGTTAAGGTGCTATGTTTAAATCAATTTATGTTAGATGCACTAGCTACTTGATTTATAAGGTAGTATGTTCCGTTATTTTTTAAAGTTGGATATTTACCATATGAATTTGTTTGTTCAGTAATTGGCTCAAATTTTTTATATGATACCAATTGTTATTAGATCTGGTTATTAATAATATATGAAGATAAATGATGAATAAGTCAAGTACAAGTGCTAAAACTAAAACTAAAGTACGTTTTCATTCACACTTGCCTTAAAGTTGAAGATTTCAATAATTGATGATGCAATATGTTAACGCACTTAATTTGATCAAATTTTTATTGAGAGACCAACTGTTATATCACCTGGGCTATAATAGAGAGCTGAAGAGAATTACTGAGATAATGTGTATAAGTGTTGAAGCAATTGGCAGATCCAATCCATCAATGAAGTCGAGAATCAGAGCTTTTCGAAGACAAAAGATTTTGTTACCAAAGGTTGATTAAGAACAAGATACACTGTTGGAGAGCAACCAATCGAATTAAGTAACTTAAGGAGCAATCAATCGTTCAAGGAAGGAATAGATATTGGGCAGATCTTCCACATTATCTAAAGTGAAATGCGCATATTCAATGTATGAAGACATTACCATATTCTTCATGTACGCAAGAAGAGCAAATTGCTGATATGGTCCCCGATAGTATGACCGAGTTGCACTTTGGTCCCCAATAGTTACACGGTTGCACGTTAGTCCCCGAAAGTGGCCAAAAAGTTGCACTTTAGTCCCTACGTCAACTTTTCCGCTAACATTTCAGGTTTAAGCGTTAAAACTGGGGTAAAAATATAATTTTTAAGAAGTAAAATTGATTTTTCGCCCCAATTGGTGAAGAAAAAAGGGAATTTTGGCGGGAGGGGTTGTGGATTTCTACCTATTTCAATATTAAAAGCAGATATCGTTTCTCTAGCACTCTCCCCTGAATCCAGCCTACGTATCTCCTCATCCACGATACGCTGTGCAACATCCTTTAACTTACACTTGCTAGATCCGGTTGAATTATTAACAGTTGCCCTCATTGGTTCCCAGTTATTAGCTAAGGATGCTAACAAGATCAACGCTTGAATGTCGTCTTCAAAAGTGACTTCAACAGTGGATAACTTGTTGATAGTATTATTGAACTCATTCAAGTGCGTTGCTACAGGAGTTCTTTCCGATATCTTCAGGTTAAACAGCTTCTTCATGAGATGCATTATGTTATTATTTGATGGCTTTTCATACAGATCACACAATACCTTCATCAATCCCTTCGTAGTGGTCTGTTTGGCAACATTGGCTGCCACATTCCTTGACAAATAAGGTCTGATAATGCCCATCACATTTCTGTCCAGCACATTTCTGTCCAGCTTTGTCCACTTTGCTTCATCCATATCCTTTGGCTTCTCGCCCAAAGGATCCTCCAGATCTTTCCCATAGAGATAGTCCTTTATACTCAGCTTTTAGAACGGGAAATCCGTTCCATCAAACCTTCCAGGTGACGCGCCTCCAGTCATCGTTTCTGGTGGTTACAACTACAACCAAGCTCTGATACCAATTGTTGAGAATTAATGCGGAAATCCAATTCTCCCAACCCCCACGAAACCCGTATGACAATGATGAAAACAATTATGAAAAATAAACGACACCAAAGTTTTATACAGGTTCCTCCACAATGTGTAAGGTACGTCATGTTGCTGCTGCAAATCTTTATTGATGAAGAACAAGATTGATTACAATGTGTTTTCTCTAGTATTTTCTGATCATCTATCTCACACCATACCCTAGGCTAATGTCATATATTTATAGTAAAAGACAAAACCTAGCCAAAAAAAGAAACCGGGCTAAAGGCCCTCAGATATCGCCTAAATGCCTTGTTGAAAAAGTCGGGGTTGGGACTTGGTCAAGCACCGACCCAAGTACCGACCGCTCTCGTAGCTGATTCCGGATGATGGTCGAGACTTCCCAAGTACCGATCCAACCTCCAATCCTGCGACTTTTCACTTCGAAATTTGGCTTCACAACACAACACAATGACCACAACTTACTAATCTCTTGTGTAAGAAAGATCACGGTCGACCTCAACTTGTGCGAGTTTAATCAAATTTGATTAATTGTATAACATACATTTGGAAGGAAGTTCCGACCTAGGTACCTAATGCACAAAATTTATTTCATAAAGGAAGGAGCCAAATTGACACGCGTAAAAGTAAAAGTCTCTTACGCATATATTTCTTCCAATGGTAAATAAAATTTTTCCGCTAACGTTGTTTTTTGAGACAAGGTTTACACAGAGATGTCTCAAGAATAATATCTCCAACTACTCCTTACTCATTCAGTTCAAGTTATAGTTAGTATGATAGATTTTAGAAAGTAGTTGTTGAAGACTCATTTAGTCAAGGAGATTTTGTGATTTAGTCAATCAAGAAAATGAGTAGGAAGTTTCATGGTTTACACCAACCAATCTCCATAGAGTAATTATTCCAACAGGCCACACTTTTGTTCTGTATTCCTCCTGGAGAGTCTTCTCTCTAAGTCTTTGCAACCATTTTTCCATTTCTAAATTGCGTGTTGCACATGAAACTAGGACAATATATGTTCGAGAAATGTTTTGTTTGTAAATAATATATTAGTCCTTGAAGAATTTTGTTTGTTTCTTGCTTTTAACTTCTTATTTTGAGAAGAAGAAAAAAATCCATGATGACTTCTCGAGCTTCTCTAGTTTTGTTCTTCTTTGTTTCTCATATGTTGTTCATCTTTCACTTGGTTGAGGGGGAAGACATCTGCCTAAAAGAGTTTGAATGAGGAAAACTAGGGAATATAAACTATCCTTTCACTGATCACAAGAAACCAAGTTGTGGTCTGTTATTGGTAAATTGTGAAGAACCAAATCCAACAGATCAACTTATGGGGTGAAGAAGACCCTCCTACAAGTTGGCCACATCTTGTGAATATTTCGCCGGAGGAAATGCGGATTCAAGTACCAAAATCTTGTTATGTTTTTCAAGATGTCCCTTTTCCCAAATTTTCATGGTCCATATAAGATTAAAAAAATAATTTCCTCCAAATTTTCTTGAATATTACTTCCACCTATATATATTTCTATACTTCTGTTTTTCTCATGAAATGGAAAGATTAGAGAATGACATGAAAGAAAAGGAAACAATCAAAATGAACCACATAACTTAGTTTCACCAATAACCACAACTTGCTAATCTCTTGTGTAAGAAAGATCATGGTTAACACCTTCTTATTCTTTCTTTAAACCACATTTTTATCATTATTGCAACGAGGACGAATCTCCGATACAAGAATTTGCTGCAGAAAATAGGTAAGGCCTTGGAGGTAATTGCAAGGTATCAAGATCTCCCTCTAGCATCTCTACGACCTTACTCATCGTTGGCCGATGAGATGGATCTGTTTGTATGCACCACAAGCTTACTATGATCATTTTTCTTGCACTTTCTTTCTCTGCATCGTTCAGAATACTAGGCAGAACAATCTCTTGATTTCTTTCAAGTTGAGCATATATCCAATGTGGAAAGTACATTTGGCTGCTGTCATTACATTCGATATCAGAGTTCTTTCTGCCCCCAACCATTTCAAGAATCATCATTCCATAACTATACACATCCGATTTATGAGAGACGCCTCCCAAATTCCTGCATACAACCTCTGGAGCAATATATCCAATAGTCCCTCGAGCACCTGATAATGACAACATGCTTTTATTTTCACTGCATAGTTTAGCAAGTCCAAAGTCGGATATTTTGGGACAAAAATTCTCGTCCAGAAGTACATTATGAGGCTTGACATCGAAATGTACCATCCGTGTAGCACAAAAGATATGCAAATACTCCAATCCACGAGCAATACCAACTGCAATCGCGAACAAAGTTGGCCATCCCAGTTGGTGATCGACAGTGGACTTTCCACTAAAAATATATTTTTCTAAAGAACCATTTGGCATATATTCATAAACCAGTGCCCGTTGTTTGTACTCAAAGCAGAATCCTAGAAGCTTGACCACATTAACATGAGACGTCTTACTAATGCTTGCAACTTCATTGATAAACTCCTCCCCAGATCCCTTTGAGGTGCCCAAGAGTTTAACTGCCACCGGATTCTTACCATCCAAATAACCTTTGAAAACAGAACCAAAACCTCCTTGTCCTATTTTGTCCTTGAAAGAACTTGTGATTCTTTTGATTTCGTAGTACTTGAACCGCTTTGGAACATTACCTGATCCATGATTCCTCAGATAATTCTGTATGTTGTAGTAATCATTTGATTTCGTTTCCCAGCAATGAGCTTGGTTTTTCCTTCGCCACCGGATGATTAATATGCTATAATTAATGAGGATAACAGCTATTCCACCTGCAACTGTAGTAAGTCAAAATATAATCAACATCAAGAATATGTAGAAACCATATTAACGAAGTTTCTAGGCTAAAATAATTACACCAACCTAATCCGAGAACCAAGGCCAACTTCTTACTTTTTCCTGCCAAAATAAGACAGAACAATTAATCAGAGAGATTGCATTAATATTTGACTTTGTAAACAACTAAAGATGTAAATAAAAACCTTTAACATCTGCATCATGTTTACCAGGGATGTCGCTACCGTAATCAAAACAATTGTAGAAATTATAGTTATCACTATCTTGATAACCTTTACATTGATGACCACCATGGAAACATTCATCGCAATGCCAAGGCTGCCTAACGTGCCATTTCACAGAAATTTCATTGGCAAAAATGTTGAAAAAGTTATCTGGGTCAAGGATTCTGTTTCCCAAGGCCAAATAAATAATTGAACAACCAAGAGGAGGTCTCTCATTATAAGCTGAAATTCTATTATTACTGCTATTATAGTATATTATGAATCCATGTTGATCTTCACAATCATTAAACTTCCCGTAGTTAGAAAGATATCTTGCTCTGTCGCTAGCAGATGAACTTAAAGTACATTTTACCAAGGGTGTCAAGCTGGAAGTGACTGTAAATGTTGTATTTTCATCTTTGGGAAGAGGGACATCTTGAAAAACATAACAAGATTTTGGTACTTGAATCTGCATTTCCTCAGGCGAAAGGTTCGCAATCTCTGGCCAATTTACAGGAGAGTCCTCTTCAACCCAAAACTTAATCTGTGAGTTTGGTCGTTGACAATTTACCAATAACAGACCACAACTTGGTTTGTTGTAATCAGTGAAAGGATAGCTTATACAGGGCTGGTCCATAGATTTTCGGGGCCTAGTGCGAAAATTGAAAATGAGGCCCTTGATATATATAATAAAAATAAATTTTTGGAGAACTCATTTTTTAAGCTAAATTTTTCTAAGTTCTCGGGTCTCGAATATTAAAATGTGGTAAAGATTCACTATTATAAGCTAAATTTTCATTATTGAGTTCAAATAGCATAATATTTTCATTATCAAGTTCACTTGAGACTACATTTTTATCACTTGAAACTACATTTTCTTCCATCAAATTTTCATATAACTAATCGCTAGCTATAGGATTACTTTTAGAAAAGAATTTTTCAAGAGCTCCTTTTTGTGATATAACCAATTCATTTTCACGTTTTCTTTTCTTCTTTTATCGTTTTCGGATAAATATTTGCGAGACAACATTCTTATAAAATAGTCAAACAATTATTAATAAACAAGTAAAAAATTAAATATAAAATAACTTAATTAATGAACATAAATAAAGTATAAAATTAATTAAAATAAATAAATTAACAAGAGAAAAAAGAATTATATCACCTATTTAATGACACGATTCTAATTCTTCAAATTGACAAAGCACTGTGCCTCACCGGATACCAATTCATCGAATGAATCAAGTATTTTATTTTATTAAAACAACAGTATTGCATTGACTCTGATACAGATTATGAGTAAATTTGCTCTATTCTACTTATACAATTAATATATTGTTTAAGAAAGACCGAAAGACTAAAAGAGTATTAGTAAGCTAAGTAGACAATACATCTGACTTCGGATTCTTATTTATCCTAATCTCATTAAATAATATTTCATGTTCGCTCTACGGAATTTGATTATTAAATGTTACAATAGTAGCGTTATAATATTAATAGTTAACCGAGTTCATAGTTTTAGTGCTAATGTTTTTATATCGATATTAGTTCAACACTTTTCAATTCTAAATTATAAACTTAATACTTATTTAATAAATATAATTTTTAAATATATAATTTAATTTCTAATTATTAAATCAGTAAAAAAATGTATATAGAATTTTTTTTAAATTTTGGGGCCCCTCCAAAAGGGGGGCCTAGTGCGACCGCGCCCCCCGGCCATGGGTAAGGGCCGGCACTGAGCTTATATTCCCTAGACTTCCACATTCAAACTCTTTTAGGCAGATATCTTCCCCCTCAACCAAGTGAAAGATGAACAACATACGATAAACAAAGAAGAACAAAACTAGAGAAGCTGGAAAAGACATAGTAATATGTTTCACGTTTGAACACTAAGAATGCTTTGTATAATTATTACAAAATGGATGCAAATACTTGGAGAGAATACTCTACATGGAGCTAACAGTGAGTCTTGTTAAGTTATTAAATTATGAATGGTCGGTGTCAGAGTGTCCATTTCTTCATTATTGACTAACATAAATTACAATTTACAAGTAAACTAAGGAAGTATATATTACAATTTATGATCTTCTTAGACATTTCAACAAACCATTGTGAATTTACCCGTATCTTAATAGTTTGATGATATTTGATTTGAGATTTTTCTTAATAAATTACGAGTTTGTCTAGCTAGTGGATGAACATACTATTTCTGAGAAAATAATTATTTCGAAGTCCGTCATATTATATCTCATAAACTAACAAATTACAATACAGAGTGGCATAAGACTTGGGCTTACTGAGTCCAAGAAGTCTATCTACTACTTGCTTCTTAAATTTACTAAAACTTTGTTACGTATATTATGGTGCTAACTGCCAAGATTGTTGCATAGAATATCAAGGTGACAATCACATTAATATTTAATTAATAAGTAATGAAGGGGACATGTATAGTTTATGAATCGATCAAACATAACAATATGACATGATCATTGCAGATATTTAATCATAGTTTCAGTTTGAAAACCGGTTGTAACTTGTAGTACCAATTTGAGTAATACCCTTCTGTAAAAAAATTTATACAGTTGATTTTTTACTTGAACAAGCTGCCCTGAGACGTAAGTGCTCCTCACTGAGAAGAATTATCGTCTTATATGTTGCTTGCCAGTTCCGTAGTTTTATCTTCGTCTTTAATCTATCTAGTTGTTCTGAACAGTTGGACTAATAATGACATGTATCGTGTGGTTTGGAGTGCAAGAACATAATCCTACAAGAAATGGTTTGGGTTTCATTATATTAGCACATAATATCAATGGATTTTTAACATTAATCCTTACTTGTATCAATATTTTCATATTACAATCTTCTTATATTCTTTCCTTCCCAAATTTTAGTTCTCTTTTCTACTTTTCAAAGTCAAACTTTGATTATAAATTATCATTAACCGATAAGAAATAATATCAAGTTGGATGTTATTAGATTCGTTTCGATGTATATGTTAGAAGTAACAATTTCATGTAATTTTTACTTATATTGAACAAGATATAATTACATTTTAAAATCGTGTCTTGATGACACTAACAAGTTAAATGGAAATTACAAAATGGGACGGAGGGAGTATTATAATTAAATCTAATGGGGTAGTGAAAGAAGATAAGGGCGTGGTCCATCATTTATAATGTACAGGTTAAACAAATAATTTCCTCTAAAATTTCCTCGAGTATGACTTCCACATATAGAAAGATACATACCGTAGCCTATACTTTCGTTTAGGAGAAATACACTTTTGTTTGTTCTCATCAAATGGAAAGATTGTAACTAATTAGTTTGATCAATGACCACAACTTGCTAATCTCTTGTGTCAGAAAGATCATGGTTGACCTCAACTTATGCGAATTTAATCGAATTTGATATTTTGATTAATAGGAAGTTTCGATGTAAGTAATTAATGCACGAAATTTATTTCATAAAGAAGGATCCAAATTGACACGCGTAAAAGTAGAAGTCTCTACGCATAAATATCTTCCAATGGTCAATAAAAATTTTGCGCTAACGTTTATTTTGGGACGAGGTTTAAGATGGGTCTCAAGAATATCTCCAACTACTCCTTACTCATTCAGTTGAAGTTATAGTTAGTATGATAGATTTTAGAAAGTACTGTTAAAGAGTCATTTAGTCAAGGTGATTTTGTGATTTAGTCAATCAAGAAAATGAGTAGGAAGTTTCATGGTTTACACCAACCAATCTCCATAGAGTAAATATTCCAACAGGCCCCACTTTTTTGTTCTGTATTCTCCGTGGAGAGTCTTCTCTCTAAGTCTTTGCAACCATTTTTCCATTTCTAAATTGCGTGTTGCACATGAAACTAGGACAATATATGTTCAAGAAATGTTTTGTTTGTACATAATATATTAGTCCTTGAAGAATTTTGTTTGTTTCTTGCTTTTATCTTCTTATTTGAAAAAAAAAAATCTATGATGGCTTTTCCAGCTTCTCTAGTTTTGTTCTTCTTTGTTTCTCGTATGTTGTTCATCTTTCACTTGGTTGAGGGGGAAGATATCTGCCTAAAAGAGTTTGAATGTGGAAAACTAGGGAATATAAGCTATCCTTTCACTGATCACAACAAACCTAGTTGTGGTCTGTTATTGGTAAATTGTCAACGACCAGACCCACAGATTAAGTTATGGGTTGAAGAAGACTCTCCTGTAGATTGGCCGGAGATTGCGAACCTTTCGCCTGAGGAAATGCAGATTGAAGTACCAAAATCTTGTTTTGTTTTCCAAGATCTCCCTCTTCCAGAAGATGAATATACAACATTTACAGTCACTTCCAGCTTGACACCCTTGGTAAAATGTACTTTAAGTTCATCTGCTAGCGACAGAGCAAGATTTCTTCCTAACTACAGGAAGTTTGATGATTGTGAAGATCAACATGGATTCATAATATACTATAACCACACTGATGATTTGATTTCAGCTTATAACGGGGAACTTCCTTCTGGTTGTTCAATTATTCATTTGGCCTTGGGAAACAGAATTCTCGACCCAGTTAACTTTTACAACATTTTTGCCAAAGAAATATCCGTGAAATGGAACGTTAGTAAGCCTTGGCATTGCAATGAATGTCTCGATGGTGGTCATCAATGTATAGTGACTCAAGATAGTGATAGCCATAATATCTACACTTGTTCTGCTAACGGTAGCGCCATCCCTGCTAAACATGATGCCGATGTTAAAGGTTGTTATTTACATCTTTACTTGTTTACAGATTCAAATATTAATGCAATCTATCTGATTAATTGTTTTGTCTTATTTAAGCAGGAAAAAGTAAGAAGATTGCCTTATTAGTTCTCGGATTAGGTTGGTGCCAATTACTTTGACCTAGAAACTTCGTTATGGTTTATGCATCTTCTTGATGTTGACAATAATTTTCAATTATTGCAGTTATTTGTGGAATAGTTGTTAGCATCATTATTTGTACTTATCTATTCATCAAGCGGGAAAAGAAGAAAAATAAAGATGGTTCATACCTTCTTTCAAGGAATATGTCTTATGAGCCATCGTCAAAAGCATATATTGAAGATGGAAGTGTAAGATTTGAGGTTCCAGTCTACACTTACGATGAGCTTGAAAAGGCTACTGCAAGTTTTAACTCTGCCAATGAACTTGGAGATGGAGGCTTTGGAATTGTATACTTTGGTAAGTAAATCCAAGCCCCCCCCCCCTCCCCAAACAAAAAATCCCATGCTTAATCTGTTATTTTGTTGTGCACAGGGAAACTAAAAGATGGTAGAGAAATCGCAGTGAAGCGTCTTTATGAGCATAACTATAGGAGAATGGAGCAATTCGAGAATGAGATCAATATTCTGACAAGTTTGAGGCATCCTAACCTGGTTTCCCTTTATGGCTGCACCTCTAGGCATAGTCGTGAACTCTTACTAGTGTATGAGTTTGTTCCGAATGGCACGATTGCTGATCATATCCATGGCAACAAAGCAGAATCTAAACTACTGACATGGCCTATCCGCATGAACATTGCAGTAGAGACTGCTAATGCACTTGCCTATCTCCACAAGTCGGATATAATTCATCGTGATGTGAAGACAAATAACATCCTCCTCGATCACAACTTTTCTGTTAAAGTTGCAGATTTCGGGCTTTCAAGACTTTTCCCTCTTAATGTCACTCATATATCAACCGCGCCACAGGGGACTCCAGGTTATGTTGATCCTGACTATCATGAATGTTACCAGTTGACCAATAAAAGTGATGTTTATAGCTTCGGAGTTGTTCTCATTGAACTAATATCATCACTACCTGCTGTGGACATAAGTAGGCATAGGCATGAGATTAACCTGTCTAACTTAGCAATAAGTAAGATCCAGAGTAATGCCCTCGACGAGTTAATTGACTCGTCCCTCGGGTATGGATCGGATCCAGAAGTTACAAGGATGACGAGGCTGATAGCCGAGCTAGCTTTTCGGTGTCTGCAAGTTGATAAAGAAATGAGGCCATCAATGGATGAAGTGGTCGAGATTCTGGAGGCGATAAAGCAGGGGATGGTCAGTTCAGAACCTAGGGAAGTGAGCGAGGTAATTGATAAATCTGATGTAGAGAAAGGTGTAAGAATTCATCCATCCCCAGAGTCTGATGGAGTTGTGTTGCTTAAAAACAGGAAAATGCCCTCTTCACCAATGTCTGTCACCGAAGATTGGGTTAGTGGCTCAAGCTCAGCAAGTGTTTAGTAAAGAAAATGTTCTATTATATAAATTGCAGGTGAAAAGGTGATCTGATATGTAATTCCTTGTCTGCTTCTTTGGGCTCAACACTTCAAAGTTCAAACAGAATACATACATATAGACATGTAGTGAGTCTTGGTTCTTAGGAAATGTAACTATGAGCTTTCTGTTTTTTCCATTGAAACCTATATATAGTCAGATTAATATGGTTGAGTCTTATTGTATGTTGTATTTCATATTTGCATAAATTATTAGACATGATACTTTGTTTAAAATCCACTAAGAAAAGTAGGTGTCTCAAAGGCAACTTCAACCTCGAAATGCTTAGAACTTGTGATGCAAATGTTAGAATTAGAAGAAACATAATAGATTTCGAAAGTGAGAGTAACTACTTATGGCAACATGCCCCGGTTATACTGCTCAAGTCGCAACTTTATACGCGCTGCACAAGTATCTGCTGCCTCTGATCACGTTACTCACCAAATGATCTAGTTACTCGCTCTAATTATGCACCTGTCATAAATTTTGACATTCTGCAATACAACTCCCACCTATATATAACGCAACTAGGACAAGGACATAAACCATTTATATCAATAATGTCAAGTGGGATGACCATTTGTTTAGTGGAAATGATCCAGTCTTGTTGAGTACCTGAGTGACATCTCCACCTAATACTAAATACTAAATTCAACAACATGAAGAAAAAAAAATTCATATCCAAATTTCCTACATGTATAAACTACATACATATTGATACCGAAAGTGTAGAAGGAATTGCGGATAACACAAGAAAGACTCAAAACGACTTCTCACACGAAGGAATCTAAACCACCCGAAAGTTCTGTATCATTCCAAAAGTTCTGTTTCACATATATTCTAGAAAGTTCTCTTGATTCAAAACTTGAAAAGAATTGCAATATGAGCAGTTCTTATCAAGTAAGTATCTGGATCAATAATGGAGCAAATAGTGCTTGCCCCCTAAATATCTACTAATGAATAATCCAAACAATATCTATACAAAAATAATTAAAGAATTTTTCAGCAATTGATGATTGCCCCTCTCCACTATGAATTGAATTGCATAATTTTAGGTGCAATTCTAAGAAGTTTTCCAAGAGTAGGAGGCATAAACTTCCTAGCAAACATGAAACAATGATTAGTCTCCTTCCCATTGTAATGACATTTATGACCTCCCCTCATTTTCTCCAACAGCTTTGGTGTAACATTTTCTCTCATGAATCCTGTAGGATGAGGCCCTCCTTTTGACCAATCTACCCATGTTAATCCTCTGTTTGCATTTGTCTCCTTACATTTGATGTTCACCAATGTAGGCAAGTAGTGTTCATCAGCATAGCAACCATTCCTCCCTAGACAATGTTTTTGGAACACTGGAAAATATGTTTTATCCGAGACAACCTCGAGAGCAAGCTCTCTATTTATGGCAAACCATTGCGACCCTTTCCTCCATTGCTCGAGTTCAATCGTTGGGAGCATGTTCCGGTTGTACCTCCCTCGGCCTACGGGGCCAGGCTGGTCATAGAGTTCTACAAAGTTCTTGTCAGTGTCGATGAGGTAAGAGTAGATTGTTGAGAAGTTGAACAGAGGAATGCATGCTTCTGAGAGGAGGACAAAACGTTGGTTTGAGAAATCAAGAAGTGCATTAGCTAGTAATCTTCTCTCGGCTTCAATCATACTAGTTTTTCCCCATTCAACATTCTTGCTAGGAATTTTCCTATCATGGAAGACAGAATCTTCAGGGTAGAATGATTTGTTTGAAGGAGATGAATGGATGTAGATTGAGTAAAGCTCCTCATTCCCTTTAAAGAATTTCTCCCAAAATGGTGCTAGTAAAACTGGACCTCTAGTCAAGAACATGAATGCTACCTTCGGCACCCTCTTGTATGGCAATTCTTGAATTTTGGGACTCATTGATGCCCTCCATAGCAACTCTTCTTCACTCATGTTGTGCATGACCTTCGGCGGCTTTACAAACTCTTGTAGTGAGTCCGGATCCTCTGTTATACTCGGGGATGAGGGAGTTCGATGACTGGGTGGTAATTCAAACCTTAGTTTCGATCGCGAAAATATACTCGTTGGTGGTGAAAAAGTATTGATACCTCCGTTGTGGAATTGTAAGTTGAACGAAAAACTTCTTAGTTGGAAGCAGAGAAGAATTCCTATAGTTAAGCCGATGACAAATGTCAACAACAGAATTATGAGTTTCCTACATTGAACGGGTGTGTCGAAGAATTTTAGATGGTTGTGATTTTGATTCTTGATTAGAGATTCATCAGAAAGTATAATAATTGGTTGCTTCATGTTTGAGAAATTGGGAGGAATATTATAGAGCATTTGAAAATCAAAATAGGACATGAGTTTTGGGACACAACCAAGAATGTATTAATATAGGTGGAGAGGGTCTGACGGGGAATAATTTTGACTTTCAAAATTATGTATAGTTGCAAATCGACATAGACCGTTATAGTAGATTACTTGTTCTAGTTGAATTATGAGGACACGTTTTAGTCGACCGCCTAAGTCTTTCAAACTTAGACAACGTAACTCTTGTGAACGAGGAGAGTAGGCAACCAAGAAATTGCTCGAGTGGAAATGGTCAAGCATAGTACCTATACTTGTAGGGCATTAGAAAAGTCAACTAAGGGATGGCCAAATCAAATTCTAGAAAGAGTATCAATTATGAATTTATGATTGGGGCTTACCTTTGAATATAGAGGCTCAATTGATGGAGATGAATGATAATTTTAATACTACCATTTTCTTTTATACTAATTGACATTCTTAAAAAATTTATTGAATGAAGGTTTAGAAATACTTCACAAATATTAAAAAAGTGATCATAATAGGGCTAAATTTTTCTGCCCGTCAAACTATTATGATTGGATCAAACGAGGGATCGAACTTTTCAATAGGTCAGATTGTCCTTTGAATATTTTTTAAAGTCAGTTTGCCCTATGGGCTTAATTTTATAAGCCAAGTTGCTCTGAGCATTAATTTTTATTAAGGGCAAAATGGGATTTTAACAACATTAAAGTTTTGAGGCACAACACTAAATTGAGAAAACAATCATGCCTATTTAATAATATCAATACATCACTAATAAAAGTTAAGATGAAAAATAAATAACTCCCCCCCCACCCCCACAGAAAATAATAACTTTCCTTAGTATCAGTTATCCAAAAGTTCAATCCATCATTTAATCGAATCATAATTAATTGAGGGAGCAAATGAAATTTAGCCTAATAAAAGCGAGAATATATTTGTAGTTGTTTCTCATTATCACATTTAACTTAACAATGTGAGGATATTAGTATTTTAAGTTGGAGATTTTCTCATCAATTTAATTTCCCAGTTATGTTTTTTATGATATGGCAATTGTTCTCTAAACTTGGTAAAATAAATTAGTAATAAAACTAATTATGAATATAAGGTGACATACAACAGTAACAGTACAACACTCTCCAGTCTCCACTTACCCAAATAATATTTCAACGATCATCATTCTCCAGCCGGCAGCTTCTTCCAATTCCCCATTTGGCATATGGGCATACGCATCCAAAAGCTAAATATTACATCAATATCAACAAAATTGAAGTAGTCTAATTTTCAATATCCATAAAGATATTTAAATTCAAAAATTAGAAAATCAATCATCAACATTCAATCAAACATACTTTTAAGTAATCATGTGCAATGTAACTCGATCTAAGATTAATTAATTAATAAAATCCGGATGTATTCATATAATCATTGAATTATTTAAATTTTTTATTATATTTACTATATAAGTTTGGAACTTTTATTTGGACATTCATCAGACAAGCAAACGAATCAGTCTACAGAAGCCTAAGAGACCCGAAATGAGTCAAAAGACGCCTCAAGGCTCAACCAACCCAAGCTGAACCGATGGTATCGGCCCAAACAATTCCGGTTTCGAGTTTATAGATGTTAATAGGATTGGTTTGGTTCTCTATTAAATCCAATAATTGTCCAAAATCAAACCGACAACACCTACACCTACATATTTTTTTCAATATTTATAACTCAAAGATGAAAAGTTTACTATAAAATTTATAAGACCATCTGCACAAATAAACTATGCACAAATAGCTAATATTTGTAGTCGATTTATTTATTAACGTTCACTATCATAGTAATAGTAAAATTCATATGTACACAAGTATAATAATAAGTTTCTTACGTTCAAAGAATATAGTTTAATGTAATGTATAAAATTTAAATGTAAGTTTAATCATTTGAAGCTTAAACTTGCCAAATGCAATTATGGTTCGCTTCAGTACGATTTTGAACAAGAAAAGAAAAAAAAAACGAAACCGACCTAACCGGTTCCATGATAAACAAAACCGAATTCGTTTTGGTTCCAAACTGTTGGGCTTCAGGTCAGTTCTGGGCCGGTTCTTTTGGACCAAAATTTTAGTCAACTTTTACCTTTGAAATTTAGGATCTATTCAGTTCTCGCTAATAGTATTATTTTTTTATTCAAATCCAACTGTGATTAGTATTGTTTTAGATTAATTGTAACTCATAATTAAGTTCCAAAAGTATTCTACTCTATATAAGTTTAATGGAGTCCTTTAAAAACTAATGTCGAGATTCGTTTACACATTCGTGGCATGGTACCACTTTTTAAATATATATATGTTTTTACATATTATTGCCTTAAAACATATTTACTTATCTCACATTATATCATACCAATAATGAACGAAGTTAAATCCAGTTGTTAATTATCCTCACTAAGCTTAATTTTTTCTACTTAAAAGTAGTCATCAGTTCGGTTCTTATCAGATCTCATATAAGTCGAATCTACATCGGTTCGATACCCTCAAAGGCGGAACCTAACTCGATTATTTTAGGTTCGTCGCGGTTCCAGTATTCCTCCATACCCCTAGCAATTACTGCACAATTATTTCCTTTCCTGCACAACTTAGGTGGAATGCGAATAAGGCCTCCGAAGATCCAAGTCATCAGTGAGATACCACTCTGGAAGAGCCAAAATTCTAATCTTGTGTCAGGATTACGGCCAAGTGACAGTCTCAGGCAGATAGTTTCTATAGGACATAGGCCTCCCAAAAAGTACAAAGGCAGATAAGGACTTCCTCGGATCAGATGGAGATTGGCCCTTGAGTGCAAATGCAAAAGAGAACTTGATCGGCAAGACCCACCCGTCGAGCAAGGATGAAAGTCGGCCTTAGTGAACCGACAGTGCCAAGTGGAAGGGTCGTCGCTCAACGGATAAAAACTATTTTAGGAATAACAAGTTGATCTTCATCAAGAGTCCACATCGACAGGAAGGTTTGACATTTTGATGTCGACTCTTCGCCACTTGAGGATGGAGTCAAATTTTGATCAATACGGGCCAAGGAAATGGCCCCTCGACCTCTTATGTCCATATAAAGAACATGAGGAGCATAACCATCCTCTTTAACTTCTATTTTAGGAGACTGAATATCTTTTGTAACACACTTTCACTTTGAGTCGCCTGTCTCAATAATCTAGTGATATTTGATCTACTTTTCACGCAAAAAATCATGATTCGAACCTCGAATTTACAACAACAAAAAAAATACAATTTGTCTACACGTTGATCGGAACTGTGGACTGTCTAGAGCATGAACTTGACAAATAAAACCGGCAAAAGTATATGGTCGAAACGTGGATGCCATTGATGCCCATTTCAACTTTAAAGAGTCAAATACATTGTATAATCATTATTGTGTTCTAGTTGTTGCCTTTTACTCCTACTAGTAGTGCGTCCAATATATACATCAAACCTCTAACCTATGCACACTAAATTCCAACTAACTTTATCATAATATTATTATTAAGGATCTCTTTTCATTATTTCCTTTGGTTATTAAATTGTTTAGATGTACTACTTTTAATTTAGCCGTACCAATTTAATACTACGTACTAAACTATGTAGTTAAGTCGATGTTTGTTCGAGTATAGATATATTTATATAAGTTATGTGCTTTTATCAAAATATTTATATGATCATGTATTACACAACAACATTATATCAAAATTGTAGTGAATATATATGACACAAATTATTTGGATAAGTTTAATTTACATTAATGATAAAATTACAAAAAAAAACGAAGTCTTACAAATTCAGTCATAACAATATAATCACTACTTCATCCGTCCTTACTTTATATAAAAACTAGTATTTAATAAAGTAGTAATTGTTTCTTACATAATCTCATTTTATCAACTTAAGTAAGAAATTAAAGATAGAGGAAGAATTACAGAAATATATTTTTATAAGATGAATTTAAATATTTTAATTTTTTAAAAGTTTATATAATAGTAAATGATTTCTAAGAAAGGATGAAGGAGTAATATTTATTGAAAAATAATATGAAATAAATTCAAGATTTAATGGAGTTCGAAAATATGATATAATAATATTGTGGCACGAACTCATAAAGTCACAAAATATAGAAATATATATTATTATATGATAGTGGATTTAAGAAGATTAGTGGCCAATAGAACATGAATATTGTTGAGATAAAAATGGGATAGGTTATATGAGTAGTTTATGCAAAGATAATAAGATAGCATAAGTCTAGCACACGCTCAACACACAATAACCAGACGAGGAATATCTCGCATGTTTCTTTATTTCTTCTTTTTCCTGTTTCAATCTATTCATTGTTTCCTCCTTGCGTGTGAGACATCAATTCCATCACGCATTTATCAGGATGAATGTTACCCAAAACAAAGAGTGGAACAAGTTAGGTCAAATACATATTAATATTATATAGGAAATTACTAGAAAGCATTTATAATAATCCACTCTAACATAATGGTATTCTATAGTCGATAATGTAACAATGGCCAGAGAATATAGTCTACTGGTAAGTAATAGAGTGATAGGGTGATATATAGAAGCGTAAATATTTCGATTTCGTGTATTTTGTTAATTATTTTTTACTGCGTATTTCGTTAGCCGTTAGTGATCTCCCTTGGCATACATTATATTATTGATTACAAGGTGCTAGTAGAATACATTCCTCTATTTATAATTTATTAAGTGAAAAAATATAGAGCAAATTGCTGAAATAGTCTTCGAAAGTGGGTTTAGGTTGCTTTTTGATCCTCGGAACTACAGAAGTTGTAACTCAGTCCATGATATTGGCCAATGGTTACAGATTGGTCCAAAATTTCATGAAGGCGTCAATTTTAACGCCTCAATGGTGACTGAAATTCACTCCTAAACTAATTATATTATTACCGTTCTAACTTACTAACAATGCGTGTAACTCACGAGGCGCCTGGGCGTTAACATTTAACAGCGCCTTTAAATTTTGGATCAATATGCAACCGTTGGCCAATATCGTGGACTGATTTGCATCTTTTATACTTCCGGAAACCAAAAGGCAACTTGAACCAACTTTTGGTGACCATTTTTGCAATTTTCTCAAAAAGCATATGGTATAATAAAGGAACTTCAAACTCCCTTGAAAAATGATAATGTAAAACAATGGATCATTACTTGTTTTTGTATAGTCGACTTCGCTAGAAACTAGATTTAATTAAGCTGTAGCAATCATAACCCATTTGACACCGGCCATTAATTTTTGGTATCGTAGTGGGTTATTATTGTTACCATTTGTTAAATTGCCTACTGCCTATCTAACTTGTGTATTTCATTATATTTTGCTGATAAAATAGCATAAAAAATTATCATGTGCAAATTTTCTAGCTAATAATCTATGTACGATATCACAGTAATCTCTCAATGATTTCATTTCGATTTATAATAAAACAGAATAAGGAATGTATTGAAAGCTATACCATAGTGAGTGAAGAAAATATCTCCAAGTTGAGTTTTTAATAAATACAAACATCCAAATAGAGGAAAACAGACAAAATCAATTTTTTGTATCTATCATATAGGTGATCATCACCTTGTTTCTCGTTCCTTTCCGACTTCAATTTCAGTAGTATAGTTTCTTGATTTAGATTCAATTCCTCGCTTCATGTTAGTTGATATGTTGCCTGAATGCATCTCGAGTTTGAGAAGAGCCCGATAAAATGAAATATAATAAATCAAACAGACTTAAAAAATAATTTATATAATTCGACACGAATATTAAAATTATCAATAATAATGGACGAGAAAAGTTATATACAAAATAGATAAATAATTCACTCACCTATATTTTGTTAAAGAAATATCTAGTGATGATTTGCGGTGAGTAGATCGCAATTGATGGTTAAATATGGTCCCATATGCATATGGTGAGTCTGTGTCTCCAATTCTTGGGGAGAGTTGGGGCCCGTGAATGCATGGATATCTCGCATGCCACCTAATGCTTGCCACGCCTCTGACCTTTTCTAGTGTGTTCTCCCCATGCACCCTCCTCCACAACCCTAACTTCTCAATTTTTTATTTTATACTCCCTCCGTCCCTAAAAAGTTGCTACATTTTAACTTTTATGGTCAACAAAACACAATCTAAAACTTAAATATTTCTTGTTTTACATGCAAAAAAATTATAAGAAGTTCATATTTCAAAAATATATATTGAGACGAATCTAACAAAATCCAACATGATTATATTTTATCTTACCGTTTAATGAGAATTGTTAATGAACGTTTAATTTGTATCAGCTTATATGCGATGGAATTTTATAAATGATGGTTTATTGCTGATGAAGGTCTTTTAAAGAAATTTCGAAATGATTTTCGTCTTCCTAATTTAGAACCAATTTTAATTCATGATTTTAATTTAAGATTAAAGAATCCAACCAAATATCGTCATCAATGATGAGATTCCGTGGTTGGTCTCCAATCCTTATTTTAACAAACATCAAACAGAAGACATTGACTTCAAATTTAGATTAACGTGATATGATCAAATTATACCTTAAAAACAACAGTTTTTTTGACAACATTCAATACTATATAATATTTTCAATAGGTAGTCAAGCAAGTACACAATAATACTCCATAATAGTTAGTAAAAAGATAAAAATCAAAGTTGCATTTTTTATTCTATCCTCCCTTAACCAATCGATTTCTTGCTTTGAAGAGCACATGTAATATTCTAATTTCGTTCTAAGAGTATTTATGAATAGATTATTATCCTTAGGTAAAATCATTATCATCAAGTTTTTTTAGCTAGGGACAAGCAGAGTATTGGGTCAACAAGTGAAGATTTGGATTGGCATAACATTTGATAAATAAATTTAGGATTAGTATACTCAAAATTCTTTCCCATTTGATCCATCCATTATCATACCTACCTATCTATACAAATATTAAATATATAATTTACTACTCCCTTGAGATACTCGAATAGCCTAGTGGAAAAGGCTCTCGCTAGTGATCAGAAGGTCCTGGGTTCGAATCTCACATCATCGCTAATTAACAAAAAAAAAAAATTTACTACTCCCTCCAATTCAATATTTTCATAAAAGTAATATTTTTATAATTTTTTATAATATAACTAATTAGTTATTGCTAATCAAAGTTGGACACGGAAAAACTAAAAAAGACATAATTTGAATTGGAGGAAGTAACTAATATACCGTCCCAATAAAATATGAGACAATTATCTCCAATAAAAATCGAATGCAAGACCTTCTAGTTGTTTAGAACTAGACTATTGAATCAATTGGAGCTTGTTTAGATGACACTAGACTATTGAATCATCGAACTTATGATCACATGATTAAAAACAAAAGCTTGTGTTAATTAGTGAGGCTAATATATTTGTGGAAATTTATGGTACATTAAGCTTTTTGTTCATTGATGGTTCATTAATCATAAAAATGTATATTATTGTAGCAATTTAAATTATATTTTCTTTTTCTTTTGGTACATTTTAGTTCATACGTACCATTTTGTAAAAAAAATTCAATAGTAATATTAATCATCTAAGCTTATATTTCTGTTTAAAATAGTTTATACCAACTTATTTAACAGATTTTGGTACACAAAATGACACAAATAATCTAACTTTCCAAATTTATAAAATTCCATGGCTTCAATCAACGTGCTCATCTCCACAATTCACGTGCCGTCCGCGCTCAGACAAACAACTCCGGCCCCTGACGTGTTCCACTACTGCCACGTCAGTTCCAAAAACCTTCCCGCCACGTGGCCACCTATAAATTCCCCTGCTTTTATCCATCTTCAACCAACCATATTTTTCAACATTTCCTCTCAAAATCATCAAAAAATATAACACAAAACTCCAAAATTGTCTCAAAATGTTTGTCCAGTTTTGACATTTAAGCAATTTTTCTTTAATATTTGTCCAGTTTCATATTTCTCCAATTTCACTCTTAATTATGTTTTTAAAAATGGGACATTATCTTCAATCATTCTCGAATACATACTCCGGGATACCATAATATTGTCCAATTTAATTTAATTTTTTTTTTTCAAAAATTTAAGAAATCTTTGTTTTCTTGCAATTATACATTATCTCCACGATTCGTCAATTCGTACTCCCTCAATCCCGAAAATCTTTGTCCAATTTGACACTTAACAAATTTTGTGTATATATGCCATACTATTTTCTAGCTAATTTTCAATTATTATCATTACTACAAAAATTATTGTTATAATTATTGATTATTGTTAATTAATGGCGACGCCAATGACAACGGCGGGAACGGTGGCGGCGGGAGTGGGGATAGGGCAGAGTGGGGGCGGAATCGGGAGTAAATCGATAAAGAGCTTAGCGGCTTCTCCTATTCAGATGTTTTTGTTTTTCCACAAGGCGATTAGGGCTGAGCTGGAAGGCGTTCATCTGGCGGCGATGGAGCTCGTTAGAGGAGGTGGAGGTGGTGGTGGTGGTGATATTAATCCGTTGCTCGAGCGGTTGAGGTTTTTTAGAGAGATTTATCATCATCACTGTAACGCTGAAGATGAGGTGATGATTTTTTATTCAATTCATATTTAATATCTTTGTTTCATCTTTTAATTCGGTTTGGTCATTGTAATAACTCGAAGCCTATAATTAATGTAATTCAACTAGTCCAACTTTGGTAAACTTTCTACTTAGATTTTGTTATTGTAATGACTCGAACATAATTAGTTATTTCAAGGCTAACTTGAGCTGTTATTCTTAACCTCCCTATTTTTTTTAATTTTGGGGTTCAACTTTGTTATTGCATGGACTCCATTTATTTTTCATTTTTAGGCTAATTTAGTTATTACATTTAATCTCTCTATTTGTTAAAGTAATTTTGGATTTGTCATGGTAACGATTTGATCATTTGAACTCATCATGTTCAGGCTAACTTTAGTTTTAGTACTTACTCTCTCTATTTATTATTGCATTACTGTAAATTATTAATATGCCATATCTTTTTTATAGTTATCCAATCGATATTTAATGTATCTATTTTTATTCCATAATGGCGATTCTAGTTATATATTTACTTCAATTCCTTTTAGTTGACGTTTTTGGTGGTATGATCTAGGTGTTTTATTATATTATGAAAAGTTACAGAAAAGAGTAGTAAAACTCTTTTTTTTTAAAACTATCACTTCAAGCTGAAATGTGACTACTGAGACGCGCTTTCATTCAGTAATTTGATAATTCTCTTTTTCTTATATGACTATCTAATTTTGACAATGCTCCATTGTTATTACTCCAGTTTCTTTGTTTTGTATTAGGAGCTTAATAGTCTTCAGTTTACCTCTCCAAATATTTGAGAAAAATATTTCCCTTTCAGCTACCTGTTCATTGATTTCCTGAACTCTAGCTTCCCTTCAATATACATGAATGAGTGGTTTCTGGTGAAATTACTGTTTCTCCAATTAAAAGACTTGGATCAGTGATTAATTCGATGAAATAGCATGCAAGTAGCCATTCAGCTGATATACATATGCACGTATGAGAAAGTTTTGGAGTGTAGCAATCGTCACTATGAACAACAGGAGAGGAGGATGGCCCACTTCAACAGGTCAAACGGGGAAGAAAGTATTTATTGGTATAACAAGCTGAAACAGGAGCTAGCGTGAGATAGAACAGAATACAAGTGTCTTATTCAGATAGCACAGACTCATCGAGCAATATACAACTTTATTGCATTAGCACTTAGTCTCATATCTTCTGCTTTAGATTATACCTTAAATATACAATTTTCTTGTAAGCTGCAATTTAACATTATTATTTACTTTTGATAATGACAGGTTATTTTTCCTTCACTCGATAACCGTGTGAAAAATGTGGCACGTACCTACTCCCTTGAGCATGAAGGAGAAAGTGTTATGTTTGATCAGCTGTTTGCATTATTGGATTCTTACAACCAAAACGAAGAAAGCTACAGAAGAGAATTGGCATCTTGTACCAGAGCCCTTCAAACATCAATTTGCCAGCACATGTCCAAGGAAGAGGAGCAGGTCCTTTCCTTCAATTTCCTTTTTTATTGTCCTCTTTCAATCTCATTGCACAAAAGTTAAAGTGGCTATGTCATTCTACAAAAGTGTCTCATCTTCTGCATATTTGTATCATATATCTTTCTTAATTTAGACATATGTATGGGAGAATTTTATTTTATTTTTAAATTATGCAACCTTAGAAGTAGCCATCATGTTAAGATGGTAGTGCGAGGGAGCAGTTAGTGAAGCATTCATCACCAGTGATTATGTCATGATGCTATTTGTTTAAAATAATTTGTCTGGATGCAAGCTGATGAAACTTTTCCATGCAAGTTAATATAAAAAGGATGATATGATGGCATTAAAAGGTCATATATTTTGTCCTTCCGTGTTGGGAAGAGCGTATGGCATAAATATTACAAAATTGATCCTTGAGTAGATGTTCAATCAATAATTTCTTCAAAATTCTTGTCATTATGATAACTGCATAGTTGTGGAACTGATCCATTTGTGAGGTAAACAATGTTTTGTTGGTGTCAATAAGCAATCATCAAAGTAACATCTGTGACATTATATATAATAATTCCAACTAATATCATAATTTACATATGAGTCGGTTGGTTCTGCAGTCTTCTTAATTTATATATTTGAAAATTAAATGTACAGTCCTCTGTGCGGTTTAACTTTCTCCAAGTTTTTCTTAGCATCATAGTGATACAACAAATATTTTTCTAATGTTTTATCTTGCAGGTCTTCCCTCTGCTGATTGAGAAGTTTTCATTTGAGGAGCAGTCATCACTGGCATGGCAGTTTTTGTGCAGCATACCTGCAAATATGTTGGGAGAATTCCTACCATGGCTTTCGTCCTCTGTTTCCTTTGATGAGCAACAGGAATTGCGCAGGTGCTTATACAAAATTATCCCAGATGAGACACTGCTACAAAAGGTAAGAAATCTGTAAATACAAAGTTAATTTTTTATCATGCAACGTGAAATGAGGCTGACTTTAGTTTTTCTTGCTTTAAGATAATATTCACTTGGATGGATGGTGTTAAGATAAATAAGAAGCGGAAAAAATATGAAGATAATCTTGAAGAACATATTTCATCAGCTATTGTGCCCAGCAACTTTACCAGCTTAGCTGGAAAACGACACTGTGCATGCCTCTCATCCACGGATGACGAAAGAGATGTTAGGTCAAATTGCGGTTCTATGGATTCGAATTCTGACCGCCCATTAGATGAGATATTACATTGGCATAAAGCTATCATGAAGGAGTTAAATGACATTGCGGAAGAGGCTAGAAAAATAAAGTTATCAGGCGAATTTTCTGATTTGTTTGCTTTGAACAAGCGGCTCCATTTTATTGCCGAAGTATGCGTATTTCACAGGTAATACATGTTATTTAATATATGTTCATTGCTTATTCCTTGAGCTTATTTACTCTTAATACAAGCAAGCATGGAATGACTTATTTCGGTTCATCTACTCTCAGTAGCTATATAACAATTTTTATTGAAACTGGAGAGTGTCTTCTGTCACTCCTTTCCCTTCTCTTTTTATTTTTCTTTGGATTTTGTTCAATACTTTCCAAAAGCCTAATTTCTCATCATAGATTAAAATGGCTAATTTAAATTATATATATGTGGTAGAAGTGCTAGTTAGCCTAATTATTATCAGCCACATCCCATCTACTACCACAGTGTTGAAATCAATAAGAGCCTCTACTAAATATAATAGCCACCACCCGACTAGGTGGGTTGATCACCAAATTCTTACATGCAGGTTCTATTAACATGTACAATCCTCAGAGGTTGACGTCAGAAGAGCGGGAAAAGGTCTTAAGGACTAGCATCATAATAGATTTAGCCTATAGTTAATGATAAAATTAATTAATTGTAGATACTAATTCAATACCATGCAGTCAATGAGTTTGTGGATGGTGTTAGTAACAAGGTTCAGTAAACATGAAGAGGTGGCATTCTTAAGCGTGAGTGTGTGACCAAATGAAGGGTTAGTGATAAGGTTTTGGAACGTGACCGAAAGTTTTCGTAACATATATGTACCAGTTCTTTCTTAGACTATCTAAATTAGTGGAAGGGCTTGTATGTCTTCTTGGAAGATTTTTAGTTCCAATTCCAGTAAGATGAAACTGGTAAGCCTATCACTAATAAGAGTTGAGTGACTCTAGTAATTGACATCACTGTTAATGTTTGAGTTAGTACTTCATTCTTTATAGATCCATTTTAATTTCTTTACCTGCATTTGCTCATTTGATGTTTGTTTTGCATTAGGAGCTCATATGTTCTCTGTGATTGCAGCATTGCTGAGGATAAAATTATCTTCCCCGCAGTAGATGCAGAACTATGTTTCTCAAAGGAGCATGCTGAAGAAGAAAGAGAGTTTCACAAGTTCAGATGCTTGATAGAAAGTATCAAAACTCCTGGATCTAACAACTCACTCTCAGCTGAGTTCTACTCAGAGCTGTGTTCGTATGCCGACCATATTTTGGAAACTGTAAAGAAACACTTCTACAATGAGGAAATGCAGGTGAGGTGCATAATTAGTTTGAAATATCCGTGGATGTATACACATCTCACTCTTATGTCTCCAAAATATGTTCAAAACTGAAGTTATCATTGATCTTTTCATTCTCTGGCAGCATATTATATGGTTGATTCAAATACTATAGTTCTCCTTCCAAGTTACTTCGAAGTTGAATATAATAGTGTCTTCTGCTTCTAAGGGTTGTGACTATGTTGGTTACTGTCAGGTTCTCCCGCTCGCACGGAAGCAGTTTAGCCCAAGAAAGCAAAGAGAACTTCTATATCGAAGTTTATGTGTAATGCCCCTAAGACTGATTGAATGTGTCTTGCCATGGTTGGTCAAATCCCTTAACAAAGAAGAAGCAACATCTTTCCTTTGGAATATTCAGATGGCAGGTTCTCCATTTTTTAATTATTTTTATAGTATATTTCGGTTATTTTGAGCAATGAAGAGGTGGCAGTTTGGTTGGTCCATTATCTACTAGATAAACACTGTGCCACTCGTACCAATTTTGAGTTCTATTCCTTTTTGCCACTTTTCTGTCAATGGTTCAGATGCCAATTCAATCTAATAACCTGGTTAACTAATGCAGCTCCACCAACAGAGACAGCCTTGGTCACTCTTTTCTCTGGCTGGGCTTGCAAAGGTGCGGAGGACATTTGTTTGCCTCCTTTTGCTAATGGATGTTGTCCTGCACAAAAGTCATCAGGAACACCAGATGTTGACAAGTTTTGTTCTTATGAGTCTCCTGGCAATGGAAGTGTTCAGCTTGATCGAGCAAAGAACTTGAAATCGCTAGTTAACTGTGGAAACTCGACTGCACAGAAAAAAAATAGTTCTTGCAATAATTTGAAAGCTTTGAAGTTTAAGAGATCCTCCTTTCCTAATCAATCTTTGTATGTTCCAACCCTAGGAGTAAATAGCAGCAACCTGTCAATGGGTACCCTTGTTACAGCAAAATCACTACGCTCCTTATCTTTTAATTCTAGTGCTCCTTCTCTTAAGTCCTCTCTTTTCAATTGGGAAGCAGACATCAGCATCAACAATGGGCGTCAAACTCGTCCCATCGATAATATATTCCAATTTCACAAGGCCATTCGCAAAGATTTGGAATTTCTTGATGCTGAATCTGGAAGACTTAGTGATCGTGATGGAACATTTGTAAGACAGTTTAGTGGCAGGTTTCGTTTGTTGTGGGGACTGTATAGAGCTCACAGTAATGCTGAAGATGACATTGTATTCCCTGCTCTAGAATCAAAAGAAACTCTTCATAATGTAAGCCATTCTTATACCTTAGATCACAAGCAGGAAGAGAAACTATTTGAGGATATTTCATCTGCTCTTTCTGAGCTTTCCATTCTCCATGAAAATCTGAAAAGCAGAGATAATGGGATCGTCCCCCATTTTTGTGATATAAATGATACCTCGAGAAAGTACAGTGAGGTGGCAACAAAAATTCAGGGCATGTGCAAGTCGATTAAAGTAACTCTTGATCATCATGTGACAAGGGAGGAAGTTGAGTTATGGCCATTATTTGACAAACACTTTTCAGTGGAGGCCCAGGATAAAATTGTTGGCCGTATTATTGGTACCACAGGAGCCGAGGTCCTCCAGTCAATGTTGCCATGGGTAACATCAGCCCTAACCCAGGAAGAACAAGATAAATTAATAGAGGGGCTGAAACATGCATCAAAAAATACCATGTTCAGTGAATGGCTCAATGAGTGGTGGGATGGGAGTTCATCGTCTACTCAGAGGCGAACCCAGGACAGTATCTCAAGAGGTTTGTTGATTTCTTCTACTCTAGGCTTTTATCCACCAATCCAAGGTTGCTATAATTTTACATAAAAACAAAATAAGTTGGTTTTTAATTATCAATGCAGGAGATGATCTAATCCATGAATCGATGGACCCAAACAACTCTACATTTAAGCCTGGTTGGAAGGATATATTCAGAATGAACCAAAATGAACTTGAATCAGAAATAAGAAAGGTTTCTCGGGACTCTAGTCTCGATCCAAGAAGAAAGTCTTATCTTATCCAAAATCTCTTAACCAGGTTTGTGTCATTTATGTCAATGGAACGAAAGTTGTTCTCCTTCATTGTTGCCATGATGTGATTATTATTGTCAATGAAATTATTGTGTAGCCGGTGGATAGCTGCTCAGCAGAAGGTGCCACAATCAACGAGTGGTGAAAGTTCTGATGGTGATGAAGTATTTGGATGTTCTCCTTCATACCGGGATCCAGAGAAGAAAGTGTTTGGCTGTGAACATTACAAAAGGAACTGCAAACTCCGTGCTGCTTGTTGTGGCAAGCTGTTCACATGTAGGTTTTGCCATGATAAAGTGAGCGACCATTCTATGGATAGGTAATCTTCTACCGATTTCTTTTTGTTATTTTATTCATTCATTTTATACTTCCTCTCTTGATCACAAACTATTTCATTTTCAGGAAAGCAACATCTGAAATGTTATGCATGAACTGCCTAACAATTCAACCTGTTGGGCCGGCATGCACAACTCCATCTTGCAAGGGTCTCTTGATGGCAAAATACTATTGTCCCAGCTGTAAATTTTTTGACGACGAAAGGTAGACCTGATCAAACATGTGATTTTCATGACTACAATATTGATAGTAATCTCACATGATCATGAATTATCTGTCTACAAGAGCATGCAACTGAGTGCAGTTGGATTTGTTCATTTTGTAAATCATATCTCTCATGGGAAATTCTTAGTTGTGATTAAAACTAGTCCAACATAATTTTGTTCTATATCGAGTAACTTTCTGTTATCAGATCCTTGAATGGTGACACCAATCTTATGACATCAATTATTTACTGATAAAAGATAAAAAGTTATACGAGTACTAATATAACATAATTCTTACATATTGTTTCAGGGATGTATACCACTGTCCCTTCTGCAATTTATGTCGTCTTGGAGGGGGGCTTGGTGTTGACTTTTTCCATTGCATGACCTGCAATTGTTGTTTGAGCATGAAATTAGTTGAACACAAGTGTACGGAGAAAGGTCTTGAAACAAATTGCCCGATTTGCTGTGACTTCTTATTCACATCAAGTGAGACTGTCAGGGCTCTTCCTTGTGGTCATTTTATGCATTCCTCTTGCTTTCAGGTATGTTTCAATTTCAGCCTTGCTTAACTAAACTGAGCATGCCATCTCTGATCTAACAACTTGTTTTCTGTTCTACTTTTTGTCAGGCATATGCATGTACTCATTATATTTGTCCTATATGTAGCAAATCCATGGGAGATATGTCGGTAAGTACAGGACTTACCTTAAATTTCAATTATTTATGGTTGAGAAATTATACCAAATGGAAATCAGCAATTGTGCTGGTTGTCTAGTTACTTCTGTTTCTCCTAAATATATATTTTTTTTTTATGATCAAAAGTTGAAGAGGGTCAACACTTATTCTTGATTTACCCCAGCGTCCCTGTTATCACAGGGATAAGGCCGCATACTACTATATGACCCCCCCCCCCCCCTCCTTACCGCGTTTAAGCTTGAACCTCTTCATAGGCATTGGACATGTTGGTGATGGGTGACTTGAACAAGTGACCTCATATTTGGACCAAGTTACTTCTGCTTGTCTGTCTAGTGGGATAAGCTTAGATTGTTTTGGATCGTTTTTTTGTTAAACTCGTCTGATTTAGCAAATAGATGGTCCAACTGGTCTTACGAGCCATCATTTGTTGAAGTTAATTACCCACTTTTCAGGTATACTTCCAAATGCTTGATGCTTTGATGGCTTCTGAGGTTCTCCCTGAGGAATATAGAGACCGTTGTCAGGTAACAGCAGATTATATTTTCTCCACTCTCGTACGGGATATTAACTTGGAAAAAGGAATTAACTCTGCTCATTTTATTCCAGGATATTTTGTGCAATGACTGTGGTAAGAAGGGAACATCAGCATTTCACTGGCTGTATCACAAGTGCAGTGACTGTAGGTCCTATAATACTCGAGTCATCAAAGTCGAGTCTAATCCTACTTGTTCAACGTAGACGAATATACCATCATTGAGAGTACTTAGCAATAGCAACACAGATAAGGATGATAGAATACCATGTAGATTAGTTTGTTCCTCCGAAATTTTGCTATACATTGTGGGCTGGTTTAGACTGGCTATCTCACCCGTGAAGTTAATCATCGCACCTATGGTCCAATCAATTGGGAGAGAATCAACAGATTCCTTATCCGGAGCCACTCATCCTTCCAAAAGTTATGTTTTACAAGTAATTTGTATTGATCAAGGGTACATCAAGTTTTTACACATCTTATGGAAGTATGAAACCCTAGCATAAGCCCAATATGTTGTCCATTTACTTATTGTATTTGCTGAGTGTAATATTGACTGTGCATCTGTGCCTTGTGAATAATAAGTGCATTTATTTATATATTACCTTGATAATTCTTTGTACACCACAGCATTCGTCGTGATTTTCAGCCATATGGAAATTGGCCTCCTCTTATCCATCTAGATATGCACAAATATTACCCCGAGGATGAATAAGTTGATGAAATAGGTGAGCTTGTGATGTAAGGTGATGAGTTCAATTCCTCCTATCAATACTTTCTTGATCGAATTCGAGCCTCAAACACAGGGCTTTCATGTGGTTTACTTGACTAGTGTGGTTTGGAGGCTATTGCTTCAGTCCAGATCTACTAAGTGCATACTTTACAAGTAGCAATTGTAATCTCCATTACAAAAGTATGTACAACTTTTATTATTTGGGAAAATGAATATGAATAATTCATAGGTCAATAAGAACTTGAGTGTGTTTTTCAGTGGAGGTACTCTTTTCATAGAAAAAATATATCACTCCGAGTTAATTCTACATGTAACCATCTCTTAGCATCATAGTCTCATCTTTGTTTCGTACGAAATTTTAAGGAGTGTCCAAAAGAGGCATTAGAAGATCTCACTAAGTTATGGACATAAAAAGATCCCATGTGAAGTAACAATGTCAAAATAATTTTAATTTTACTTTTCTCCCAAAAAAATTCTCTACATTTTTTTCATGCCTCTTTTGATGTTGCATTGTTTTTTATAAAGTTGTATTTCATGTAGTGAAGACATGGATCGTAGTTACATTATTCATGCTTAACTGATAATATCACAAAACAAGAGGTATCAAAGGAGACACGAAAAAAAGGTAATAATCTCCATTAGTTTTCAGTCCGACAATATCAAGAGAATCTCCTTACAAAGCAAACTCGGGGTTTTCCCCTATATATCATGCTGAAAAGAAAACGAACCTATACAGTTTTACAGCTATGTCAAAAGAAGATAACAAATTATAATTCATTCGAATGACAAAACCAAATGATTTTCAAATAGTTTTTCTCCTTTTGTTAATTAACGATAAGATAACTATTGAACCAGGATCCTGATCACTAACAATAACATTTTCCATCAGACTATTTGATTAACTTATTTTCGAATAGTTGTTAACGAGCCTTTGCTCACACAGCTAAGCAACACCTTCAACATTACCATCAAGGGGGACCTACAAGTCCACAACTCTCCCCCTTTCAAAAACAAAAACAATAAAAAACGAAGAAAATGTAAAAACAAAAAACAAAAACCATAGACTCAAAATTCATACATTTGATGGTTTTTTCAGGTAAACATCAAACTCAAATCCCCTCTTTCGTCCCAATTCAATTGTCCATTTTCAACAAATTAATCCATACACAAATATATTTTGCGCCGTTTTATTGATTAGTAATCGTATCATTACGTTTTTATACTTTTTACTTATTAGATCTCGTCAAAATCAATACTCCTATATTTGATTTTTTTCATCATTCGATGCGAAGTTTTAACCATGAATATAAATTAACTGAGTAATTATTGAATTTATGTTCAAAAATATTTTTATGATATAATTAAAAGTTATTCATGATAAAAAGCTCCAGCTTTATCTCGAAAAATCGAAAAGGTCCATTGAAATGAAATGGAGAGATTTGTGGAATGGATTTTTAATAGCATAAGAACTAGCGATCAGTTTTATCGAATTTTTGGATTCTGGATTTTGGGTTAATTTTGACTTGTTTGAATAGTGTGTTGTTTGAATAATGTGTTATTTTTTATTTGCAGACAAAATCATCAATTGGGTAGGCTTGTTTTGAAGAATTATTTTTGTAGTTTTGTTTAGAGAGAGGTAGACAGTTTAGGAGGAGTAGGGGATTTAGATAAAGAGAAGGAGGGGAGTATTGATAATGGGGAGTACAAAAGAGGGGACGTCGGTGCCACCGCCGTCGAGGAGGGACCCTTATGAGGTACTCTCCGTTTCGAGGGATTCGAGTGATCAGGAGGTTAAAACCGCCTATAGAAAGCTGGCTCTCAAGTAGGTTTCTTATTTTGTTTATGGATTGGTTAATTTGTTATTTAGATATCATCTTCTATGTTTCCGTTTTGTCGTTGTTTGAAAACTGTTATGTAACTTATGATCATTGCAAGGCACTGTTGTCCTTCGACTTTATCTTGTTTGAAGATGATATGAAGGTTTGATTGGTTATTTTGTTCACTACGTATATTTAGGTAGTATCTTTGATGTTTCATTTCGTTTATGAGAAATGTTATGATACTGCTGGTTTATGATTATTGCAATGGATTGTTTGTCTCATTTGAAGAGGCTGTGAATGTTTGATTGGTTAATTTGTTCACTTCTTATATTTAGATGGTGTTTTTTATGTTTTCGTTCTGTCGTTCTTTAGGAAATGCTGAGTATCGTTCTGTTTTGTGATAATTGCAATGAATTGTTGTCGTTCGAGTTAATCTCGTTTAAAGAGGCGCTCGATGTTTGATTGGTTAAATTGGCATTCAGTTCACGTTGTGGTAGACTTGTTTTTGAAACAACTTGATTAAAGATAGAACTTCACGAGTGAGGAAAAACAAGTAAACCTATGGAGTTACTTGCCAATTTGTTGATATGTTAGTTTTATGTGTTGGGCGAGGGAAATGTGAATCAGAAATTATTTTGTTTGTTCCTTCTAATTGTATAAGAGCTCAGACAAATTTTGTAGGAGCAGCCCATCCATCTGTTTGAATTACATATGAGAAAGCAGTTGCAAATTATTTATACTCTAAGTGAGATCTGTTGTTAATGGGATTGCATATAAAGAGCTTGTGATGGTTTAAGAATAGATCCTGCTATGTGAATGTGATTGCTTTATAAAAATTGATGGCTTAATGAGATGTAGGGGAAAGTACAGATTCAGTGTGGTGCTTCTAGCTTTCTATGCAAGAATTATGTGCTAATCATTGAGAGTTTGAGACCACAAAATGTATAAAGTGAAACTGATCAAAAGAGCCCATTAGTGATATTATTGTTTGCTTGAACCTGAATGAACATTATTTTGGTTTATGACTTATTTGCTAATGCTCTGACTGATTGGACAGGTATCATCCTGATAAGAATGCCAATAATCCTGAAGCTTCAGATCTTTTTAAGGAGGTTGCATATTCATACAGCATCTTATCTGACCCAGATAAAAGGAGGCAGTACGATAATGCTGGATTCGAGGTAGCTTATTAGTCCTTTTGTTTAAGTCGTTTCTAATGTTTCCACTCTTAGACTGCACCTGTGTTGCCACATTGTGCAAATTTTGCGTTTATGTTTTCTATTAGGGTCAAATGTTTCTTTAATAATTTAGTTATCTTATAGGTTCAAATGTGGCTTTAATAATTTAGTTATTTTAATGATCCTTCTGATGTTAAGAGCTTTTCATTTTTAACCAAATGTGTAGGATAACACATGACAGTTATGCTATGAGCTTTACATGTTAAATAGTGCAACCTTTAGCTCAGATAGCGTAAGAGATAGATAAGTTCTAATGATTGAATAGCCTTAGGAGTCCTTGATAAAAAATTCTGCATTTGTTTTTCTATCAGTAGGAATTATATCAAGGGTAGCTTAGGATTTCACTTAAAAGGGAAGAAACTAATTTTTTTTAATATATGGAAGGAGTAGGGTAGAATCAACACGGCCAAACTATTCTTATCTATACTAAGAAATGCATAAAATGGGATATGTTGCTTATTTCCGTTCTAGATGCAGCACTAATAAGGGGGAATAAACAGAAAAAGATGGGAAAAATGTTAAAGCTGCTTGCATTATGCAAACCATCAAAATAACTATCGTGATTTATCTCTAGGATAGGATGGATTATACGATTATAATATACAATAATCTTAATTCATTTGATTGACAATGTATACTTGTAATAAAAAATTCCCCTTGATAACTGTATCAGTTCTTAATTTATGCAGTTCTTGTCAGGGATAGTCAAATTTAAATTGTTAGTGAATAGTGTTTATTGAATTAATGATCTTGTATTTGACTTCAAAAAAATGCCAGGCTCTGGATGCAGATGGAATGGATATGGAAATTGACTTGTCTAACCTTGGAACTGTCAATACTATGTTTGCAGCATTGTTCAGGTAACTATTTATTTCACCATATAAAATTTCTTGAAATTTTCAAGAGTACTTGGATCAATTTTGCAGCAAACACTTTATATCTGGAATTCTAAGTTTAGATTCGTCATAACATTGTTGCAAACCTTAATAATTTATTATCTATGCTTAGCAAGCTGGGTGTTCCAATCAAGACAACCATATCTGCTAATGTTCTTGAAGAAGCTCTGTGCGGAACTGTCACTGTCAGGCCTTTGCCAATTGGAACATCAGTTTCTGGAAAGGTGGTTACAGTAAATTATAGTTGGTCATAAGGTCTGCTAGCAGTTTCATTGGCTTACTAAAATTACATACAGGTGGAAAAGCAATCTGCTCACTTTTTTGGTGTAACTATCAGTGATGAACAAGCTGCATCTGGGCTTGTAGTTAGAGTTACTTCTGCTGCCCAAAGCAAATTTAAGGTATCCTGCTTGAAATTCTTTTACAGATGCATCCGATGAGTAGAATGCAAACTATGGCTCGTTGGGATACTGAATGTTGAATTTGAACTATTTCAGCTTCTCTACTTTGAACACGACACAAATGGTGGTTACGGCTTGGCCTTACAGGTATCACATATCTGTATTTAACTCCTACTCTTATTTATATCTTTGTAGTGTTTTCTTGAATATTTAGAGGCTGCTGTCTTACTCACTTGTCCAGTGGCTTGTTCCAATTTGATTAACCTTGACATCTTGATAACAGGATCGTACAATATAAATACTTCTGATATCTGTATATTGATACTTGCTTTCTAAGTGCTCCAAGGAGATCAATATCACGATTTGGTTTGAACTTTGAAGTGTTGTACTTTGAATAAGACAGTATGATTTTAATACTTCATATGCTAAATATATCACATTTCCATATTGCTATATGTTGGTTTAGAAGGTGACAATAATCCTTGCAGTTTATGGTGTCTTGCAAGTTACTAATATGTATTTTTGAGTCCGGAGTCTTGCCCAAATTTGTCAAAATACTAAATTAATGCTGAGTCGCTAACTATGATGCCCCGTTGAAGAAAGTATAGATTTATGCTAAACCCACTAATTGGAGTATGGATTTGGGTTCAGAAAGCATGCAGATTAGAGAGCCTACTGATTAGACTACATAAATGAAAGCCCAGTTAGTACTATAGACCTGAGAATTTTAGCAGCATATAGTTTCTTACTTGGCTATCTGGTGTACTGCCCTTGATGATATACGTGGTTCCAAACTGTGAATGATGATATCAGAACGGTATCTTAGTTTTGGCTCTCATGCAGATGTAGAGCTTGATAATACTACGGGTAATATAGGTTCTCAGCATGAAGTATGATACAAACTGTATTGTGTCAGCTGCTATTAAAACATATTTTCCCTTGAATGCAGGAAGATAGTGAGAAGACTAGCAAGGTGACATCTGCCGGGATGTATTTCTTACATTTTCAAGTTTATAGGATGGATGTAACAGTCAATGCAGTGAGTCTCCGCTTACATAATGCACAAGAGAAGCAATTTTTCGATTTTCTTTATGATCAGCTTCATTTTTTTATAATATCATCTTATTTCTTCTCTTTTATAATGTGATATAGTTAGCAATGGCAAAGGATCCTGAAGCTGCGTTTTTTAAAAGGTTAGAAGGCCTCCAACCGTGTGAGGTCTCAGAGCTCAAAGCTGGCACCCATATATTTGCTGTTTACGGTCTGGACTATAAGTACATCTTTTTGCTTGCTATATATTATTACTGGTGAAGTTCCTACCAGTTTTTTATACACATCAGTATCTCTTCTCAGGTTTAAGCTCTGTTATTTTGCAGGAGACAATTTTTTTAAACCTGCTAGCTACACAATTGAAGCTGTCTGTGCGAAGTCATATGAGGATACAACCCAGAAGTTACAGGACATTGAATCCCAGATTTTGAGGAAGAGGAATGAGCTGCGGCAGTTTGAGACAGAATATAGACAGGTTTCTTGTCTGTTATACTTGCTAAAATTGTAGTGGCTTCAGGATGTGCTCAAACCAATTTCTCTCTGTTCCTTACAGGCACTAGCTCGCTTCCAAGAAGTCACTAATAGATACAACCAAGAAAAGATATCTGTAAGTTCCATCTCTAGTTATTTCCTGTCCTAAAGTCACTGTTGCTATAACCAATATGAGGTGTATGTATATTTGGCCTCAAGTTCTTCAGATTTATAATACCAACACTCTTCTCCTTATAATATTGGCCACTCTTATAAAGATCACACAGAAAACCGATTTCAGAGTAGACCCATTACGTATTTGGTTAATTTGCTCCATCGTGCTTGTAATATAATTTGTTGCATAATTTTTTTTTACTTGGTTGAGCTGATTGTTTAGCTATATTTCACCAAATATGATGCTCTACTAGTTATATTTGGTGCTCTGTACTGTGAATTGATGGAGACGTAGAACTTTAGTGTTCAATATTTTAACTTTGAAGAGAATTGAAAATGCTGCCGAGCTTGTAGCACTAGTTTCTCACGAGTTAGCTTTATAATTATTATGTTAATATCAATTATTATGGAATCTTGGGCACTTTGTCCTTTAGTCCAGACAAATTTCATTTGATGATATCAATCATACCTCTATCTCTATGCAACTACGGATAGATATTTATGTCATGAACATTAAAACAGGTTGATGAGCTGCTAAAACAGCGGGATAGCATCCATTCTTCATTTACTGTTGCAAGGTCAGTGGTAATGGCTAGCGGGAGTGGTCATCATAGTAATGGCAGTGCCAGCAAGATTCCTGCTGAAGATGGTAAAAGTGAGAGCAGCCCAGAAGGAAGCTCAGATTCGAAGGATAAATCCAACAAAAAGAAATGGTTTAATCTTAACATCAGAGGATCAGATAAGAAATTGGGTTGAAATCTGAGGGGTGAGCATATTTAAATTTTTAATCTGCGACATGGAGCTATTGCTCATGCCTCATACAAGCATAGGTAAGTGGCTGCAGCCTATGCGATTCTTCCCGTGTAACTTTTTAAATGTTTTCTACAAGTTGGGTTGATCTGGTTGTTTTAAGATAACTTCTCAGATAAGTATTTGTATATTACTCGTATGTCATTTGAAATTGTAATTTGATTGAACTGAGCCAGTTCATGTAGGTCATAATCCTCATATTACATTGCCCCTGGTGTTGTAAATGAGTTTGCAGTTTTTTTGAATCACTTCAATTTTGCGAGCCTCGTTTATCCAAGCCTGGTTCTCTACTTTCTGTATCACCAGAATGGTAACAGTGGAAGTTTGGTACTCATTGCTTCAATGCTATTATTTGCACCTTAGTTAGCATGTTAAAATTTCCTTCTAATATGGGCTGCAATAGGAGTGTAACTTTCCATGTAATTTGTATCACTTGAATTGGAATCACCATAAAATGTGTTTTTTCTTACTGTCTTTATCTCTTAGTTTATATAATTCAGTTGAGTAGGCAGTTTCACGTGGCATTATCAATGAAGGAAAATATTTTCGAAATGTCACCTCTCGCCTTAGTGATGCGATAAATGTCTCGATGGTTGAGATTGAAACTCGAAAAAGGCATCACTGCTGGTTAAGATTTGTAACTAGATAGGCTCTCTTAGAATTGTTTATAGTGCTGGTTAGGCTCTCCTAGAATTGTTTATAATACTTGAAAATGAAGGACCTCTTTTTAATGCAGATAATAGGCTAAGATGGGGACATTTAAACTGAGAATTGAGTGTCAAATCCAATTTTTCTGATGACCTTGCTTTGTGAATGTATTTTGTATTCTATTATCTATATCTTAAACTTTACTTCATTATCAAATCTTTGAAGATCTTCCCTAATGACTAGGTCAAAGCTTATATTTAATCTTCATGTATTGGAAACTGACTAGATGATCAACTACCTCAATTATGTCAACAAGAATTAGTTAAGCTTAATCTATGATTATGTTGCCGTCTTTGTTCTCTCTATGTAAATGATTCATTATGCTACCTACGCTTTCTTATATATATTGAAGTAGTAGAGAGTGTTACACTTTACTCTGATGGGTCAATTCAGAAACAACATCCTTCTTTAATTTCCACAAGGATAAGCTTGTGTATTTTCGGATCCTTGACGAGAGTCTATTCAAAGACATTAGAGCATGTTGAATAACTTCCTTCTTTAATTTCCACAAGGATAAGCTTGTGTATTATCGGATCCCGTCATATTCTTGTTTGACGAGAGTCTATTCAAAGACATTGGAACATATTGATGCGATGATGTTGAAATGGTCGTCTCTAGTTGCAAGCCCTTTCTCAATGGAACAAGTGTGAAGACACTAAAAATATCCTAGTTAGTTCATAATTAGCATCTGTTGAACTTAGAGATTCCTGTAGTAGTAGGGTAGAACTTAGAAGCATCCTGGAAGATATCTTGTGTCTTATTTGCAATTAACTAAAACTTCCAAAAGTTTGATGTGGGTGACAAAAAATGAACTCAATTATAATTCTGCAATTGCTTCATTACCCACCAAGTGGTTTGATTTGATTTTCCTTTCTCAAGGCTGCTACCAATTCAAAAATCTTATTTCTATTACTGAATTGGTCTCATCATCATCATCATCTTGTTATTATATGCAATTTTATAATGTTGCAAGTACTCTGTTTGTTTTGGTATCCCTATCACTATGTACACATCATGTAATAAAATTATGTGTAACCAAACTTAATATAATAATTCAACTTAATAGTATAATAATACTACTCTAACCAATAACTTAACTTGCATGATGGATTATTCTACCATAGCCTATTTATATATGCCACCTGATCCTAGATTATCTTTTATTGACATAGCTTAGTACTTGTATGCTGGTTTAAATAATATTTGATACACTATAAAATCAACATCAAATGTATGTAGACAGGTCACCAATAAATAATTCAAAGCCAAATTTATATTCACTTCATTCCAATTCAACTAAGTGATTTTTTTTGTCCAACAAATACTAGTCCACCTAATATTATTTGGATTAATAGTTAATTTGCTTAGCTTTGAGTGTTCATATGTATATTTATACAATTTGATGAGGTGACCACCTTGTTATATTTGTGTTACCATTTGAAGGAATTAAGTATAATTCTTTTCCTACTTAAGAGGAGCCCAATTTATATACACTTTGTAATATTATTACATGCAAAGATGAAATATATGTCATTCTTACAACTACATTGAAAACACTTATATGTGAAATCATATAGAGATAAAAATATTGAATAACATTAAATTATAAATTGTCAAAGTTAAACAATTTTTGTTAATTAATCAAACATCATTGTGAATGGGGACAAAAGTAGCATGTAGTAGTAATATAATATGTAAGTTCCAAGGCAAAATCAACCTTAATAAAATCAACCTTAATTAGGTTTTCCTGACCTTTCTTGCTTGAAGCATTCATGCATCATAAGTTACCACAACTTGTTTCAATTTGGATTCTCATCAGGGGACAAATTCTACCAAAAAACCTTAAAAAAACACATCATTTGCTCAAGTATATCTACATACAGGTGGTACTAATAATTAAACTAATAAGGATGCAAAAAATTAAACCTTTGAATGAGTAGAGTTCCACATGCATTTATATATAAACAATATGGTTTATGCATGTAGTAATTATGTTATTATGCCTAGATTCTCTAATTTTTTTGTCAACATTAATCTTATATATTTGTCAGAGGTACACACACATGGCAAGTGGAGCTCTAATAATGTAGTATCATGCAAGGGACTATCAACTATATATATGAAATATTTTCACCTCTTGATGTGCCCCTTGAAGTGTTCCAAAACAAAATGAAAAGTTTGATGAACTACTATTATCACCTGCATCAAAGGGGACAAAAAGCAGGATTTGGTTGAGAGATTTGTTGGTGAAGAGCATACACAATTGAGAATAGTAATAGTGTAATTCTTGGATTCTAATGAAATTGAATAATTTTACTGATTCAAGAAAATGATACCACCAAGATATAGGTAGGTTAATTAACAAGGTGTTAAAGCTAAAGCCACATGCATGAGTAGGATTATCAATACTTGTGGTTTTTAGCAATCTCTAATGGGCAACACTACACACTACACCATAGTATTTTATTTTACACAATAGTATTTTATTTGAGGGTAAAATTACTATTTTGCCCTAACTTTCTCATCTACTGTACTTTCAAATAAGAGGGCAAAATTATAATTTCACCCCAAAAACTATTGTTTTGGTGTGTGTATAACGGATCATATCTCTAATGTCTTGATGGAACAGTTCGTGTTTTAGATCGTATATTACATTTTATATAACAATTTTAGCATTTAGCACATGTTACGAAGTATATTCATTTTCAGTTGAAATGTATGTATAACAATTATCATTATCATAATATAGTGTAAAAAGAAAATGTTACTCCGTGCATGATTGTGTATGTGTAACAAATGATTCGCTCCTTGCGAAAACTTAAGTTTCCTGACATTTTTGAAGCATATGCTGTGATTTACCTCCTCGTATATCCCAAGAGGGAACTACGATACCTTATTTAAGGTGTTTAATTAAGTAATCGAAAACATGTGCAGGTGTCTCCCATCTAATGTCATTTCCCTGCATGGTATGTGGTGTTTATGTAGCCGTCTAGATTATTTAGTTGTTTAATTAGAAGCCCAAACACACTTAATTTAGCATCATCTCATTCTTTGACCAACTCCTTGTGTCATTATATCTCTTCATTCACGGGAACTTAGCTTCTTTATAGCGAATAATTTTATTTATTTCTTAATCCCAAAACGTTATGGGATATTGGGATTAATTACTCAAATATCAAACGATCTAATCTATATTTGAGATGTATTCTCGGCCCAGGCTTCATGTGAGATTTGTACTATTTCTTCCGCTTTTTTAGTTGTCGTTTTAGTTATTTGTACATAGATTAATAAAAAGTATAAGTAGTCAAATATATATAAAAAATATAAAAAGGCAATTGATTGTCATCATATTACTGGATGGTTGATAACTACTTCAATAGAAAAAGTACATTGAAATTGTAAAATTACAATTAATTATGCTAGAACGACAACTAAAAGAAAACAAAAATTTTAGGCTAAACGACAACTAGAAAACGAAATGAGTATGAAGTTTCAAATATGTTGATGATATTTTCAGTCTTACTAAATTTATAGTGTTTCAAAAATAATATTAGCTGAAATTTATGTATATAAAATAATATTAAATAATTAGTTGCATGATATAATGTTAATTTGGGAGATTGAATTGAAATATCGTATACTATCTAAGACTCCACCTGGAGTATTGATATTAACTGTGATTAAATTATAACTTGAACATTCTTATACGAACCAAATAAATAAATAATAATTATTAAAAATATACTCTCTACATCTTAATTTGATCAATTCAACTCTAATGTTTCAGAATAATTATACTGTTACTCAATTTTGACACTAAATTTTGTTGATCTTATTTGATATCGACCTAGCTAACTGTATAATATCTTTAATTATTTATTTATTTTATTAAACAACAATAAAATAAGTGGATTATTTTCTTAAAACCAATTTGATTGTTTATTGAAAAAAATATCCAGATAAATTGGTATGGAGAAAGTATATTATACTACCTCCGTCCCTAAAAGATTGTCACATTTTGACTTTTGTTGGTCAAATATAACAAAATTTGATCATGAATTCTCATTAAACGATAAGAAATAATAGTCTTATGAGACCTTGTTATATTCGTCTCAATATATAGTTTTGAAATATCAACTTTTATAATCTTTTCGCATGTAGAATAATAGATATTTATGTTTTAAATCGAGTTTTGTTGACCATCAAAAGTCAAAATGTGACAATTATTTAGGGATGGAGGGAGTATTATACAGAGTACTTAATTTCGACTCTATTATTATAAAAAAACCATTCACATACATCTTGAACACGAAGTCTCATTTTGATGATTTGATCCATGTTTTCCCCTTTTTGGATCTTTCCTAACCAACGCTTCCAAAAGTGAAAAAAATATTTATTTAAGTTGAATAATTATGCATGGTAGGATCATGTCTGAAATAATTTTTCCCCAAGTCTCATAAACAATTTATTTCATTTGGTTAATATCACTTGATAAGAACTTTTATGGGGTCTACTTTAGATCCGAAACGATCTTAAATGATGAAGATATTGTCATCACTTCAATCAACAACAAGTAAAAACATGATTAAGGCTCTTAAAAGTGCTTTCATTGAGGTGGTGGAAATTAAACCATTAATTAACAACAAGAAAAACCCATATATAGTTTAATTTATATATGGACAGTTGTTAAATGAATAAACAAGATTAATTAAGATGGGACAATGTTAATAATTCTACATGATGTTAACAAAGTTAGAAAACATTGTCGGCCCATTTTGTAAATATAAAAATATAAGCACATGTTAGCCCAACATATAATACTCAATGTGTTAGATGAAAGAGTTGGGAACCAATTGGATAGGGGAAGCTTTTCTTGTGCTTCCATACATTTGGTTCGACTTCGCTAATACTTCCTCCGTCCTTAAATGATATGATTGATATATTTTAATTTTTGTGGTCGAACTTAAAAAAATTTGATCAAGAATTTTCATTAAATGATAAGAAATAATATATTCATGTGGGATCTTGTTAGAATCGTCTCAATATATATTTTTGAAATATCAACTTCTTATAATTTTTCGTATGTAGAATAAAAGATATTTACGTTTTAAATCGTATTTTGTTGACCATAAAAGTCAAAATATACCAATCATTTAGGGATGGAGGGAGTACTATTAAGAAGATCTACATATATAATTCCTCGGCCACAGGTAATGCTACTATTATAACCTGTAATTAAAGGTAATAAACTTCTTCAATGATTTTTCATAAAAAAAGAATTTATTCGTCAAAGTTTAAACTCGTGATCTATCAGTATAATCGAACTTTTACCGTACTATTAAACTATATATACATCCCAAGTACCTATTTACTATCGAATTTGATATGCAAATTATTTTGTGAAAAAAGTATTTTCTTTAATTGAAAATGCAATCACAACTGACGATCTAATAAGCACCTTACACAAATATTTAAGTAAATTGAAGTGTAATTAAAGTCTAGGTGATGTAGTTAGTAAGATCTGGAGAGATCTCTAATAACATAAAAAATGTAAAGAAATGTGGGACTTCAACGTCAATCACGCAAACATATTAAACAATAATTCATCATCAACACGTAATGGTGGGCTCCTTTTATTTGTTTGTTCTCTTTATGTTGGCAAAACCCAAATCTATTCACACAACTTCTTTAACCTAATAATTCCTTCACAATAATGCTACATATTAATTATTTTGACTTCACATGATGAAACAAGTTCATATGTCCAAACATGAATATCGACATCCTCAGGAATTTGATTTTTTAATTTCTCATTCATCATTTACCACTACGGGTGTGCACGGTTCAGTTCAGTCCGATTTTAGACAAAAAAAGAACTGAACCGACATTATCGATTCTACGGCAGACAGAACCGAAATTGGTTCTGTTCTAAACGGTTCGGTTCATATCGGTTCGGTTTCTGTTATAGGCCTCGCGTTTTGGACCTAAATTTGAGTCCACTTTCAGCTTTGAAATTTTAGGTCTGTTCGTTCCTAGCTAATATTATTATTCATTTTGGACTCAAATCTAAATGATTATTGATTAGTATTGTTTTATATTAAATGTAACACATAATTAAGTTCCAAGATATATCTACTCTATATAAGTTTAATGAGCTCCTTTTAAAACTAATTTCGAAATTCGTATATACATTCGGCACACGGTACTACTTTTTAAATATATATATATCCATATATTATTAGCTTAAACCATATTCACTTATCTATTATTATATCATACTAACAATAAATAATGTTGAATCCTCACGCCAATTAGCCTTTTTTCTACATAAAATTAGTCATCGGTTCGGTTCAGTTTTGATCGGTTCTCCCATAAGCCGCGCATCGGTTCGGTTCCCTCAAAGGAGGAACCAAAATCGGTTCGGTTTCGATCGGTTCCAACAAAATCGGTTCTTTTCGGTTTTCCTCCACGCTAGTCAGCACATGGTAAATTTGTAATATCGTTTTAAGTCGTTCAATTTATTTTTGCGTTTGGCTAATTTTGGTGTATTGTTAGTGGTTCAACCAGTATAGTATAGTAATTGAAATGAGTGATGTTACTTTGTTCATTCAAAATACAATATAATTATATATATTATTCGCTTATATAAATTTTTCTAAAATGTATCCTAAGACATAAGTTAAGATGTCAATAGTAAAATTAATTAAATTCAGAATCACAGTGATTGATCTGAAACAAACTCAAACAGAAGGTAAATATGAACGAAAAAAAATAATAACTTAACTTTAAATGACCTATTTTAAACAATTATCTTTTGTATCTTTTTTCTACCTATCTTATTTGGTAACTTTTCTAACAGTCATTGTACCTAATAAGAGACACATGCACCCACAAGTTCTTGCCCCATCGAAGGGAAAATAGAAAAATCTCATCCGTCACAAAGACAATCTTAAACAGTTCCTATTTAATAACAACATTAGTCCTTGCCAGACCACAACCCAATTTTTAACCATTTTAAACCTATATAAATACATACCCCCACACATAAATCATCTCCCCATCTTTCAAATAAAACATCCTCAACTTTGCTTTAATTCCTTCATCTTTTTTGTCTCGATCACTTTCTTGAGTTCAATTCTAATACATATATATATATATTCATCATACATATTCTTGAAATAATATCCATATGGATGAGGTTGAATTTCATAACAAACCAACTAATGGACGTCTCAAACTCTTTGGATTCAACATGGAAGAGGAAGATGAGGTAGAATCAAATAAGTCTCCGTTTGGATCTCCCGGAGCTAGTGGCTTCTCGTCCGCCTCCGACGGCCGGAAATATGAGTGCCAATATTGTTGTAGAGAGTTTGCAAACTCTCAAGCATTGGGTGGTCATCAAAATGCACACAAGAAAGAAAGACAACAACTCAAACGTGCCCAAATGCAAGCTACACGTAATGCTTACATGCGCAATCCTATTGTTTCCGCTTTTGCTCCACCGCCTCACCTCCTAGCTCCGGCAGGATCTTACATGATTCCGGCGACATCTCCAACGTGGGTGTATTCCCCACGCGCCACCACGGCATTTCAGGTGCCTCATGGATGCATGTTTCCTAATACGACCTCGTTTGGGGAAAATAAGGGTGTTGGGCCTCAACAAGTCAAGGCCCATAACGGTTTGCTTGATGGGCCTTCGTTAACTAGGTTTTCCAGAAATGATGGGCCTTATTTTGATGATTCTATTGGGTTGGATTTACATCTTAGCCTGGGCCCGACGGAACCATAATACTTGTACACCTCGGAGGCTGATCTGTTATACACACATCAGAATAGTGAATTACTATTCACTAAATGACTATTTTGCCCCCCTTATTTGGAATGTGGTAATTGAGGAAGTTAACTGGGAGGGGTAAAATAGTCATTAGGATCATAAAAATCACTATTTGGGAATAGTAATTTACTATTCCAGTGTGTGTATAGTGTTGCCCCCTCGGAGGCTAGCACTTTAGCAGGTTGCAACTTGCAAGTTTGGTCACACGATATTCGAACAGGACTGGAATGAAATTTGAATTGGCAACCTGAGATTAAATCTGAATTGGTTACCTAACTATCGAGGAGGATTCGATTTACTTCCGAGAACAATTCTGTAATGAGTGAAGTTTTTTATTAACTTGATCGAATGAACCCGGTCATTTATATCCAAATCCATATCGAACCGGCTTGATAACAACTTTAGTAGTACTCTTTGATTTACATCATAATTCGTGTGTATATAATTCATTATGAAGATATATTGTTGTGATTTTTAGACCTCCTAAATGTATAATGTATTTTCATTATGAGTGGTAATGTGGTATGATGAAACCATGGTCAATGCACGTTGTATAAAGAAGTCCTCCTAACCCGGTAGATAAAAAGTCCTCTCAATAAAAAATAATAGAAAAATTTATCTCGTAATATAAGATTATTGCATGATTTTCACATATACTAGAATTTTATGGTTATTTATATATATTAAAATACGAGTTCGTACATCTTATCTTAATGATAAGTTAAACATTAATTAACTATCTAACATGTGATTATAAGTGATTTATTTTATGAACATGTTAAAAATGTGGTTGCGGGATGTCAACTTGTAACATCTTTGTAGCATTCAATGTCTTAGATTAAGTTACTTCTATTTACATATTTAACCTTTAACTTTAATTACTAGGCCCAAACTAAAACAAGTCGAAGCCCAACAAAGTTTGACCTGAAAGTCTGAAACCGTGTTGGGATAAATTGAAAAAACAATTGAACTAATGTTATTAACGTTATTTGAAAGGTTTATACCAGCAGCAAAAAGTCCACTGATAAAAAACAAGTTCGACACTAAATTGTATAAAAATGGTGGTGAAAGGCGGCGGCGACACCAGCAGCAAAGACGGAGGCGGCGTTGATAATCGAGCGGAGTTATTTGTCAAGATCGGATTGGACGAACGCACAGCAAAAAACACTCTAGCTAATAATAAAGTCACCACCAATCTTCTCTCCGTTATTCACGAGGTAGAACACCTCTTTAAATGGCAATTTGTATTACCTTTGTCCCAAAATCATTGTCCAATTTTCAATTTTTGTTAGTGGACTTTTTGATTTTTGAACTTAATCCATTTTAATTAAATTGCTCATATATTGAGGTAACATCATTGACATGCGTAGCTTTGATTTAAATAGGAACCATCTTATTTGTAGTGAAATAGGTTGGAATAATATCTTCCGAGAAATTCCCTCGAGTTCAAAATTTGTAGCTGAAACTGTTAAAATTCAAAACGAGACAATTTTATTAAGAGAATAGTATTTTTAATGCACTTGACTATTAAATGACAATTATGGTTTAAATAAAAGGTTATGTGTCAGTTAAGGACACAAAGTTTGTGTTAATTTTGATAATCAAGAATCAAGGTAGAGCATCAATTGGAGATGGTATGTTAAAAATCGGTGAATATGGTAGTTGATGTAATTATGCGTAGTTTTCGTGCTTTATCTGATGCGTGCATGCACAACTTTTGGTAATTCTGCAATAAATTGTAGCTTGTTGTACTAAATGATTTTTAGTGTCCTGTTACAGTTTCTGAGAACTTGTCGAATTTAAATTTCTTATTTGATTGAGTTTGTGATTAGTTTTTATTTAGTACATTTTTCCCTTTTAACTTAAAGTTGTTAGGTATATATATTTGCATAATTCTTAGCTTGTACGTTTTTAGCTTATTAGTTCTTAGTGTCTAATATTGTGGAAATTGATTTGCACTAGCATGAATTGTACTATTATGAGTTCACACATCAATCTGAAATCCAAATTCACCATCTTAGCATTGTGCCTCATAATGTTAATCAAAGATATCCCAACAAAAATTCGTGTGAATGTGCCTGCTTTGATATAACTTAAAAAGTCATGTAATTGGTGATGTCATGGAAATTTGTTTATATCTACAATCATTGTTACCCAAACCTGCAGGCTGGTGTTACTGATGGCTGTGACCGGACTGTCGGAAATCTTATCTACACGGTAAGTTCTTGTTCATCTCCATACTGAGTTAACAAATGAAGTAGGATATAGAGTCTTATTTTTTATTTAAATAGTCAACTCCATGTTTTCAGAAATATATGTGCTTAGAAATCTGAGTTTTCAGAAAAATCTTATAGACTAGCTCGAAGGATTGAACAGCTTGGTGGTTCCAACTTCCAAGGGACTTAAGTGGAAGAGTTGAGAATTTTGATACTAACCCAGACTATAATTTCAAAATAATCTAAAAACATATTTAGGTTTTTCTCGAAGAAATTATTCCTGATATTTTTCAAGAGAAATTTATTTCTTCTTTGGATTGTGTAATTAATTCATTTTAGTTTCTCTTACCAAATTAATTGTTATTGCCTTCTCTTTCTCAGGTTGCGACAAAATTCCCAGCTAATGCTTTGGTGCACAGACCCATGCTCCTGAAATATATTGTTGAATCTAAGGTTTGTGATCCTTTTCACTTGTTATATCTCACGTATCTTTGTTTACTTGAATGAGATTAACTTGATTTTTATTATGTTTTAATATTACTTTTTTGTTCCATTAACAATGCGGTATAACGAAGATATTCTTGTTTCATCATTTGCTCTCCTGATTTGGGAAGACCTGTAGAATTATAGATGAACATTAGTGTCCTTCACTTTTAGGGCGAAAGAAATTTACTAGAAATGTCGACTCTTGACCTGACTGTTCTTGCAAAGGAGCCTATCCCTTTTCCAAAATGAATAAATTTCTCTTTTTTTACAGATTAAAACACCTGCCCAGTTAGATGCTGCACATTCATTTTTATCTGCTATAGCATCTGAGAGCTTCAAGATCAATGAATTTGAGCAGGCTTGTGGAGTTGGTATGATAAATTCCTCTTCCTGTACTATTTCCTGTAATAATATCCTTACTATTTTTAAGGTATAGTTTCTAATAGGTTCTTATGTTGGTCAATTTACTCATGCTATGAGGAAGGGGAATGCCAAGGGTTTTTTGGTAGAAATTGTTTGCTGCAGTTATGTTTCTTCAGTTGATGAAGTAGTATATCTTACTGAAATCTAAAGCATTATAAGACTTAATTATTGTTTTTTTTGTCCGATATCTTCAGTTGGGCCATTGATGAAACAGTATGTTTCTTCAGTTGTGCCATACTTTTTCCTTCAGCCACATAAATACTGTTGCTAGATAGAGTAGTGTGATTCTGGTGGCTATATAATTTGTACCTGTTTATTCTGTCTTCAGTCACTTTGAGGAAGCTGGATTTTTTGATTTAACAGGTGTTGAAGTCTCTGTGCCAGAAATTGAGTGCCTAGTCAATGAGGTGTTTGAAGAGAAGAAGAGTGCAATTCTGGAGCAGCGTTATCGAACAAATGGTATGTGATATTGCGCATGTTATCTGAAGTTGCTATCTGTTATTAACTTAACAAGAAATGAGGATTGTAAAAAAAGAACAAAAAGAAAATGAGGACTATACGTAAAAGTCACTATGTTGAATAATCTTAAACCATATCCTAATGGAACGAAAAATGGAGATCGTAAATCTTGAATGGACTTAAAGAACACACTAACCAAAATGCCTGTCCAAAGTTTCTTGATTATAGTGGCTGAAAATTGTGCTGCAAAATTCTGTTCTTAGTTTTGATTATGTAAATTTCTTTGACTGTCATGCTCCTACAGTTAAATGTTCTGATCCTAGAAAGTGGATGCCGGTTATCTGTTGAAAGTACATTTACTACTCATTATAATTTTGTAATAAGACATCTCAAGTTTTTGGTTTCTTTTTCTCCGAGATATTTTCCTACTCACTTGACATATGTTATTAGATACTAATTAGAACGATTCTCCTACTGGGGCAATTGTCTCATTCTATTGTATGATATTCTCACCTCAAGAACTAGGTGTTTAAGCACCAGATTTGTTAGCTGCCACATGTTCTTAATTTTGATGTTAAACAACGTTGAAATTTTTCATCCCTAGAAAGTTTATTACTGTATAAATTTTGGGGGTCGGCTGATGCGATATTTCTTACAGTTGAAAAGTCAAGTTGTATTTTAGATCATAGAACAGTGTAGTGTAGAGTCATCACCCTTGTTCTTTATTGTTAACGTGTTACAAAAATTTGTGGAGTTATTATGATTTCTAATTTAATTCTTGATATCTAATTATATTACGTGCCCATCCATTGAATGTTGTAGTTGGTGAATTATTTGCCCATGTTCGGAAGATTCAGCCTTGGGCAGATCCTAAGATTGTGAAGGTATACTGTTTGAACCCCCTCTAAAGAAAAACTCTATTTGCACTTGTCAAGGTACTTATTCATAACTTATAATATTTTGTAAGTTCACATCTAAAAAGAAAAAATGGATCTTGAAAGCTGATTGATTAAAAGATGTCCAACTCGTTTTGTTCTGTTTGGATTGCTGAGCTTATATAATGATTTTTACTTTTTCTTGTTTGGAAAACCAAACTTTTAACTACAAATGACATACAAGGACACGAACTGATTTATATCATTTGTTACACTTTCTTATGAACATGTTGCACTTAATAATCAAGAGATCAAATAAAGAAGATTATTATGATTAAATGTAAATAACGTTACAATGCCTATAGTGAATCTATATAGCAGCCTAACTAAAAAGCAAACCAAAAAGCTGTTTTTAGAAAAGCTAGTTTGTTGGGCTTATTTTGGAGTAGTAGTTTATGAACTACTTCTTAAAAAATGCACATCAACATGCCCCAACAAATCCGAGAGACTTCCGTCTAAGTGGGTTAGGGGGGGGGGATAGCACTCGAACTTATCCGTGTGATAATAATGAGGCTGCTTCCAAATTGACCCAAGAGTGAAGTGCCAACAGTCTCTACTACTCCACAAAAGATAAGAAGCGTAGTTAGTCCAATGAACTGTTTTGGACTACTTCATTATATCCAAGAGTAAGAATATAAAATCTTTGACTCCAAAGGACATTGGAATCTTGTGAGCATTTGATGACAAAAGACATACTCAAACATCCTTATCATTTTCCGTTTTCATTTGTTAATGTCTTGTATTTTGACAGCAAATGATAGATACCAAATTGAAGGACCTACTAGGTGAAAGAACAGCTGCAGATGATGAGAAACCTGTTAAGAAGAAGAAAGAGAAGCCTGTCAAGGTTGAGGTAAGTGGTTGCCTATGCACATGTGCTTCACTTTTTTGGCTATGAGGGAAGGAGTTGTTTGCATTGGTCCTTAGTCTACATGTTCATGTTTTTAGGAAAAGTTGACTACTGAAGTTAAGCCTCCACAAGTTCCGGAGGAAGAAATTAATCCGTTTTCAATCTTCCCTGCGCCTCGGGACAACCTTAAGGTATGTTTCCATCTAAGAACACTCCATGCTTATATACTAAATCATGGCGTGATATTATGGGCTTCAATTGTGTTATACACTGTGCTTTTGATGTTGGTATGATCGTCATTATATTAATGTTGAAAAAAAGTGATATGTTTACTAATACATTATTTTTTTACTTTTGAGGTGTTATGCCTTACTTTTTGTGGGACTTGTTTACATTGATGCTTTAGCTCTTCCTGGAAAACAGAGTGTCAGTAGTTAATTATAATGTTGATGATTATCATGTTACATACTGCGTGGTTAACTAAAATTTGATGTTATTAGGTGCATACAGAAGTATATTTTAGTGATGGGCATGTGCTCAGAGCTTGCAACTCTAAAGAGTTACTTGAGAAACATCTAAAACTGACAGGAGGTAAAGTTCGGACACGATTTCCTCCTGAACCAAATGGATATTTGCATATTGGTCATGCAAAGGTGAGTTTCAGCTGGTTTAAATTATTATCTAGAGATCTTCAGCCCCTTACATTCTGGACTCATTTTTCAGGCAATGTTTGTTGACTTTGGCCTTGCAAAAGATAGAGATGGAGGCTGCTATCTGAGGTACATTTTGTTTTCTGTGCTACCAACATTTCCTTAAAGGTCTTGGCCATATTTATGATTGCATACACACTCTTGCTTACTAAAGTTCTCCACAAGAAAACAATAAGAATAGAATTTGTCGTTATGTGTGTATATTTCTAGCTCTAGTATCATGTTTCCCTCATAATTTATATTTCTAGCTCTCGTTTCATTTTCCCCTCATAACATTGAAACTGTTATTACTCCTTTCGAATTTATCAATTCTAGTAATTATTAATATTCATCCAAGAACTATACGTAGTTTTAAATAGGTTGATAATAGTGGGACTATAGCAGTATAGCACGGTGTAGCAGTATCGTTGTGCCACACAGTGTCGCAGTAAATAGTGGTTTTTAGAGGTTCCCCGCTACATGCCACTAAACTCTATCCATACATACTTAAGTTGATAAGTCCTATAAAGTGGGTTATTATTGGTTATGGGGCCTGGCTGAAGTTTATAATTGCATAAACTAATATCATAGAAAATCAAAAACTTTTCATGTGAAATCAATGGAAATAAGACATGGGAACATCGTTTATGCCATTTTGTGATTTAACTACATCCTTAAATATTTGTTGATGAGCATGGAGCTTTGGGAGTAGTTTAGTATACCAATCATATTATGAGATTGGCTTACGTGTTCTACAGTTGTACTACACCTGTGGCATCTTCAAAGTCACAAAATTGCCTAATAGAAACACATTGGTGGCATGAGCTTGTAATGGGTTTAGTGATTGACCTTGAAGATCGAAATGGAGCCCCCTATTTGTGGTTTAGTTGGAAGGGAAATATGTGTATATACTGAATATTCAAACCAGACTGTCCACTTGCGTCTTGGAGTCTGCCCATTTTCCATTGCTCACTTGTTTAAATATAACTGCGCGTGTCACAGGTTTGATGATACCAATCCTGAAGCTGAGAAGAAAGAATATATAGATCACATTGAAGAGATTGTTCGATGGATGGGTTGGGAGCCTCTCAAGGTACAATCAGAAATTGATAATTTCTTTTTTGTGTTGCGTCTAATAACTGCTATGGTTTGCAGATAACATACACCAGTGATTATTTTCAAGAGCTTTATGATCTGGCAGAGGAGCTTATTCGTCGGGGTCATGCTTATGTTGATCACCAGGTTGGTCTGTAAGAGTGGACTAAAATTTCTGTTTCTTTCTTGTTATCAGATGCGAAGTACTTTGTTAACCTTTTGATTATGCATAAAGTCTCTTCTTGAGTTCTACATCACTTTTCTGCTCCTGATTTTTTCCCATTTGTTATATATATGTAGCATAGCCAGACAGTGAACCATTGAGATTATACAGAAATAAAATGAAAAAACAAAACGATATTCCATAGCATGATTATCAGCCTGTTATTACCTAAGTGTTTCTAATTTGATATGATTTAATGTCATTCTTTCAGACTCCAGATCAAATAAAAGAGTTCAGAGAAAAGAAGATGAATAGTCCTTGGAGAGATAGACCAACTGAGGAGTCATTAAAATTGTTCCGAGAAATGAAACGGGGAATGATTGAGGAAGGCAAGGCAACCCTTAGAATGAAACAAGACATGCAGAGTGACAACTTCAATATGTATGATCTCATAGCATATAGGATTAAGGTAAGAGCATCTGTCTCTGCAGCTTGTTCTTTCTGTGAAATTGGCAGCACTGTGGGGAACCTTATATCTTTCTTGTTACAGTTCACACCTCATCCACATGCTGGGGACAAATGGTGTATTTATCCAAGTTATGACTATGCCCACTGTATAGTGGACTCTTTGGAAAATGTGACTCACTCGGTATGCATGCTTTCGTTTCTTTTTTCTTTTTTTATAGTCTTTGCGCTCTTTTCTTTCTTTTGGTTGCTGTCTTGAGTATTTCTTACTGAATCTCCTCTGGGAAGTTTAGTGTTGTTAGGAATCGTGGTGCATTTTTTTTTTATGAATAATGTATTTCTTGATCTTATTGCAGTCTTAGCCTTGTTAGGAAACACTTCTCTTTTATGCGTGTACGTGGTTTTAACAGTATAAATGTAGGGTGTGACATGGTATTATTCCTTGTATTGGGCGATATATAGATAACTGTTTTACCACTGTTAGATGTGGAATTATCTTGTCTGCACTGTATCATTTTTTTTTTAATCTTCTGTGAATGTGTGAATATTTTATGCAGCTTTGCACGCTTGAATTTGAGACTCGTCGTGCGTCATATTACTGGTTGCTAAATGCATTGAGCCTCTATCAACCTTATGTATGGGAATACTCACGTTTGAACGTAACTAACACAGTGATGTCTAAGAGAAAGGTGAGTTCTTCGACAAAAACAAATTATATTAATTTTTTTAGTTTTATGAATATTCACTCTCCAATTAGATCTCAATTTCGCTTGCTTCAAAATTGTGCTATTGTCATTTTCCAGTTAAACCGCCTCGTGACAGAAAAATGGGTAGACGGCTGGGATGATCCTCGTATGATGACCCTTGCCGGACTTCGACGGAGGGGGTTGACACCAACTGCAATAAACACATTCGTTCGGGGAATTGGTATTACAAGAAGGTTGAATTACCTTAATATTTTTGGCCTTTCAAGCTGTACAGTGTTGTTACTGTGATTTATTTGCTGACTATCGCCGGGTTACAGTGATTGTAGTGTGATTCAAATTGAGCGGCTGGAGTACCATATTAGGGAAGAACTTAATAAAACCGCCCCTCGTACATTGGTTGTGTTGGATCCACTTAAGGTATGCTACATCTCTAACATTGAATATTGTATTTATACCTTGATGCAGCCCTTGTAATATTTAATGTCACTGCGTTAACTGCAGGTGGTTATTACAAACATGGAAGCTGGTTTAGTGATGAATCTCGATGCTAAGAAATGGCCTGATGCTCCTGTAGATGACGCATCTTCCTTTTATAAGGTATGCATGCTGTTGGTGCTCTCAATGAATTATGCAGATGGTAGATGTATTCATATATATCTGTTAGTCTTCTTAACGAGGATCACTAATTCACAGATCAGACTGAGTACTGGGCGTAGTTTTCTTAGATAGATGTATATTTACTAATGGTTTATTAGCAGTAGCATTACAGATTTAATAATGACATGACATCCCATCTGTTTTTTCTTTGCGTGTTGTCTCAGGTCCCGTTCTCTAGTGTCGTATATATTGAACGGACGGACTTTCGTATGGTAGATTCTAAAGACTATTATGGCCTTGCTCCTGGGAAATCTGTCCTTCTCAGGTCACTATCGATAACGACTTGCTATAACTTTTCTCAATTAAAGGTGTAATGCATTCTCAGGCCCAAAGTTTGTCTTCCCTGTAGGTATGCCTTCCCAGTAAAATGTACTGATGTAATATTTGGGGATGACAAAGAGACCATTCTTGAGATACGCGCAGAGTACGATCCCTCAAAAACAGTCAAACCAAAGGTGATCAGACTATGTAGTACCGATATCTACTATGTACTTTTTGCCAGGATTTCATATGGTGATGTCTTACATATTTGCCTTTTGTGCTTGTTCAGGGAGTCCTGCACTGGGTTGCAGAATCTCCACCTGGCACTCAGCCGCTTAAGGTGGAGGTCAGATTGTTTGACAGGCTGTTCAAATCCGAGGTTTGGCGAGCTTTACTTTTTTTCTTTTTCAGCTTATTGTTGTTATAGCTTCAAGTCGAATATGTTGAGTGATTTAAATATTTGTTGGGCACAGGATCCTGCTGAACTCGAGGATTGGCTTGGCGATCTGAACAAAGAATCGAAAGTCGTAATACCAAATGCATATGCGGTGCCTTCCCTCCATGATGCTGCTGTTGGCGACAAATTTCAGTTTGAAAGGCTCGGTAAGTTTTCCCGACCTTAGAGTTTATAACCAAAAACTTAAAATCATGCATTTGTAGTTAGACCTTTGACTGAGCCTGAATTGAGTCGAAGGCTCGATAGGGGTCGACTCGAATAACTCGATGAAAGTTCTAGTCCGTGTTTCAAACAAAACGTCAATCTTAATTTTAAGCTCGAATGATATCGAGACATAGATTCTACTAGACTCGACAATAATACTCCTATTTTTCTTTTGACACTCGGCATAAAGTACATATAAGTATTAACTTAGTATTATGCATTAATACATGAAAAAAAAATCAATATTTGCTCACAAAAATGCTCAAATTATGTCGGTATTGAGTGGAATCTGACAAAAGTTTAACTCAACTTCATAAGGGTTAAACTCAACTCGACAAATTTACTTTCAATATTCCAGGTTATTTCGCTGTTTGAAAGCTGCTAAATCTTGTAAGCAAGGCCCCTGACAGTGTTCTTTACTTTCAATATTCCAGGTTATTTCGCTGTTGATAAGGACTCGACGGCGGAGAAGCTGGTATTCAACCGGACTGTTACACTGAGGGATAGTTACAAGAAGAGTGGAAAATAGACAAACAAACAGAGATACCTCCGCATAAAATTGATTGAATATATGTGATGAGAGGACATATGATGTTGGTGAAAGTCTTTATCGTGCATGTACTGTAAGAATATTACAACTTTATTTCATTTTTGACCAATGTAGGTGGAGGGCAACATACTCCCACCATGAGATTAAGTTGAAATTTCAGTAAAATATAGCAATTTAGTTGAATGTTATTACCTTTGTTGACAAATTTACTTTTTTAATAGTTCCACTCATCATATCATATTAGTAAGTTTTTGCGATAGAGAATGTCGTGGTATCTGCTTAACATTACGTGCCTATTTATATATGTTGTTTTTTTGTAAATTAGCGATGAGGTGAGTTTCGAACCCAGGACCTTTTGGCCACTAGCAAGAGCCTTTTCCACTAGGCTATTCGATTAACTCGTGTGCTGCAATCCTGCAAACAGACCTCGTAGCCCGTTAGGCTGACTCGACTTCCTAACAACTCGTTCCGAGGTTAACAAAGTCGGATGTTCCAGTACACTCTTCCTCCAAATATGAAAGGACTGGACAATTACATGACTCAATAAAGTGTTAAGTGCCTATGCGATCGGAAGCAGAAGAACTGCTGATACTGTTTGAAACCATCACAAGGGTTTATGAACAAAGAACGAGTAAGCATTATGGGTTGTATCGGTAAAAAAGTCTTGACTTCTACTTAATTAATTATTGATTACAATTCGTCGTAAGAAGTCTATTAGGAACACGAGACAACCAATTAACATTGTCACCAAATCCCCTGTTCTTCGGGATCCCCTAAGCCTCGAGGAACATTGGTATACGCTCGAACTGGACATGAGAATACAGTGAGACGTTAGATATTAGAGACATGGAATTGATCTACATGCGTCCGAGTGAGAAAATTCTTGTATGCTTAGGAGGTCATGCTCACATGGTGCTCACAACTATCTGAGCCGTTAGATTAAGAGTTTAAGTGATATTTTAATCTTATGGTTCATATTTAATTGGGTATTTTTGTCCTTACATCTTTAAGTGGAAAAACAATAATAGTGGTATTTTGAGTATTAATGATAGAGTAATTAGCAATTAATTGAGATTGGAGAGAGGAAGCTAAATGCAATGATTACTTCAGCTCACCAATGTCGAAAATATGAATTCTAGTATTAATCTCATTTAAAATAAATTGAAGTATAACTTTTTTTCTAATTTTAATTATTTCAATAAAAAACCAATGAATTTTCTCAGTCTCATGTCAATAACACCACTGAATAATATACATTGATGTTGCATATTTCTTCAATAACACCACATAAAATTTATTTATATATCTTTACTAGTATAAATCTCATTTTAGATATATTTATTCAATAATAAACAATTATAGTATTAATCTCATTTTAGATATATTTTTAGTGACACCATTTACAAATACACACTGGTGTTCCGTTCTTGTTCAATAACACCACTGAATAATATACATTGGTGTTGCATATTTCTTCAATAACACTACATAAAATTTATTTATATATCTTTACTAGTATTAATCTCAATTTAGATATATTTCTTCAATAATAAACAATTCTAGTATTAATCTCATTTTAGATATATTTTTAGTGACACCATTTACTAATACACACTGGTGTTCCGTTCTTGTTCAATAACACCACTGAATAATATACATTGGTGTTGCATATTTCTTCAATAACACTACATAAAATTTATTTATATATCTTACTAGTATTAATCTCATTTTAGATATATTTATTCAATAATAAACAATTCTAGTATTAATCTCATTTTAGATATATTTTTAGTGACACCATTTACTAATACACACTGGTGTTACGTTCTTGTTCAATAACACCACTGAATAATATACATTGGTGTTGCATATTTCTTCAATAACACCACATAAAATTTATTTATATATCTTTACTAGTATAAATCTCATTTTAGATATATTTATTCAATAATAAACAATTATAGTATTAATCTCATTTTAGATATATTTTTAGTGACACCATTTACAAATACACACTGGTGTTCCGTTCTTGTTCAATAACACCACTGAATAATATACATTGGTGTTGCATATTTCTTCAATAACACCACATAAAATTTATTTATATATCTTTACTAGTATAAATCTCATTTTAGATATATTTATTCAATAATAAACAATTATAGTATTAATCTCATTTTAGATATATTTTTAGTGACACCATTTACAAATACACACTGGTGTTCCGTTCTTGTTCAATAACACCACTGAATAATATACATTGGTGTTGCATATTTCTTCAATAACACCACATAAAATTTATTTATATATCTTTACTAGTATAAATCTCATTTTAGATTTATTTATTCAATAATAAACAATTCTAGTATTAATCTCATTTTAGATATATTTTTAGTGACACCATTTACTAATACACACTGGTGTTACGTTCTTGTTCAATAACACCACTGAATAATATACATTGGTGTTGCATATTTCTTCAATAACACCACATAAAATTTATTTATATATCTTTACTAGTATAAATCTCATTTTAGATATATTTCTTCAATAATAAACAATTCTTGTATTAATCTCATTTTAGATATATTTTTAGTGACACCATTTACTAATACACACTGGTGTTTCGTTCTTGGTCAATAACACCACTGAATAATATACATTGGTGTTGCATATTTCTTCAATAACACCACATAAAATTTATTTATATATCTTTACTATTTATGCTTAAAATGTATTTTGGTATCTCTCATTATGTCTAAACACAAAATTAACTCTAACCGCTTAAGAAATTGTAATATGATTACTACCAAAATTGGTGGAATAATTAAAATACCAATTGAATTTGTCTTGACTAGACTTAATGTAATACCAAACCAAATTATATAAATCACAATAGAAAATAAAAATTTAATTTGAGTACACCAATCAAATTTGTATTGTTTATATGTATTAAGTATTCAAGTTTAAAATTGTGAGTATATTTTGTAAAATTTCATAATTAAGATTCCAGATTTGGGTGTTACTTTGGTTAATAAATGGTAATAAATTTGGAGTGCAATAAATTTGGTGTTACTTTTTCACATTCCATAAAAAAAAATATTTCTTAAATGACCATGAAACCCTTGTGAGCATGGTGCTCACAAAATAGTTGTAAGCATATAAGTACAACTCCGTCCGAGTAGCTATTAAGTTAATTAACTCACTTATATGAGAAGAAAGTGGGAGTTGATAATGATGAATAATAATGGAGTCAAGAAAGCAGATTATAATTAAGAATAGGTTGGTTAGAGTTGGATGCATTAAGTTCGACCATGTCGGAGAAAGACGAATAAGAGTCAAATGATTCTTCTCTTTACTTCATGCAGATGGTTACTTATTGGCTCTCCTAAATTCTAATGGCCTAAAATTGGTCAACTTTGAGATTAATTAAGTGTCCACTTTAGTTAGTATGCTCGTGCACATACATTTCGTTTTCGGACCAATTTACACCCATAATAGAGACAATGCATATTGAATGTGCAGTTTAATAAGACATCCTTTTTGAATGTGCACTTCAATAGAGATCTCAAAACGATGGAGAGAGTCGAGTAAGAGATAACTTAGCTAGCTAGCTTACCTTTCGACTCGTCGGGTATGGTGAGCGTGAAATTCTCAAGTTAATTGTCAATATAATCGATGTAGCTTTAAATTAAAGGTGTTATGTGGCCATCACTTATGTGCGTGGACTTATTGGTTCGCGTATAACATCTAGATATAAATAGAGAGTATATATACATTGAAGGTCAATGTGGGTGTTATTAGTATTTTTTTAAGAACATTATTTTGTGACAAACTATTTAATTAAATATAATAGTTATGTATGTGTATAATTTAAGGGCCAACATGAAACTAATCCTAATATTTGGAACCAAATCGATAGATGAAATTTCCTAGGAATCATCAAAGACTACTTTCCAAGTCCAAGTTAGATTGAAATATATATGAATATATTACAACAAGTTATTTTATAGTAGGAATATCTTTATCAAGACACCCAGTCACTATTTGATATGTATCACCATTATTGTTGGTAATGAACTCAATTTAATGGTTTCCCCAAAACAAAGTGTAAGCATGAAAGTGGTTTGTTTAAGTGGATTAAATTATGTGGTTAATAAATTAAAGCGATACTAAAGTTAATAAATCAAAAAAAAAATTCAAGAAACTGTTAATGTGGACACGAAAAAAGAAACATTTCAAGCTTGTTAAGGAAGTCCGAATTGGTCAAGAGAATAATGCATTTTCACCTAAAAAGGAATTTTCTACAAAGCTTGATGTAAATTTCGTAAGGAGTAATGTAATATGTTTGATTCTATCTGATGACCAATATTATGAGATGTTTTTTCCGTTCACATGGTGCTTTCTTCAGTAATACATCGTTGCACACATTTTATTATTAATGCTTGTGTCTTCAACCACATTATTAACTTGGTTTTTTCAACCAACTCAATACTTCATTATTATAATACTTTGAGTAAATTTTACTAATTTCATATATATACATATGTTGATTAGTAGCATGAGTTAATTAATGCCACGATGATGATGAGTTAGAAATTTGGAATATGATGGCGGATAATGTTGAGTTTGAGGCTTGTGGCCAATGACTATAAAGTCCAAAAATGAGCCGGTTGTTAATTTTGTCCGAGTCCACGAAATATAATTGAGTTGCGGTTTGATCTTAGATAGCATCATAACGATAATGTGAAATAATACGATATATATGATCATTTGCACGATACTTGAATCTCGTTATATGATATTTGATCTTATATTATGACAAGATAGAATTAAAAGTGCAAAAATCACATAAAACGAAGGTTTAACATAACTAGGTTAATTGTGGTCATCTATGAATTGCAACATTTTGTACTATAATATATACACACAATCTAAAAACTGCCACTAACTAGACCAAATAATTTACGCTTATTATTGAGATCATACTCGAAATTGATCTTTATGATGTTTAATAGGCCAACGACACCACAATTAGGTTAACTAAAATTTTAATTTCATCATTCTATTTTAGTTTTGCTAATATTCTCATTTCAGTGATCAGCGAATATTAGCAGAATTAAAATAGGATGATCGATATAAAAAAATTAGTTAATCCAAGTGACTGATGGTGTCATTCACCTCTTTACATTATAAACAACATGCCAATAGTGTCCATTCTTAAGCACAACTCTCCTAATCGATAACTTCACAATTAATCTAGGTCGGAGGAGTTTTAATAAATTAAAGGAAAATAGTTAGCACCAAATTAAAGAAGTCAATTGATTCCATTTCAACGTTGAATCCCCTTTTATCAATTATCCTATATGATGTGGACATATACATGTTGCTCGAACATTCTGCATTAATTAATCAATCCATTTTCCACCTAACTACTCACTATAGGGATCCGTTATCCGAACGTAGTTAATTAAATTTAATTATTGTAATTAACAAGTTACAATAATTAACCTCTTCATCACTTAGATTATTATCAATCATCTGGAACATGCATTAGCTCAAAAACAAATTGTTCTAGATAGAAGAATAATCGCGATTATTACCTTATTATGTACTACTATATATACTAAATCTTATCTTCCTTTTATTATGGCATATTCTGGAAAATTGAGACGTTCTTTTTGAAGAAGTAGCTAGTAATCTTACTTACATTTAGTAATGTATCTTTAAATATTTATTAAAATGTATATACATGCACATACATCATATAAATATATTTTTATACTCCAATATATATATAACAAGCTATTACTATACATCATGCACATATATAATTTTAAGACATTAAAGTAGAAAATTGAATCTCTTGAGTTACTTGTGAGACATTTTAATTATTAACATATATAGAAGCATCACTTTAATTTTGGAACAAAATGAATACGTTAATTTATTTCCAATTTATTTCGTAATTACAATTTTGGCCCAAAAAGCAGTGAAAACGTCACCTGACCTTTTAAACGGAACTAACGGTTTGGGGACCAAAGTGCAACAAATTCGATAATATCAGGGACTAAGTTGTAACTCGTCAACTATTGGGAACCAAAATGCAACCCGAACCCACTATCGAGGACCATCCCTGCAATTAGCCGAATTGAAGTATGTTGACTGTAGTAGTTTAATTTGGTGCTAGTGATAAAGATCTCTGCAAACGTTCCTGCGTTATTTAAGTGTATATGTATAACGTGAATGATTTCTAAATTGGAAAATAAAATTTAAATATTTTTATTTAAGAGGCCATCGGCGACTTGGCGTACACAATATACAATTATATACGAAAATTAATTATTTACTCACACTATACAAATTACACATTACGAGAATCATTTTAACAAATACCTTGTAAGAGCTCTCAACTATTTTAGTAAATTAAATCATTCATCGAACAATCTTGCAATGTGATAACCGAAAGCTATAACAAATATATTCTAGGAATTTTCAGATTCGTTTGATCTTGAATTCCACGTTATTCAAGCATCTATCGACTCGTGGCAAAAAAGCGACATTGTTGAGGCAAAGATTATGAATCTCACTGTACGTATGTATTAGGAAGCATGCATGCATCATGCATGCATGTCCTGTGTACTATAGGTTGGGAAGATTTTAATTTAGGCTTATTTTCATTTTCCAGCCTCAACTATCGGCAAATTTTTAAATTGCACCCTAATACTTTTCTAAGCCTCAAATTGCATCATAAACTTCATTTTTTTCATTTTGCATTTTTAAATCAAATTTTCAGCCAAATATGATGGAGATTTCGTTTTAAAATAAGGGCAAATCTATATAAATAAAGGGCCTTGGACTAAATAAATCTAATTTGTCTCGGTTCGGAAAGCCAAATGTTGAGGACTGAGGTCAACATCCGGCAAATTATTGGTCGTCGGAGGTGGTTGGAGTTGGAGGAAGAAGAAGGTTTGAGTGGTAGTGGTGGTGATTTGATGAAAAAGATGAGGAGGATGGGGATTTGATGAAGAAGATAAAGTGATGAGATTTATTTTTAATTTAACAAGTTTTGTTATTTGTGAATTATGCCTCAAAAGTTTAGTGTATGTGGTATTCCGATTTTACCCTTATTTTAAAACAAAATCTCCATCATATTTTGCAGAAAAATCGAATGAAGGGTGCAAAATAATACAAATGAAGTTTAGGATGCAATTTGTGACTTAGGAAAGTATTAGGGTGCAATTTAAAAATTTGTCGATAATTGAAGATACAAAATGAAAATAAGCCTTTAATTTATTGAAGATGTTTTCATTTTACTTGGTTGTGACTTGTGAGAGATGTTAACTGTTTACCAAGGCCTTTTAGTCTACTAATATCAGATCTTTCCGAGAAATTTCAGGTTTAACTTTCACAGTGGAGTATATTTAAATATACTTCATTAGTTTTCGGGGTTGTCACGGAGCTGTCTTTGCAATCAGGGCCGGTCCATAGATATCCGGGGCCTAGTGCGAAAATTAAAAATGAGGCCCTCGATATATAATAAAAAATTAAAATTTTGAGAATTCATTTTATAAGCTAAATTTTCTCAAGTTTTAGGGTTGAGTTCAGATGGCGTAATATTTTCATTATCCAGTTCACTTGAGACTATATTTTTATCACTTGAAACTACATTTTCTTCCATCAAATTTTCATATAATTGATCACTAACTATAGGAATACTTTTTGAAAAGAATTTTTTAAGAGCTCCTTTTTGTTATATAACCAATTCATTTTCACGTTTTTTTTTCTTCTTTTATCGTTTCAGATAAATATTTGCGTGGCAACATCTTATAAAATAGATAAACAATTATTAATAAACAAGTAAAAAATAGAACGTAAAATAACTTGAGTAATGAACATAAATAAAGTATGAAATTAATTAAAATAAACAAATTAATAAGTGAAAAATGAATGATATCACCTATTTAACCCCAGCGTCGGTAGGGACCCAGAGAGCTGCAATGACACGATTCTAATTCTTCAAATTGACAAAGCACTGTGCCTCACCGGATACCAATTTATCTAATGGATCAACTATTTATTTTATTAAAACAATAGTACTGCATTGACTCTGATCTAAGATTATGAGTAAATTTGCTCTTACTTTTACTTATACAATCAATATATTGTATATGAAAGACTAAAAGAGTGTTATTAAGCTAAGTAGACTGTACATCTGTCTTGTGATTCTTATTTATCCTAATTTCATTGAATAATGCTTCATGTTTGCTCTACAGAATTTGATTATTAAATGTTATAATAATAACGTTATAATATTAATAGTTAACCGAGTTCATAATTTTAGTGCTAATATTTTTATATCGATACTCGTTCATCACTTTTCAATTCTAAAATTATAAACTTAATACTTATTTAGTAAATATAATTTTTAAATATATAATTTAATTTCTAATTTTTAAATAAGTAAAATAGTATATATATATATATATATTTTTAAAAATTTTGGGGCCCCTCCAAAACGGGGGCCTAGTGCGACCGCGCCCCCCAGCCATGGGTAAGGGCCGGCACTGTTTGCAATGTTTTAGCATCCACTTTATATGATTTTCAGGTGTTTGACAATTTCTAGTACTCATTTTGTTGGATTTGCAAGTATTGCAAGACAACTTTGGTGATCGAAGTCACATTCACGAAGCGAATTTAGACATTACGTGTATTGTAGTCTCATCCATGAAGCGAAAATTTATTGGAGCAGCAGTTAAAAAAGACAAAGTTGTTTACTTGGAGTTTAAACTCTCAGTTGCTTAGTTTAAAATGTATTTTGTATCATATGACTATTTGTAATTTTTATCGTTTGAGAAAAAAATATTAACTATTTAAAAAAGGGGATGGATTACACCAAAAATATGTGATAATAGTTAGAGTAGGGCAGAGTCATATAATCAACCACTTGAATAATACTCTTTTAAGTTATTAATAATATGGGACGACCTAATAAATAAATGAGATTTGTATCATGCTTATGTAATAACCCACCTATGAAGTGATGTCATGATGTGCATTAAAGGTGTCTTCTAGATGAAACCGATCGAGAGCATGCATTATTCTTTACTTAATTACTGTTATTCTCTTATTGCTATTTATTTTGAATTTTTATACTGTATTTATAAAATATATAAAAGTGAATCATATGATAAAACTAAGACAATAATATATTTTCAATATACTCCTCAATTAAGTTTTATCATCATTTGTATAATTATTTGTCTTTTAGATTTCTAAGTTAGTGTTATTAGTGATTTTCTTAAAAGTTAAGAAATAAAGTTGGCAATAAAATATAACATCTAGAAACCAATAATGTTAATTTTCTATGCTAGAAAACAAGTATTTTTAAATTAAAAATCATATCTAACGAAATTGAATGGAATGAGGATTTATTATTGTTATTTCAAAATTTTAATTCTAATATGTCATATTTGGTAGGGCCAATGGCATGAAAGATCACTGAAAGATACTAATATTTCCTAGTCGATCACCCTATTATTAAATGGACCACCTTCGATCACTGAACTGCATTTTTTTGGGCAAACTTGGTCACTGGGCCATTTTTAAAGATTTTGGGTGCATTTTGTAAGTTTTTAGCAAGGGTAATTTTGTCCATTCATATTTATAGACATTTAATCCTCGTTTTTTAACTTTTTTTAAAACTTTTTTTAAAATTTTTTTAAAATTTTTTTAAAATTTTTTTTAAAATTTTTAAAATTATTTTTTTATAATTTTTTTTAAACTTTTTTTAAAATTCTTTTTAAAATCTTTTTTAAAACTTTTTTTTTAATTTTTATTAATTTTTTTTAAAATTTTTCAGAACTTTTTAAAAAAAAATTTAACAAAAAATTATAAAAAAAATTTTTAAAAAAGTTTTAAAAAATAATACAAAATAATTAAAAAAAAGTTTTAAAAAAATTAAAAAAAAGTAAAAAAAATGAGGATTAAATGTCTATAAATATGAACGGACAAAATTACCCTTGCTAAGAACTTATAAAATGCACCCAAAATCTTTCAAAACGGCCCAGTGACCAAGTTTGCCCGAAAAAATGCAGTTCAGTGATCGAAGGTGGTCCATTTAATAATAGGGTGATCGACTAGGAAATATTAGTATCTTTGAGTGATCTTTCATGCCATTAACCCTAATTTTATTGTTGCCGACTACAAAAACTCGGGATCTACCTTAGCTTGTATATAAGTGATTGATATGTATAATGTACTATCTCCTCATGTTTTGGATCTTTAATGTAATCCAAAATTGTATCAGTAAAATGAATTATTATAGACTCGAAAAATTTGTACCAGTAAGATTATTATTTTAAGAAACCTCCCACCTTAAATCACGATGAGAAGAAGACCATTATCATTATTTCACAAAAATAATTTACCGTGATTCTTTGAGTTTTTTCTTACAACCTAATTTAAGATGGGTTAGTAAAATCTAACTTCATATCTGGACCGTTGGATCAAGATTAAATAGGACACATCAGAATAGTGTTTTTTAGGGTATAAAATAACTATTTTACCCTTGATTTAATTTCTTCATCTATTACATTGTCAAATAGGAAACATAACCGTCATTTTACACTAAAAATGTTACTGTTTTGGTGTGCATAACGATTGAGTAACTTACCAAAAGAAAGAAAGAATGAATGACATAAGCAGACATGATTCCTCCATTCTCCATTATTGGGAAATTCCTACACTTCCTAAATTCTCATCTAATTTCTTCCACTTTCCCAAAATAACATTTGCTATACTTTTATTTATGTGTCATAATTGATACCACCTATTACATCTTTTAACAAACTGGATTCTTATAACTTCATTAACAAACAATTATTGTTATTAGACTTATAAAAAAACTATGCATACATACGAGTTACTTAATTTGTAGTAAGTGTACAACACTAATACATCAGTGATAATTAAAACCATTAATGTTAGCCTACTGGTCACGAGATAGCGCTCGTATTAACGGGGTCTTGTGTTCGATCACTTCTTGATATGGCAAGAACCAATTTAATTTTTATTTTTAAAGACAGAGTATTCCTCTGTCTTTAACTTCTAAACTGCCACAAGTTAGCTGTGTTCCATAAGGTAATCCCTTCCTCATAATTGAACAATTCATTTTGAGATATATACCCAGGAAACCACATTTCTTCATACCCCATTGTTGAATTTTCCATAGCCTGCTGGTTTAAACACTCTTCAGTATAGCTAAAATCATTTGGAGTTGAGTAACAATCACTCTGAAATGAGTTGAAGTTCGGCGAAAGTTCCACCACATTTTCTTGAATTTCTGGGAGATTCTGATACTCTGGTGGATAGTTGTTTGAGTAGTTGAACAAGTTTGGTTCCTCCTGATGAATATTGTTTTGGAAAAACGTTAATTTTGGAGACTCTGACTTCAAGATTTCATGGCTTTTTGAGAAGTGTGACAAGTTTGAATCTTGATTTTCAATAGGTGAGATTACAGAGGAAGAGTGTGAGGTTGAAAATGATGCACTATTTTGATGATCAACCTTTTCCAACAACCTAGGGATCAAATAATACTTGAGTGTTTCAAGAAATTTCCTGCTATTAGCATCAACATTCAGTTGTCTTGCTTGTTTCTGCACCCTTGTCCTCCAGTAGTTCTTGATTTCATTATCTGTTCTTCCTGGTAAACTCTGAGCAATTTTTGACCATCTGTTTCACAAAGGTGTTAGAAAGTTTTAGTCTATTATAGTGACGAATCTTGAACGAATATTGAGGGTGCCCCGTGCCCGTTACTATATTTTAAGTAAAATAACTTATAGTTGTCCTGTAAATTTCAAATTTTCCAAAGTTAAGGAGGGCCATCGCGTCGTTTGTTTTCTTATACGGGAGTACCATAACTTTCTACCGACTAGTTATTGAAAAAGATGGCAGTAGGAAACTCACTTATTGCCCCACTTAGAATGAAGTTCAAGAATCGTTAATTGTTCTTGAGGGGTAAGATTCCCTCTTCTAGTATCAGGTTTCAGATAATTTAACCATCTCAACCTGCAACTTTTTCCTGTTCTCTTTAACCCTGAAACCATTCAAGAAAATAGAAACAGAGCCATGCAAGAAAGTTTCAAAGCTTTTGTTGTTATATGTTGACTCACCTGCATATTTTGCTAGAGCATTCCAACGTCCTTCACCACAAGCATTTATGTATTGTGTAAGAAGGTTGTCTTCCTCAGGAATCCATGGCCCTTTTCTTATCTCAAATTCTTCATTTGAGTTGCATATGTTCTTGTTATTTCTTGATTCATCAAGATCCACATTCATTATGAGATGTGTTGGAGAAAATGTTGGTTCCTTAAGGTATGTTTTTTGGTTTAATGCAAAAGAGTCCAAAGGAAACATATAGATTTATAGATGGCAAGAAGAATCAATTAAAAAGATAGACGAATCAGGAATAATAACTAGACCGCTAGTTAAGTTGGTCGAGTAGGTGGGTTTGTAACTGTATATAGAAATGTAGAGCCCAAGTGTGGAGTTTCTTTTCATGATATGGCTTATTAGATTAAGACATTGATGGAATTTTGGTTGATGTGGCTGGTCATGCTGTGTGGGAGAGCATACTCTTAATGAGCAATTGCATATTGAGAAGACAATTGAAGTGATGCTCTTTGAATGAGCATCTAAGTCGGATTCTGCTCAAATTACATGTGTATTTGGGACCCAATAATGGAAAAAATGGCACACTTACTAGCTATTCCACACTCTTGGTTGCTTATTCCTTGTACTCCAAGTGGGACTTCTTTCTTATTTATTCATAAAAGACAGAAAATTCAGGCTACTTTCTCCTAAAAGATTATGATTATGAGACACTTTATTCAATGTAGTTTACAATTTAGTTTTAGATCATGGTACTATTGCAGATTAATCTTCGAAATTATTATAATATTTCACATTTGTTTCACAAATAAGTCGATGAATATTGTACGGTCCCTCTATTAATAAGAATAAATGTGTAACATTTATCATTTTGAAATATTAACAATATCATATCTATTCTAAATTCAATAAGTAGACTAAATTTAAGTTCAAAATTTACTAGTCTATACTTCTTGTCAATCCATTCTTGACCTCCACATGATATGATATTTGATGAGACTCCTCGACAAAGAAAACCATTTTGTATAATTGACTTTTATTTGATTTGATTTTGTTTTGGACATAGTGAAATAAATTAACGTAAGAAGTAATTTATTACATAATCTCCATTTTCTATTTATTTATGAAGTACTCTGTAGTACATAATGATTGGATTTCACCTTTGGGATCAATTTTATAAAAAATCATCCTATTACTATAAGAATAAGGTTGCATACTATTTATATCCAACCTCACGGCCGTGCTTATTATACGAGAGCTTTTACCTTAAGAGATATTATTGGACACATATGTTAATGTTGATGACACAAGTTCACAAAATTCTTCCTTATTAGTAACACCAATTTCATATCTCAAAGACTCAATCAGACATTAGTGATATTACATTGTATAAGATACTAATTACAAGTCATAAGTTATTGGATGATCACCTTCCAATTGATTTTGGAAGCTCTTTTCAAGTCCATGCTAGTAATAAAATACAAGTCTTTCAAGTGATAAAGAGTAAGCATGCTTAATAAAGCAGAAATGCAAAAAATTAGTAAAAAAATCCACTGATAACTTTTAGGAAGGAAGAAGGAAAAACCTGAGAAATTGTGTTGGCCGAAAGCATAACTGCATAAGTAATATATTTTCTTGAAAATGAAGTCTGTTTCTTATAGGGAATGGATGTTTTTCTATTGTGCTTCGTCCAATTTTTCTTCTTCTGCAATTTCTATAAGATATAGTCTTGAATATCCAAACGTGGTATGGAATAATTTGAGAAGCAGGGCGGCCAAAAGATGGCAATTTAGCAATAATCTCAATTCTTGCATTTTGTTTGGACTATCTAGGGGATCCACTATACACACCCAAATAGTGGATTACTATTGTACTAAATGACCATTTTATCCTCCCATTTAATTTTCTCACTTACTACACTTCTAAATAGGAGGGGGATATAATTGTCATTTTACTCTACAGTAACCCACTATTTAGGTGTGTGTATAACATATCAGGAATAAGCAACCAAGAGTGTGGAATAGCTAGGCCTATCTGGCTATCCATGTAGTAATTTACTACACTTCCTAGGAAAAAAGTATAAGAATGAGTACGTGTATAGAGCAAATTGCTGAAATGGTCCCCGATAGTATAACCGAATTGTACTTTAGTTCTCAATAGTTACACGGTTGCACGTTAGTCCCAAAAAATGGCTAAAAAAATTATACTTTAATCCTCACGTTAAGTTTTCTATTAATATTTCATGTTTAGGCGTTAAAATTTACGTACTCTTTACCTAACATAATGTACACATAATAACATGACACATAAAGAGGACACAAAAGTGGAGTACTAGAGTAGGTTGTATGACTTGTATCTGGAGTCTTATATAATTCAATAGTTCTATTATTAATTTGGTTCGTCAATATAATCTATAATACTTATAAAAGAGCCAACACCCTTAGGTGTTTCTTCCACATTTTGTCAAGACTATTTTACCCTTTCCCATTCATATATTACTATTAATTTAATTTTTTAATTATATGTATCTTTTAATGAGAAGCTGAAGGGATGAGTACATTATGAAGTAATATTAATGATTATTTGAAAAATGAAAAATTTATCTCAACCAATTGTATCCATTAATTATTGGCCACAACTACATTATTTCATTTGAATGCAAATAACTCAAAGAAGGTGCATCACTACCGTTAGTAGTGTTATCATTTCATGCACAATAAATGTCATTAAATGTATTATTTAGTGTAATTTTAGGATCATCACTTTGATGAGTCAATTCAACTTTCTCTATAATAATAATTATATCAAAATAAAACTAAGCATATATAATTAAATTAAACTAATACAATTTCAATTTTATAGCACATTCAAATACTATATTTTCAGCAATCCTTGTGATAATGAGAAGTAATATTGCTTTTTAATCTCATAATATGCATATTGTCATTTTTCATCTCTCAATATCAATTGATATTTTGTAATTAAATCATGTAAAAGAAATAGTTCTCCATATTATCATCTGTAGAGCTAAATATTATTTTGATAAATATGAATATTTTTACCTGTTTTTTAGACTCTCGTGGAATATTAAAAACTATTTGAGCATTTAGGTTATGTAAAAATGAAAAATTTATCTCAACCAATTGTATCCATTAATTATTGGCCACAACTACATTATTTCATTCGAATGCAAATAACTCAGAGAAGGTGCATCACTACCGTTAGTAGTGTTATCATTTCATGCACAATAAATGTCATTAAATGTATTATTTAGTGTAATTTTAGGATCATCACTTTGATGAGTCAATTCAACTTTCTCTAATAATAATTATATCAAAATAAACTAAGCATATATAATCAAATTAAACTAATACAATTTCAATTTTATAGCACATTCAAATACTATATTTTCAGCAATCCTTGTGATAATGAGAATTTCAAGAGCCAATAAGAATCACATCATCAACAGTATAAGGTTCTCCATTAAATTTATTAATGACATAACCTAAATGCTCAAATAGTTTTTAATAATCCACGAGAGTCTAAAAAACAGGTAAAAATATTCATATTTATCAAAATAATATTTAGCATTACAGATGATAATATGGAGAACTATTTCTTTTACATGATTTAATTACAAAATATCAATTGATATTGAGAGATGAAAAATGACAATATGCATATTATGAGATTAAAAAGCAATATTTAGACATAAAAGTTGCAAAAATTATTAAATATTATAAGATTTCAAATTCAACTATAACAAAATTTAGAAGTTAAAATTAGTAGAAATATCTTCAAAAGATACAACAATTACTAAAGATAACATTTAACTTTTAAAACTACGCTATATAGTTGGTAATAATGTCCATTAAAAATCTAATTTAAATAAATAATGAGAATAAATAATGTTTTTGAGAAATAATGACACTCAATAAATGTGTTTTAACACTATATCTTGGAGTTACCTTACTTTTAGCATTTCTTTATATCCTTCAATCTATTATCATTTTTTCTTGTCTTTCATCTAAAGTAAATTCATGTTTTTTGTTCGAGCAGTTCACTTTTCATTTTCATTAACATCGATGATTAAGAAAAAAAATCATATTTGCACAAATTCTCTGTTGTTTATCAACTAACATCGTTTTTATCTTTCATCTACAGGTTTGGACATACAATGTACAATTGGACAATCATCAGGAATATTGGTTTGTTGTTGAGACTTCTCAATGTAAGATTTCCTTTATATTATAGTTCTTTACTTACTTTTATGAATTATCGTTAGTTCATTCACAATAAAAACTAGAAATATGATCAATATACTAAGGTTAATATATCTATATATAAAACAAAAAATACATTCATATAATATTATTTAATTATTAAACTTGGATGAGATATGTAAAATTAACTGATGACTTTTATATTCTTTCTATATAAATTTATTTATGCATAAAATAAGAATATGTCTTCTATTGATATATAATACTCAATAAGAATATTATGAAAATATCTCTTTAATGTTCTCGTAAGCTCAATCTACATATAATATTATTTTAAATTTTGTAAGAGCGTTCTTTTATTATATATTAAAACGATATATATACATACATATATATGTATATATGATGAAATTATAAGGATCAAAAGTCAAATTAAAAAAATTAAAATTGTTATTACTAAAATATAAATTAAATTAATATAAGTTAATATAAATTACTCCCACCATCCCTTTTTAATAGAGCCATTTTGACTCTGGGTCAAACTTCGAAAGTTTTGACCGTAAACTTTTATTACTCGATAAGAAATAATATAGTCATATGGGATCTTGTTAGATTCGTCTCAATATATATTTTTGAAATATCAAGTTCTTATAATTTTTACACTTAATACATTAAAAATACTTATGTTTTAAGTCGTGTCTTGGAGACCGTAAAAAAGTATATGGGTCTATCATTTAGCGATGGAGGGAGCAAATGTTTGGGTTAATTTGCGAAATTATATATGACCCTTTAGTTTCTTTTAGAATCAACATATACAATTTTTTCATTGTGAATTATTTAATTCACTGTTTCTTAATAAGATTTTTCAATCATATGATTGATATTCAAATAAGGCTAAAATATGTATTTGTATGTATTTATATATGACTTATATGCAATATATTCAATTTTGTATAATATATGACTGACATGTGAATGTCAACTATGTAAATTATAAAAAAAACTTAGATTCATAGTTTACTTTAGCAAAAGTAGTCATCAAACCATATAAATCTTACAATTAGTTTAAAAAATTATTACCATTACATATCTAATTCTATTTGAATTTTGATCCTTACAATTTCATGATTAATATATATTTTATTCGTTATTTGTTTTAGGAAAAGTAGTCATCAAGTTGTATTAAAGTTATTATTGAAAAAGGAGGTCTTCGGTTATTTATAATTTCAAACCTTGTTGACAATTTAGCTCATATGTACTTGAATTGTATATTACTTAAAAATTTATTGTAATAGTTAAGTGTAATACCATCGCACTCATACTCTCATCGCTAATTTATATATAAAAAACAATTATATTAAAGTTATTATTAAAATATTAGTTTCAACTATAGATTCAACTATATGTGAATGTATTAAAGCCCTTATATTTTAGTGTAATAAAGTTTGTATTATTTTAGTATTAAAAATCATATTGATGACTTCAAATTGATTTTTTACATTCTTTTTATATCAATGTCATACTTCTTTTCGTTATAGAAGATCAATTTAAAACAAAAATAAGAAGAACAATTATATTGATTTTATGATTTGATTAAATATCTTTTTTATACGAATAAAACATCAAAAAAAATAACAGTCGATTAGATGAAGTTCTTACAGTCCTGATACTATCTAAGGCCCAAAACATGTTATGTAACTTCGTCTTAGTGTGTCTCATAATCTCACAATGTTCTTTCAAAGATGAATTGGTATGTACTTTTGTATGGTTCGTTAAAATTATAGTCAATTACTATTTTTATATATTGCACATATGCATCATCACATATATTAATATAATGTAGTTATTTAGTATTATGTAGAAAATACACTAAGTAGAATGGTTAACTATCATATGTGTATTCTTAGTAACAAATATGAGTTAATCCAAAAAATGTAAATTTTTTTAATCTTTTATGGATAATATTATTTGATTTCAAATCATCATCTATATAATACAAATAGATAGATATAGTTGAAAAAGTATTAATTATTTTAGTTAGTAACAAACTCACTTTTAAAAGAGAGGTTCTTATGTAAATAATTTCGTTATTATATTTTTAAATTTAGATATTTCTGCTTAACTTTGTATATTTACTGCAACGATGACCCAGTAGTGGTAATAATATTTCATAGTATTTCTTAGTTACTATTAGTGATGAAAAACTATAACATTTGAAGTGTTTATCATGTGATATTATCTATGATTATCTACATGTGAAGAATTTTAATAATAAGCTTTAACGTATACGTGAATGCATGTAGTCTGTGAGATATTTTTATTGGTATTTAGTATATCGATTATCCATATATGGATATCTTTAATTAAGTATATCAATACTATAGTACTCTTAAGTATATCAGTATTATATTACTTTATGCATAAGTAAATGTCCTTTTTAAATTAATTATTATTTGGTAATATATTTATAAATTATAATGGTTGTACACTTGTGTTTAATTTGTTGATTACTATAAATCAATCATGTGCAATGGTATAATTTCCCTTTTTTGATGTTTTCTTCGAGGAAGTTACAAATTGCACATGAACTGATATTGAACTCGATTAATGTGAAAAGTTACACATCCATATAAATTTTGATATATGTATTATATATCGTTAACAATTTATTCAAAAATTTATCACGTGCAACGCACGTAACATAATACTAGTTACCTAAAATGTTGCACATCTAATTGCCATTTATGCTTTTGATGTCATCTTAGTATGCCGACGGTATTATTACCCAAGTTTGAGTGGTACAATTAAATCGAAGAGATATATAAAAGATGAAATAATTAATAATCACAATTGTCAGTCTCAATAATGTAGGGCCTGGAAGTTACCTATCATGAAAAGCCTTCAGCATTATCCATGTTACAAAAGGGGGGAAGATAATCAAGAAGGGATGTTTGAATAGATTGATGAAGAGATAGAATTAAGCATGAGAATAAAAATCATGTAAATCAAGAATTGAGCAAATTCTTTTTTGGACTTTAATATGAAATGTTTCTATTTTCAACTGTAGAACTATGAAGAGGAAATGATTGTGTGATCATTTATCTATTTTTGGGGTTGACATGAGTGGAGATTTACTTCCATATGCATGTGATCTAAGGATGACGATGCCTTTTTTTTTTTTTTTATTCCACAAAAAATAGAATATATACATTTGGTCAGCTTCAACTTCTCGTCTATAAGATGATGATGCGATAATTTATTTCTATAAAAAGATGATACGAGAATTGATTTATTCCTTTGAGCAATGATTCAAATTATATATAAATTGTCTAAAACAAAAATAATAATAATTGGATATAGGATGACTAGAGCTTAACTACAAAAGAATAACTTTGATTTCTTTCTGATGAATTGCTAATCTTAACCACTTGAATGTCAAGTCAAGCTCACAACAAAGTGATAAATGAAGTTGATAATAATAAAATATATTCGGTGTAATAAGTTATTTGTGCATGATAATACGTACAAATAAATACCTCTTATCATAGATTCTTAGGATGTACGAACGAGAAGGAGAAGGTTGTGACATTGATTTTATTTGAACATGTCCGATGTCTTTCACAATAAAATAAGTTCGTCTTTCAAATTGAAAAGGAGAAGTTTTGTGATGTTGGTTTTACTAGAATAACATTACTTGTCAAGAATCAAACTTATAGTAAAAAACCTCATTTTTTAAGAATCGAACTTTAAAGCAAAAAGCAAGACCAAATATGTTTGGAATTCGAGTATATTGCTTGAAAAAACAATTGTCCCAAGTCCTAACCACTAAGGTATAGCCTATAAGTGTAGAACTTCAAATTTTATGATACATTGGTTGGAACTTTTGATTAGAACACACGTCAAAAGTCGAGCTTAGAGTAAATAAATGTAATTGTAGGAGTACAAAACAAAAATGCGTTTGCCGGGAGTCGAACCCGGGTCTATTGCTTGGAAGGCAATTATCCTAACCGTTGGACTACAAACGCTTGATGAGTTGATTTCTCACCCTTTACAAAGAACTCTATAATAGCTCCTATAAGAAGGCAAAATAAAATAAAATGTCAGAAGTGGGATTTGAACCCACGCCCTCTTACGAAGACCAGAACTTGAGTCTGGCGCCTTAGACCACTCGGCCATCCTGACTATGTTTGAAGAAGCAACAGAAGTTCGGAATTAACACATGAGAATTGTATACACAAAGCATCATTAAATCACATAGTACTAAGTAAAAGCAATGTTCAATGAGGCCACGATTTCGTAATTGAAACTACATGCTCCTAAAAAGCGATGAATACTAATGTTGCTTGTCAGCTTCAACCGCTCTTGTTGGGGAGTGTCTAAGCTTTTTCATGCCTTTAATTTCGAAGGCCCTCTTGGGATTTTACTGAGGATCTTCTCGTCAAAGATGGCATTTAGCCTTTTGATCTCGATCATTGCTTTTTCTACGTAAGATCAATCTTGTGCCCATACTTCCCGTAGATAACAGGTAATGTATGTAGCAGTACAAAAGCTGAAATTGATTCGAATGCAGTTATCAAGCTACACAACCTTAATCAAGGAAAATAGTATGAGTGGCTATATTACTTACCTATGTACACCAATGTTAAGAAATTGTACAAGCTGCCAAGAATCGAAAGAATCCATAGCGAGGGCATCATCTGTAAAAGAACAATTTATACATATAGGGTACTTACAGCAATACACTTCTTCAGCTTTCTTCCATCCCAATGCAACTTCTCGCAATACATCAACAGCACGGTTAAGTTCATACCTCAAAGCAGAAGCAAATTGCAAAACTAGTTTCTCATCGAGTTCAACATTAGGGATACGAGGAGCAGATCTGAAACAGAAAGTAATGTCAAGACCAAGTCAACAAAATCACAATTCATAGGAAGTGACAAACAACTATGTCCTTTTAACATACACCAACTTGTTAATGGCCTTTGCTGCAGCGGACCATATAAACAAGACTGTAAGTGTAAAATCAAGAAGTGGCAGAGCAAAGTAAGCAAGTAATACTCATTAGTTCAACGAGAATCCATATGGCCGTTGCGCCACCCAACACTAGAGCAGACTTCTTCTGCTGGTTTCGCCACATTGCCCACATTGATGTCATTTTTCTACACAGATGATAAATATACATCTCTTCTATAGGCATATCACATAATTTATAAGGAGAGCTGATTATAAAAAAACAATTAATAATCAGATATATATACTATAAATGAACCATCACGCTCACAAGAACAAACATGTCTTTATTAACAAAATTCATATAATTAATCATAAAATATTTCCTGAACTCTTTATCTGCAACACATTTAGTACCCTTAACAAAAGGCAAATTCCAAATAATGAAACACATTTCTAGCAACGAAAACACAAGAGTTTGCATGGCATCAAATCCAACCTTTCATGCAAGAGGTCATGGGTTAGAACTTTGTTGGAGACAAATTTGTTATACTCTAACTCTCTGACAAGTAATGAGAATTATGGATCGATTGGATCATTACACAAGCAACTGAACCTGAATCAAGAAGCCTGGCAAGAATAGTCTGTTATCTCCAAGAAGTACTGTGGAGCCTTTTGAAGATTAGTTAGTTAGTTAGTCATAAGCTTCTAACTAACTTTATAGCCGTTGGGTTTTGACTTTTGATCATTCTTCTTTATATATATATATATATATGTGTGTGGCTTGTATTAGTTTTGTATTTATTCTTTTTCAAGTTCTGTATTTTCCATTATTCAAGAACACTTTCTTTCAATACAATTCATATTATTCAGTAAACTAGTTCTCTCAGGCTTTTATCAAACACTTAGGTGTTTTTGCATTCTTCCTCTTCTCCATTCGATTGTGCTCATTTAGAGGTTGGAATGTTGGATAAAAAAATCTTCACACGCTCTAGTTAGAAATTTATGTATTCATTGTTTGTAATACCATTGTAGTCATTATTCATCGCTAATTTACAAAAAAAAGACAATATTTTACCATTATTATTATTATTATTATTATTATTATTATTATTAAATAGTCATGCTCCTATCTAAAACACTAGTAAAATTACTTTTACTACATGAGGTAGGCCTGTGAGCGAACGTCTCGGTTCGATAAAGTTCGAGGTATTTGACTCGAAAAGGTGTGGCTTGAAGCTCGATTCGACTATTCAAATATCAAACCACACCTTGAGATTGAGTTATTTTCAAATCAAGCCAAACGGTGCGAAAAGGTGCGGCTCGGTTACCATATATCTATTTAATGATAAAATCATTATCAACTCACATATATTCCCTTCTATATACTCATCTCATTCTTTCATCTCCACTCTCCAGATCCCTCCCCCCGCCCACCTTCGATCACCTCTCATCTCTTCTCTTCTCTTCTCAAAAGCCGTTCCCCCGCTCATCCACATCAATTCTCCAAACCCCCTCCCCTCACCTTTGTTTATATAATTGTAGCTTCAATTACGATTTCAATTGTTATTTTTCAGTTTTTTTGTTCATATAATGTTTTCGTTTTTTATTTTTCTTCCAATTGTTACCAAGCCAAACGTTTTCAAACGGTTCGGCTCGAACCTTCAAACTCAAGCCACACCTTTAATTTTAATATTTGACCAAATAAGACAAAATCAAACCTCCCCTAATAATTTTTCAAGCCAAATCCAAACTTCCCAATTATTTGACTCGATTTGGCTCGATCACAGACCTACATGAGGGTACGGAACACATTTTGTTAATGAATATGCATAAACCTAACTAATTAATTTGAACTAGGGGCTTTGATATTTTCAAATTAAACTAGCCAAATTGCATTATCCCATATAGAAGGTTGACCACTATGACCAGTTCATTTTCAACAATCAAACTCGTCTAACTTATAGTTATTAAGGACACATGTAACTACGGTTTGAATAAAACTTATCACGTTAATAGTAAAATAGAATGTTGATCCCTGAGGCCTGAGGGTGCTACTTTGTTTATTCATCCGCCCGGTTTTGAATAGGATGGATATGGAGCGTGAAATATTTGAGCCGAACCCAAGGTACACTCTCTAACAGTTATTAGGTCCGTCAGACTCGTCTGGATTCGAGCTATCTGTTAGCCATAAGCCCATCACTTATACGCTTATCCAGAGGATCCACAAACAATTGTTTGATTCGTGAAAACATTGTGTGTATCAATATTTTCATGCATCAGGTTCATTAAGGGGTCGGAGTATAATATCTCGTAAATTAAGGGTCACACTGTAATTATCTATATAATTAAGGGCCACGTTACAATTATCTATATATTTGTGGGTCAATTTGCAAATCACATATCTATTTACTACTTTTATTCTGGGTTGGTAAATATTGTGGTACTATACCATTGTTATAGTATAATTTGGGTATAAATTTTGTTGATATTGTTTCTTGTACCAATGATGAAGTTTCAAGTGAGTACAGTACCCACGTTAAGCCTTTAAATGGGTAGATTGATGAACCTGATGCATGGAAGTATTGATACACTAAAACCGGACTCGTTTGATTCGACACAAACCCCAAATAAATTTGTTTAATTATGTTTGATAATATAGATGAAATTAAAGATGTATTAGCTAGGATATTATCATTATGTATTCATGAAGATTGAAAAAAGAGTTCGGCTCTTCTGTAACACTTTCTGCGACACTCTCTGTTACATTTTTATTATTTGTTTATTTTTTTGGATTTTCAAGCACCATATCTTATTTAATCATGTTATTGTAGACATATACTATATCTGATTCAAAATAATTCTCATTTATAATTGTAGAGGCAAATATTTGATTGTTCGTAACTTTTATCATTAAAAATTAAAAATTATAAAATTTTGTCATAAAAAGCAAAAAAAAACAATTTTTTTAATTGAAGGTGGTAGTAAATAGCGTTATGAAGATCTTATGTTAAGGTAGTATGCTTGAAAGATTGAAAAAATAGTCAAACAATAAAAATGTAACAGAGAGAAGATCGAAGTAAAGTGTTACATGTGATCCGAACTCAAAAAAATGAGAATCATATATTGATATGGTTTAGAGTTGAAAGATAACGATATCTCGGAGACTCCAATCCAGCAACACCTTACTCTAAAAGCCATATATACTTTAGGCAAGTTATAATGTTATATTGATCTTATTTTAGATTCTTATTAGCATTCACGATATCTTGTTAGTTCCATTATATCTTTCCGGAGATTTGTTACAGTGTACAACTTTAAATCCTCATGAAACCCCCACACTTTAGTGTACTCATTGATTCTCCTAAAATGTGACGTTTTGAGTTATTACGACTCAAAACTCAATCACTTGGTTAGTACTCCCTCTATCCTTAAATGATTGTTATATTTTACTTCCTCCGTCTCTAAAAGATTGTCACATTTTGACTTTTGTGGTCAATTACAACAAAATTTGATCACGAATTCTCACTAAAGGAAAAGAAATAATATAGTCTTGTGGGACCTCGTTAGATTCGTCTCAATATATACTTTTGAAATATCAACTTATTATAATTTTTTTGCATTTAGAATAAGAGATATTTATTTTTTAAATCGTGTTTTATTGACCACCAAAAGTCAAATGTGACAATCATTTAGGGACGGAGGGAGTAATTTTTTATGTTCAACAAAATACGATTTGAAATGTAAACATTTCCTATTTTATATTCAGAAAGATTACAAAAAGTTGATATTTCAAAAATATATATTAAGACGAATCTGTTAAGATACACCTCCCACATCCGAAGTTGATGTCCTCCCGGTCAATATATAAGATCTTGGACTACTCCCTCTACTGTCAGTTAGTTTTAGAGTGGAACCCATAGACTCTTAACATGGTATCATGAGCCAAGCCCGAGTTATTGAGACACGTGTAACCCTGCAATGTTGTTCCGGCAAATAATATCTGCGAGTAAAATTTCGCCGACGATTGGGTCACATGTGAGGGGAGTGTTAATAATATGTATTTATCAAACAACATTGTAATAAAACTTATCTTACAAAGTTATTAACCCCTAGAAATTCAATTTTAGTTTGTTAGCAAATACTCAAATAATTACAACGGTATGGAGTGGAATCCGACAAGTGTTCGACTCGCGGCTCGGTAAAGGTTCCAAAACTAGTACCTCCTTAATGTTTTCTTCATCACCAATCTCCTACATTTTATAGATCAAACATATTTTGCCTGATCCATTATTGGATTAAAATTTCTAAATTATTTAAAGTAAGCCTGGTGCAATGTTCTCTACTTCAATATATTCCAGGTTATTTTGCTAGCTGTTGATAATAGGGCTAACGTCAGAAGCACCGGTGAAGGATATATAATTAAAAAATAATTGTTGAAATAGTCCAAGTAAATATGTTTGGTCTCAGTTAGTTATTGGTCTGTTTAAATGGTCCCAACAGTAATTGGAATATTTGGTACACTTTAGTCCCCAACCGTTAAATATAGACGGAAAATTATAACTTTGGATCAAAATTAAAATTTAGCATTAATTCAAGGTTAAAACGCAAATTAGATATAAATTGGGTTTTTCTATATTTTTAATTTTTTTTCGATTTCTTTATCAATTTCTTTTTTTGAATGTTTGTGATGAGAGGACATATGATGCATGTTAGTGAAAGTCCTTATCACATGCATGTTCTGTAAGAATATTATTAGTATTGCTTTTTTTTTTTTAATTTTTTGACTAATGTAGGTGGATGGAAACATATTCACATCCACCTTGAATTTTTGTTGAAATTTTAGTAAAAACTAGCCAATGAATTGAATGTTACTACCTTTATTGACAAATTTACTTTCATGTTAATAATACTAACAACTCATCATATATGGACAAAAGAGAATGTTGAGATCATCGGATATGCTCATATATACCACTATATATGTGCATTTGTTTGTTATTGTTGTGATCATCAGAGACATAACATGTATCTCCCTAATTCCATGACATATTAGTATCCGTTAAGTGAGCGATCGATTATTTATTTTAAGTTATAATTAATTGTTGTATTTGAAAAATATTGTTGTATTTAAACAATTACACATGCATAAGTAGAATCTGTTGATTATGAGCGTATTAGTTATTGGGAGACAGTATGACTAATATGTGTTAATTAAGGTAATAACTATCAATTTGGTACTAGATAAGAGATACAGTTATACTTTATTAGTACCAAGTAGTTAAAATGTTGCACGTTAGTCTCTTAAAATGGCACAGGTATATTGTAGTGTAGTCCTCGAAACTGAAAAACGATGAAATATGATCCATGGAAAAATATGCATTGATGTGCGATTATTGTCATTTTTGGAGATTATATTATTGCAACAATTGTAGTATCAGTTTTGATGACTAATCTTCAATAATGTAACTATCTCGGACTAATTAAAGTGCAACTTCATCTCATTATTTGGACCAAATTGACAATTATTTCAGGTAATGATAATCTAATAACTTTATCTAGACCGGAAAGGAGTATAGAAGGGTCGCTAGTGATATTGTTCTAACTCCATTATTATTACATACTCCCTCCGTCCCTAAATGATTGGTACATTTTGACTTTTCATGGTCAACAAAACACGATTTTAAATATAAATATCTCCTATTTTACATATGAAAAAATTATAAAAAGTTGATAGTTCAAAAATATATATTGAGACGAATCCAACAAGATAACATATGACTACATTATTTCTTATTGGTTAATGAGAATTATTGATCAAAGTTTTTAAAATTTTACCATGTAAAGTCAAAATGTACCAATCATTTAGGGACGAAGAAAGTATTATTGTTCTCCTGTGTTCATGCAGCGTGGGACTACCTAATTAAGTGAAAAGACAATGTAAGAAATTAGTGATTCGTATCAATTAGTGAAAGTATATGAATTAAGATCAATAGTGAAAGCAACACGAGATAAAAATAGCTAGGTCAGACTTCATGCATGCATGTGTATAATTGAAGAGAGAGGAAGAGTCAAATGATTCTACATATAGCTTTAACTTCATGCACATGGTTAATTATTGGCTCTCGTAATTAATAATGGCCTAAATGGGTCGACTTGGAGATTAATTACAACCCACTTTAATTAGTAATAATACGATCGTAAAATTTTCATTTTCGGATAAATTTACTCGAACAATACAGAAATGTTCGTTGTAATCCTATATAAGACTTTCATACTAATAGTTCTGAATTTAAGTCACTTTTAATAGTTCTATTGAAATATATTTTTTTATATTTTTGTGACTGTCCTTACATCGTTTCATGACAATTTTAAAAATCGGATAACATCCATGCAATGTGGATTATAATTTTAAGGAGGACTCACCGGTTTCCTTTATGTCTAAGCTTATTAATCTAAAAGTTTTTATTTCTCATCACTTTCGCTTCAAATTTTTTCCCTCTCATCTAATAATTGGATATCTAACTTTCACTTAATTATCATAATTTTAATTATCATAATTTTAGATTAAACTAAATTCTACTCTCGCTTCAAATTAACCAATTTATAGAAAATCTTAATTATGACACATTTCTAGAGACCATGCATATTGACTCGCCAAAGAAAACAATTCAACCAGCCTCACTCTACCATTCGAAGAAAGTTATAGTGCATTAAACATTTTGTTCATTAATGATTCATTAATCATAAAAATTATATACTGTATCCATTTAAGTTATATTTTCTTCGTTTTTGTAGTACATTTTAGGTAATACGTACGATTATGTTAAAAACAATTCATTAATGTCAATCATCTAAGCTTATTTTTCCGTTTTAAATAATAATTTTTATCAACTTGTTTAATAGATTTTGGTACACAAACCATCTTAGAATGATATACGTACTTTAGTAATGAGTACCATTTTTAAATTAAAAATAATTGTCTATGTTGATTAATGAACATTAATGAACGATATTATTAATCACCTCAATCAAGGAACAACTATTTACCGCTCATTAATGACGATATCGTGGGTTCTTAAATTTGTAAGAATAATAAGTATTACCTTAATAAAATAGGGTTAAATTTGTAAGAATAATAAGTATTACCAACACTTTCTTAGTCGGACTGCATGGCAGCCCGAATACCCACTAGGCCACTACTAGGCCTGTGAGCAAACGTCTTGGTTCGAAATTATTCGACGTATTCGATTCGAAAATATTCGGCTCGAAGTATGTTCGAAGGCATGATACTGATACCTGAACCTTGATTTTTAGGTATTTCCAAAATCGAGACGAACGGTTCGATTTAGTCCGGCTCGATCACCCCCCTCCCCCGTCATTAAATAAGAGGGTTGAACCATTGTGGACTAATATATGTATTCCCTTCAACCCACATATATTCCCACATATAAATCCTAATAACTATATATGTATTTAATGATAAAATCTTTATCAACCCACATATATTCTCTTATATGTACAGTGTACTCCTCTCATTCTTTCATCTCTACTCTCCAGATCACCCTCCCCCTCCCCTTCGGCCCTCCCTCATCTCTTCTCTTCTCAAAAGCCGCTACCCCACCCCGCTCCCCCTCATGAGGCATGCCTATCCTTGTGATCAAACGTCTCTGTTCGAATTAGTCCGACGTATTCGACTCGAAAAGATTCGGCTCGAAGTATGTTCGAAGGCATGATACTGATACCTGAACCTTGATTTTTAAGTATTTCCAAAATCGAACGGTTCGGTTCGAAAAGGTTCGAAAACATGATACCGAACTCGAACCTTGCAAATATTCGACTCGATTCGGCTCGATTACAGGCCTAGCCACTACACACTCTAAAATGGTTGCTTATTCAGTTATTCCTTGTACTTGATGAGAGACTTCTTTCTTATTTCTTCATAAAAAACCAAGAAAATTCAGAATACTTTTTCTTATTATATTATTATAGATTAGTTTACTAAAAACAGTACAAAATTACACATCAGTTTCACAAAAGTAACAAACGTTAAACGGTTCCTATTTTGAAATTATTCAACAAAAACAGTACGTTATTACAGATTTGTCGAGTAATTTACAAGTATCTTGGTCAAACATGAATGTTAAAAATTAGTAAAATGATTTACTGATTAAGTTTTAGGAAGGAGGAAGATCAGAAATTGTCCGTTGGCCGAAAGCATAATTTTCCTGAAAAATGAAGTCTGTTAATTATAGGGAATGGATGTTTTTTTTCTATTATTGGGCTTTGTTCAATTTTCTTCTTCTGCAATTTTCATAAAATGTAGTCTTCAACTCAAACGAGGTATGGATTATTTGAGAAATTAAAAGATAGCACATTTACAGAAGGGGGGAGATAATGAATGGATTGATCATGATCATGAAGCATGAGAATTATAATCATGTATTAAATCAAGAATTAAGCAAATTCTTTTTTGAACATTAATATGAAATGTTTCTATTTATAATTGTAGATATATGAGGAGGCAATGATTGTGTTATCATTTATCTATTTTTGAGGTTGATGACACAAGTGGAGATTTAATTACTTCCATGCAGGTGAATTGTGATCTATAGATGAGTAGATGACCATGCCTTGTTTGTTTGTTTATTCGATAAAAATTACTAGCATATATTTGTCAGCTTCAACTTGTTTTTGGTAACTCAAGCCTTCTATCTAATATTATCTAAATTTTTTTCCTCTGCATCATGTTCGATTAGTATTTATAACCTATATTCTCTCCATTTCAAAATAGTTGACGTTTTAGCATTATTTTTTTGTTCCAAAATAGTTATCGTTTTAATATTGAAAATTGTACTTTTACATTATCAATGAATTTTTTTACTATTTTTTCTTTTGAAATTACGAACCAACTAATGAAATATTCCAAGTAATTATAATTCTACGTTTTCAATATACTTTTTGACAATTTTTAATTTTTCTTAATTTATGTGCAAATAACTAGAACTTCGCCTATTTTGGAATCGAGGAAGTATCATTTAATCAGAAAATAACTTATTTTCCGTAAGTGTGAGATACGATAATTGATTATGAAGTATATACTAGGATGAGATGAGAGAATTTTGTTCTTTTTGCTTTGGGTAATATTGAAATTATTGTTGACCATCTAGAGGCTTATTTGTGTTAATGTCCAGTTCTCCACCAGGCACCAGCTGTCGATCGGAAAACAATCGGATCTAGACGTGTCTAACGGACCCGGCCTGTTAGTGAGTTGGATTGGGCTATAAATGTGGCCTATGGTCTCATGATTTAATCGAATTTATATATTATGTTATCACCTAAAAATTTTACTGTTATGTTATTAACTTATTACTAATTATTACTCCGTATAAGGTTTTAATAGGACTTCAATTTGAGTATAATTGTGATATTGGACTTCTGCTAAGCTTACTAGTAATGCCTAAGGCTTACTTTGGAGGGCACTTTTATAAGTATTGTCTAAGTTGTAAGTCTTGTTCTTTTATAATCGTTGTCTGAGTATTAGTTTCAGGGTTTTTCTTGGATTGCCACTTATCATATGACAATTTTTATCCGTTGTCCAAGCACTCTTCAACAAATTACATTAAACACGCATTTTGAAATATATGTCAATTTTAAATTCGTACTAAATTCATCCTAAAGTCATGAATATTATATTGTGACACAATATTAGCTGGGAACTTATATCCTTTTACACACTTTTAAGAATGATAAAAAAAATCTGAGATAATATTATAAAGTTTCAATACAAGTTTGAATTCCAAAACCATGATTCGAATGCAAACCATGATACTATATAACAATATGTCAAGGAAATAAAATAAAATAAAATTTACAGTATTCGTCAACACATCTGACTGGCTGACCAACCTTCCTAACAATCATATCCACATTATTAAATCAATATATTATAAAGAAGCAATGAATAATTCAATTTTTATCCTACCGCCAATTAAGAATAATCAAAAGTCAACCATTATTGCAAACATATTAACTTCTATCCCTTTCCTCCACCTTCACGAAGTTGACTTCAACATCAATAATCTTGCAGTCCATTCATGATCTCAAGAAATGAAGAAATTGCATCATTACTAGCTCTCAAAGAACTCTGAGGTGAACAAAATAAGTTGCTCGAATTTGGTGTAAAAAGTGGAAAATCAGCTAAACTATTAACGTTTTCCTCAGCCATGATCCAAGAGGACTCCCCCTTAGCCACAACCCCTTTACCTTTCTCAGCCACACTTTTATTATCTTCCTCGGGCCGGCTCGAAACACCGGTGAGATTTTGCACCAAAGCCATAAAGTCTTTAGCATCTGCATGGATGATTTTTGGAGAATGGGTATAGATGATAACAGGCTGATGTTTCTTGAAAGAATTTGTTGGTTTGGGGTTTTTCTTGATTGCATGAGAGCTTTGGTTAATGCTTAATGAATTTGGACGTGGTCCATTCATGTTCATCATCGTCCTTCTAGTTGGCTCTCCAAATTCTTGAAACATTTTTGTGGAACTCATTATTAATTAATTTAGTTCTACTATATATAGAAGCGAAGAAATAATTAATTTTGGTTTTGTGAGAATTTTTAGCTAAAGTGGATGAAATTTGTTAGAGAAAAATCGAAGAGTGAATGAGATAATAGATATTATGGTTAGATATATATAAGGGGGAAACGGATACTTCTTGTTGGTTTACTTTTATGGTTTGATTGAGTTTCGGGGAGGTTTGATATAGGCGAGAATTATATTGATTTTCGTCTAATATTTTATTTGGGTCAGCCAACCGATTTGACCGTTGACATCTTGGCGGTGTTCTCTCCTCACACTTCTAATGGTATTGCATCATATATGAATAATATGATATATAGGTAACATCATAATTCATAACAATTCAGCTTTAATTTTAAATGATTATTTTAAATGATAATTTGATTTAATAGTATTTGTAATCAAAGTATAGTAGATAAAAAAAAAGACTAAGAAAATAATTGGACGGAATAATGATAAATTTCCTCCGTTTTTTAACATATTGTTTAGCAACAACTTATTTTATTAAGAATAACAAAAGACTTACGTTTTGAATTTTGAACTCTTGTTAGTGACCAAAAGGTCCTGGGTTCGAAACTCACATTATCGCTAATTTACAAAAAAAAAACAAAATACTAAATTTTCTACACTTATTATTTTGTCGGAGTTAATATAAACATATGCACTCAAAACTTATGTTTTGAATTTTGAACTCTTGTTCAAATAATTTATGAAGTGTGTTGTAATTTTTATTGATTATGCTTTGAAATTCCAAGTTTTATGTTACGAAATCAATAAATTTAATAAGAGTCTATTATTTTATTAAGAATAAAATAAAATAGATGGGAAAAAAACACATTATTGAAATGTATGTTACACAATATGATAAGAAAATCAAACAATACGCTAAAAAAGAAGAGGGAGTATGAGTTAACACCAAGGTAATTGTTAATTTAGCTGTGATCAAGTTGTAATAGTATCAGATATTACATTATTGTTTCAATGCATGTGATAGAAAAGGTTACGGCTGTTGTACACTAATCCACATGTTTTAATAAGGATAAAAAAGGTTACGGAGGTTGTTCCGGTAAATAATACCGGCGAAAAATTTGTTATCGATGATTGGGTTACACGTGAGGGAAATGTTACAATGTTCATCTCACATCGGAAAGTCGATGTCCTCCCGGGTCATCGACTCTTAGCATGATATCATGAGCCAAGCCCGAGTTATTGAAGCACGTGTAACCCGCCGATGTTGTTTTGGCAATTAATACCGCCAAGGAAAATTCCACCTACGATTGGGTTACACGTGAAGGGAAGTGTTAAGTTGCAAATCCCATATCGGAAGTCGGTGTACTTCCGGATCAATATATAAGATCTTGGACTACTCCCTCTATTGTCAATTGATTTTATAGTGAAATCCAAAAACTCTTACAATTTATATACAACGGTATAATTGTTTATAATTTAATCCCACTATTAATGATTAAATTGAAAAGTTACGAGTAGGAATTAGATAAAACAGTAGTTAAGTGATGGTGGGGTGGCTGTGTTTGCTTAATATTAAACGGTAAAACATAGCTAAATATTTTATATAGTGTGAATATGACTAGTGCCAGAATCTGACTCAATAACGAAAATATTATTCCAAGCCCTGTAATGGGCATATACTATAATATACTTGTAAAATATCGAAAGATAGAGTATGGGATTATTATATGCATTGATGATACACATACATAATTTTATTTATCTATATATAACTTCAATTAAATCATATTATGGAAACAATAACACTTAGTAGATATAGCAATTGGACATCTTATATTAAGTTTATTATTAGTGCGTTGCAATTGACTATTTTCTTAAATTAGACATCTCTCAGAAAATCTTAATACACCTTACCTTCGATAAAATCGATAATAAGTTTAAGTTGGCCATGTAGAACAACAAGCAGGGTCAAAAGGAGAACAAATCACAAGACGCCCTAAATCAAATATGACATTAAAAATTTAGTGTGTTGGATGATGAATTACAGGTTATGAAAATAAAAAATTACTCTCTCCGTTCCTAAAAGATTGTCACATTTTGACTTTTGGTGGTCAAACATAACAAAATTTGATCATGAATTCTCATTAAAGGGTAAGAAATAATATAGTCTTGTAGCACCTTGTAATTCGTCTCAATATATATTTTTAAAATATCAACTTTTTAATAAATTTTTACATGTAGAGTAATAGATATTTACGTTTTAAATCGTATTTTATTGATTACCAAAAGTCAAAATATGACAATCTTTTAGGGACGGAGGGAGTATAATCTTACGGGAGTGAATAACAACAATATATAATTGCATCTTCTCTGTGAACAACAAACTTGCCAAAAAGTAGAAAATAATACTCCAACAAGAATATAATTGAACCATTTGAACGAATATCTTTTCTTTTCTTTTTGGTAAATGAACAATGGTTGTGAGTTTCAAATCCAAATTTTTTTGGTCACCAGTAAAAAAAACTTTTTTTTACTAGACTATTCGATTAACTCTTGAACGAATATCTTTTGAATAGAAATTTTAACTATATACAACTAACATATTCTGGTCATATACCACTAGAACAAGTTACTTTAATATTATGAGAAAATTGTCAAAATGGTTTATGTGCAAGATACACTTTAATCCCAGTAAATATATGGTATGATCGTATGATTTTTGATATTGACGTAAAATGTACAATTTAGTCCTTCTTTTAACGGAGATGTCAAGAGCTATTTTTCCGTAGGATCTCTCCCCTACAGTATCGTCACCGCAGTAGAGTTTAACCACCAAGTTCGCTTTTGACGGAAAGAGGGTTAAAATAAAATTTTCAAAACTTAGATATTTCAAAATTTATTTTATAAACATTCTGGGTCTCATTTGAAATTGTTTATGATGATATGATATGTCTAATGTTAGATGACTTATTTTTCAACAGCTCAAATCATTATTTATTTAGTTACAAAAAAAAAGATGATTGCCTTTGTGTTTGATTTAGTTTGATTTCGGATGTGGTCGCCGGAAACGGTAACTGAAACCGATAACCAGACAGGTTTCAATCGGTTCCGGTCCGGTTCAAAATTGGTACCCGAAATAGGGTTTCGGATCGGTTCAAGATGGATCGAAAGTGGAATCGGCCCGGTCCCGGGTTGGCTGAAAACCGGTCCGGACCGATAACAACACTACATACTACAGACGGCAACATGGTCAATGAAATCAATCCAGTTATGATTACTCCACCTACACCTAATCCTAATCTCCCTCCTCCTACTAAAATTGATCACAATTCTCTATTTTATCTTAATTCTAGTGATAGTCTCGAGAAAGTCATTAGCACTGTTCTTTTTACTGGGCAATAATTATGATGGATGGACTAGATCTCTTCGTTTATCACTAATTGCACGAAGAAAAGTTGGCTTTGTTGATGGTCTGTCAACAAATCAACAACTCGTTTGAGTGCCGAACTCTAAACTATGTGCTGTGTTCTCTTCATTGGAACTGTCAAGTGTCAACAATGAAGTATGGCTTATTTAATTTATTATCTCTTCGAGTAGTGGATCATCTAAACTCTTGAATACATAGAATCTTGCGACAACAAGCAAGATAATGCAACCATAGGCTTGTAAGGGAGCCAATTAATTCGAACATGCTAAGGTTTGGATTCGACTCAGATTATAATTTAACATGAGGTTCGATCCGGCTCAATTCAAACGAATACCAAAACCGAAGGTTTATCTCAAATTTGAAGGGAGCTTTCAGTTAGTATTCGGTTCGATTTGACTCCATTCGAAATCATGTTTTTCGGGTCCGCTTAGTACTTTGTTTCTTTTAGGGAATTGTTAATACGTATTGTTGCTATGAGGCTTCTTGTTAGTCGGATTTTCAACTGCACTAGGAGTCATTTGAGGCTCAGAAGAAGCGACAACAACTACAAAACAATATCATTAATACTACTAGTCCAGATTTAATACAAGTTCAGAAATATACGAGTGGATTGAGGATATCAACCATGTCAAACTCTCCCTGAAATTCAACTCAACATGATCATCATTCTCCTTATTCATAAATTGAATGCAATAATATTAAAAACGAAACATCATATGATTATAATTAAGAAACAACAAAATATGAATATATGATTACCATTATAGGAGTTATAATCCTATAAGAATCTTTAATTCAATCCCTATCACATATGTGGACTTTAATTGTGTATCTTCTCATAGATGTCATTTTTTGTCAATCATTACGACCAACACTAAAGATGAATTCAAAGGCAACAATTGTAATGAGAATAGACAAAATGTCCATTGTAGTCTTGGACAAAATAACCCTATATTTTTACTCATTCACTTTCCACCAACGAAGCACATCAAAGTTGTCAACATTAAGATAACAAACTTCCTCACATTAACATTCTCAATCAGTTTTTTTTCTTGTATTGAAAATGGAGGTTGATTCAAGACTGAGTTTAAAAAACTCGAATCCCGGAAAATTGAGGTTCGATGATGATGGTTAAAATCCCCCAACCCCCCCCCCCCATCGGGCACAATTTAGATGAAAACAAAACCAATCGATGTTTAACCATTTCAATTTAATCAAAAGAGAGAACGTTTAGCTCACCATGTATTTTGAACATAAAATTAAGTTGAAGCAGTCGACGACAGCGAAAATGGGGGAGGGATGGGGTGGTGAAGGTTCGCTCGAGAGAGGAAGACCATGTACAGAGCGGAAGATCATGTACAGTTACGAATTCTCGTACATTTTGGTTCATTCTGGTCGAAATAGGTGGGATGTATCGAAGAAGAAAGAGGTGAGGTGTGTTTGAAAAGAAAGAATGATAGAAACAACATAATTATCTCATCTTTAAAATATTATATAAATAATAAAATTTGAGTTTATGACTCATAAACAAAATAAATAATTCAAAAACACATAAACCACTTATACATTAGTTCACCTGCCAAACAGGCTACAAAGCCTAAAATTTATCAATTTCTCTTTGATCTAACTTTTATGTGAACCCCACCTCCACGTTTAAAATGGATGCACCCATTAGGTAAAATTTTCAATTTGGACAAAAAAAGTTGCAACAAAGACACATGAGAAATCAACTTATGAGTGCTTCCTTAAATTAGTTTGGAATCTAGTTTCCTTCCTAAATCCGAATACTTCAAAACTGTGATCCTCCATATTCTTGATCTTCCTTCATGGAAGCTGTTTTCACCACCACTTTCCGACCACTTCCACCACCACAACGACTCTCTAGCCACCTACCCTTTACTCTCCAACCAAAGTTGACCAAAAAGTCAACCTTCACTCATTCAAGAACATACCAAAAAATGCCCATAATGGCCCTAAACAAGCCTAAGCTTGAAGGTGTAAGTGATGAGTTGAACTCAATTGCTTCACAAAACATGGACTTTGCTCCTGCTCGAAGAAGGGTTCGGGCAGCTTTCGTTGATGTTCAACAACAGCTTGATCATATCTTGTTTAAGGTACAATTCGTGTACTTGACGAAGTTGGTCTACCTTTTTTACTTTCTTTATTGATATGTATCCAAAAAATACTAGATTATCGAGAAGTTATCAGAAAATATTACTATACTATTACATAGGATATATATAAAATACTAAATTGTCGAGATGGATCTAGAAATATTATGACGTATTAGTAATAGTTTTAGTAGACGTAGTATACAAATACTATTCAGGGAAGTAATAAGGTTATTGGTTTCCTAATACTAATAATCTAGTATCATTTGGATGTATTTCAATATTCTTGATTGCTAGTAGTTAAAAATTGGATCTTGATCATGACTGCTTCCTTTGTTGGACTAATGGTTTGTTGGTATTGTTTTGTTGTTTGGAATTGATGGTCAGATGGCTCCAAAAGATATCAGAATGGAAGAGGTCAGTTGCATTTCAATTTTTTCCTGGAACATCTTTAAATTATTTGTTAAATTCATTTTTCTTTAATCTAGATGTTCTAGAATGTATCGATTTATTTAAATTTAATATTTGAAGTTTAGGAAAATTAGAAAGACTAATAATGCACAACACTGGAAGATGTCCTAGAGTATATATTTCCTGAGGTGTTAAATTGTGGCAACTACATATGCAACTATATCAAGCTCGTCTATAGAAAAGGACGGTAAATGGTATTTTAAAGTGTTTCTTACAACTAGATTTGGGACGATAATAAGGCTAATAGATTATGTAGCAGAGAGGGGAGACTGCACTTGGAAGAATTAATTGGCTAAAACTAAGATTAGCTATCATTTTGAGGGTTAGTCTTAAAAATACTTGGATCAATCTACTATTGTTACAAAGAAGTTCAGTGATCTATGTGGAACTTGAGTATATGTTTGTGTGATGCGCAGTGGTATGAGATCAACGAAAAGGGTCAAGAGATTTTCTGTAAATGTTGGTTGCCGAAACCTGGAGTACGAATTAAAGGCGCTCTGTGTTTTTGCCATGGATATGGTGATACTTGTACTTTCTTCTTTGAGGGTGTGTGGTATTCTCTAATTATTGCTATATTATGTTATGAAATTGATCGTGACTTTGTTATAACGGTTGGAGGGTAATCCTTGTGCCTGTCTTAAGAAATTATTATAAATTTTCTTTTGGAATGTCAGGTATAGCGAAGCATATTGCTGCTTCTGGCTATGGTGTCTATGCAATTGATCATCCTGGTTTTGGCCTCTCTGAAGGATTGCATGGTTATGTGCCAGAATTCGACGGGATAGTGGACAATGTCATAGAACAATATTCAAGAATTAAAGGTAGCAACTATTACAATACACTTGTGAGATCATCTTTTTGTAGCCTGATGATCAGACATGCATAACTAGAAATCTTAGAAGGCAAATAAACATGTGCTTATAGATATATAATTTTATGTTTACTATGGTTATATCTCAAGTATGCTCGATAAAGAGCTTGAGAAGGATATTGTGTTTTCTGTAATTAACCCAGGGCTATGAAATTTCAGGGAGGCCTGAGATTGTAGGACTGCCCCATTTTTTATTTGGTCAATCTATGGGTGGAGCAATAGCACTAAAAACTCTGTTGAAAGAGCCACATGCATGGGATGGCATAGTCCTTGTAGCACCAATGGTTAAGGTAAAGAATGAAACTTCTATATGTTGTTCTCGTAACCTTCTATGAACATGCCATTTTTAGTTACTTCAGTTTATTCGTTCTTACTTCGCTACGTCAATCATAAGTTCGAATTTATGCATTTCCTAGTGTCCTTAATGACTTGAAAAAAATCATATTGTCTCTAAACCTTCATGATGTACTTTTCAGACATATATCAATTTCTTGTGGACTCAAAATTTCAGAATTTTTTCCTTGTGTCTTTTCCAGATTAATGTCAGAGATTGATGTATTATTAGGCCGTATCAAAAGCCGATTTGCTGTTGATGTTGTTGAATTTGAACCTTTATTTTTCCATTGATCTTTTATAAATTCCGTCTTCACTGAGTTGCCTTACTTATAATGGCTAACAAGATGATTGACATTTGATTATGGAACAGCCATTTTGTTTCTGAAATTTGCTTTATCGTTGTTGAAAAGATTGCAGAGGAAATGGCGCCTCCAGTTCCTCTTCAGAAAGCTTTGATTTTCTTAGCAAGGCTGATGCCTAAAGCAAAGCTTGTTCCCCAGAAAGATTTAGCAGAGCTAGCCTTCAGAGAGTTCAAGAAAAGAAATATGGTTTGCATCCAATATTACTAGTTCTGTTGAGTCCAAATATAAATGAAATACAATGCTACCTGATTTCTGTACTATCTCAATGCCTCGAGTAAGAGGAAGTTCATTTGAAGTGTACTACCAATTCTTTCATATGCAGACTCCATTCAACGTAATCTCTTACTCCGATCCAACTAGGCTGAAGACTGCTGTGGAGCTACTAAATGCTACAAAATACCTGGAGTCCAATGTTGAAAAGGTTACTATTTTGATGATACTGAAGCCTCAAGGCTCTCATACTATGTCATCTGCAGTTTGTGGCATTTTAATTGTCTGTTGGACGTGCTTGCAGGTTTCATCTCCTATACTCATCATTCATGGAGCTGCGGACAAAGTTACAGATCCAGCTATTAGTCAGTATCTATATGAGAATGCTTCGAGCATTGACAAGACACTTAAACTGTATGATGATGGTTATCACTCCATTCTGGAAGGGGAACCTGATGACAGAATTTCGACTGTACTAAGTGACATTATCTCGTGGCTAGATTCTCGCTGCTAGGCCATAAAGAGTTTAGTTTCTTTTTTCCATTCGATTTGCTATTCTTCGTCCTCAGTCGTTGTGGTCGAAAGAACAAGAACATACAAATCGATTCGCTGTTTCTTTTCAACATGAAGATGGATCTTGCAAAAATGTAAAGAGGCAAAGAGCTTGCTGCTAGAAATTATTTCTCCCAAGATTTGTTGGTAGCAATATTGTAATGTTGTGATTTATGAACATCAGAACATCGATATTGTAAATTCTTTTTTAACTCTAATTTGAAAAAGGGTTTATCTTTTGGCTGGCAGAACAAAATATGTGTGCAAAAAAATAAAAATAAAAATCGAGATTGAGAACTTGTTGAACATTGTATTTAAGATATATGGTAAAGATATATGTACATGAGAATTTAAAACTTGTAATGGCTTTGTGGAATTTTAAGATAGATATGTTATTATATTTGTTGGACTGGTCTCACAAGTTATTACGATTACAAATTTTTTCAAAAAAATTTATTTGTATACACGTGGTTATCAAGAAACTTATCAGTGAGTCACATGCTCCAATTCAAACATGTAAAATCTTATAATTTTGGCTTATTTTCATTTTGGACCCTGAACTATTACGTAAGTTTCAAATTGGACCCTGATACTATCATAAGCCTCAAATTGCCCCCTATACTATGTTTTGTCTCATTTTGCCCCTTCAAATGCCAATTTTAGATCGAATTTTGTTTTAAAAGAAGGGCAAATTCGGATTATCACATATATCAAACTTTTGGGGCATTTTTATAAATAACTAATGATAGAATCAGGGTCCAATTTGAAACTTACGTGATAGTTCAGGGTCCAAAATGAAAATAAATCTTGGATTTATTTTTAATTTAATAAGTTTTGTTATTTGTGAATTGTGCCCAAAAGTTTAATATATGTGCTATTTCGATTTTGCCCTTATTTGAAAACGAAATTACATCATATTTGGCGTTTTAGGGGGTAAAATGAGACAAACCATAGTATATGGTCCAATATGAGGCTTCTGATAGTATTAGGGTCCAATTTGAAATTTTCATCATAGTTAAGGGTCCAAAATGAAAATAAGCCTATAATTTTTATGAACTATAACTCCTAAAATATGTAAATTTATAATATAAATTAATATGTATATTACTATTTTTAATTTGTAAAAGAATAAATAGTAATGTTAAACTAAATCAATTTACAAATATTATTCACCTTGATTTATCGGGTGTTTGTTTTGAGAAGAATTAAGGGAAATGAAGGAAAAATTATTATTATTGTATTTTCAAACGTATTAGTTTATGCCATAGCGAAAACATTATCACTAATTAGCCTCATTCTCCTTATTCCGTTCAAATTCTTTCTGCCCAAATCCTAGCCGAATGAGGAGGATAGCTTATTTATTTAATTATATTTCTAATTCTTTTTTTTTAAAACGGACTTTAGTTTTCTAATATCAAGTTCAACCACTTGAAGAATAGCATCAAAATCTATACAATCGTATGATCATTGTATAAAAGATTCAATTGATCTAACATAAACCCTTTTGCTTCAACTTTCCGATTTTCCATAGTAATCAATCATCACGTTAAACCAACAACATGTCTGTATTAAATCAACTCTTCAACAGAGGCCTTCTTGGTCCAAAGTGGTCAGCAAATTTTTTTTTTTAATCTTGTTAACTGTTAAATATTTATTTTATTGCCTTTTAGCTCATCTGAATTCTCAATTTATATATAAGAAGTGGAATTTTCCTAGTTTCAGTTATATATGAGCTTTATGTCAAATTGCTGATTGATGGTAAAGATTTGATTTTTATGATTAATCTAGTAATGTGTATCTATTTTTAGCTAAATGAGTTTAGAAAATTTTCAATTTTACTTGTGGGTGATGATGATCTGACAATCTTCTTGAAATACTTCGATTAGCTTGGAATGATACTTGCATAAAATTAGACTCTTTGATATGTTGATGTGAATCTTAAGCAACATGGAGTTTAAGGTGATAAAAACTGGATCTTGATTGCTAGAATTAGAGATTGGATTTTGTTATGTCATGATTGGCCTTTACCATTCATTTATTCGAATATTGAGTTGTTGGCCCCACCCCCTCCCACGTATATAAAATTTATGGTGGTTCCGCCATTGCTTCCCCTGCTTAGAGGGGCTCTTCGGAGGCACTGGGCATGTTGAACTTGATAGTTGACATTTAGATGTCCATTAGATGTGCTTTTGTGTTAATTGATCGGTTTTTTTACCTTTATGGAGTTTCTATAATAAGAATTATTTGTGGATGAATAGTAAAACATGCTTGACTATGTCAATATCGCGCATCAAGTTGCTACAGAACAAAAGGGATGCGCAGTTGAAGCTTATGCGTAAAGAGATAGCTCAATTTCTGCAGGCTGGCCAAGAACCTATTGCACGTATACGGGTAAGGTTACTGTTTGACTGAATGCAGTCGTTTGAAATCGTTTTTGTTTCTTGATTTGTCTTAATGGATGTTGATGGACGTGTGTTTAGGTGGAACATGTCATACGTGAGCAAAATGTGTGCGCTGTATATGAGATCCTGGAGATGTTCTGTGAATTCTTGCTTGCCCGTGTACCTATACTTGATAGCCAGAGGTAAGGTGGAAAGATCACTCCAGTTTCTTGGATGCTAATTTAATCTTCTATATTTCGTACTATGATCTATACATATAATATGACCTAATATGCCCTGACAAAGGACAAAGTAATACTGTTAAACAATCATGCTCATTTCTTCCCAAGAATATGTTGGTCTTTGTTCATATACACATATATATGTTAACAAAAGGTGGAAGTACTTATATACTTATTGTCCATTATTACTTGCCTTAGGATAAGTAACAACTAAGGAAATATGACATGATCAGCCAGTTATACTTGTGGCCGCACAGGCCTTTAGTGTATGATTTGTAATAGTGATGTTTTACATGTGACATGCTTTTGCACCTCTGCCTTGCGACAGGGAATGTCCATCAGATTTGCAGGAAGCAGTGGCAAGTATAATTTTTGCAGCTCCTAGATGTTCCGACTTGCCAGACTTGCTGCATGTTAGGAATTTGTTTGGCGCAAAATATGGAAAGGAGTTCTTATCTGCTGCCTCCGAACTTCGACCTGATTCAAAAGTGAACCGTACAGTAAGTAACTTCTGAGCTTCTTTCTGTTTAACTTGGGTGCGATACTGCAGTCCATAAGTTAATGCTCTGGTATTTCCCAGATTGTTGAGAAACTTTCTGTCATTGCTCCATCTGCAAATGTAAAGCTTGAAGTTTTGAAGGACATAACACGAGAGTACAACGTACAGTGGGATTCATCTAAAACAGAAGCCGAACTAAGAAAAAACCCGGAGGATCTTCTGGTAATTAACACATATTTCAAGTTCCCATTTTTGTGGGTTTTTTTATGTTTAGATATTATCAGCTTCCCGTGCAGCTCAGCTGCCAGCGTTTAACGTATTGTGCTAGGTTAAGAGTGGCGTAGTGATGATTATTGTTTCATAAAGAAATCTTCTGTAGATTACCTCTTCTCAGAGTTCAGCCTTAGATTCTAGTTGTCGTAGGCGATGTCTATATACATTTTCATGCGCCCTATCTTAGAGAACCTTTACACGACTACATATGCCACATTATATGGACTATATATGTTTGTCGCTTCCAATTATTGAGTACGTCTTACATGCTAGTAATAAGTGTCAACTTCTGATAACTGTGTAGAACGGACCAAATAATATAGCCACTGCTTTAAGGGCTTCACCACAGTTGGAAGCTGCGGATTCACCCAATTCTACGCCTTCAATCACGCCTACACATGATGTCCAGGGAAGCCAACCCCGTAAATCTCAAATACCTGCTGGCAATGTGCCCTCTTCAGTCATCAATGCAAGCAAACCTCTGACAAAAACGAACAGTAAGGGTTCTAAGGTTGCTGATGTTAAGGATGCAATATCTCAGCCATCGGATGTCTTAGAGAGGGCCCGAGCAGCTATTGCTGCTGCAGATCGTGCTTCATCTGCTGCTCGGTCTGCGCTCGCGCTATTAAATCTTGGAAATGGCTCACCAAATCTAGACGAAGGAAGTAGATAATGATTCCCTTCTTTATCACTGTGTGGTGTTCATTGCTGTTAATTATTAGTTTGTTACTATCATTCTCTGATCTGCTTCCTTTCTTAGCTTTGCTTTACATGTACAATTTCTTCTCAGATTGTCAGTTTAGTTGAAAACCGTACATATGATATTCACTTCAATGGGATCCACTATACACGCACCCAAATAGTGATTTACTATAGCATTAAATGATTGTTTTGCCTTGCATTTAACTTTCTCACCTACTAAACTTTCAAATAGGGGGGTAGAACTGTCATTTCATGCTACGTAACAGATTAGCACTTCAATTTTATAAGTTATTGGTGTTTTAATGAAGTTTTGATCATAAATAACTATTTAAAGCGAGTAACTGAAGGTCAAAATTTTGCATTGAACAATAAAAACCGCATTTAGAAAAATAAAAAGGAATTTAACTATAATATTTTATTTCAATGAAAGTATGTATTTGTAAAAGATCATAATAAATTAGTACTTATTAAAATAAGTGAAGCACATGCTTATTAGTGATAATACCACCATTGACTCCTTTTTATACCACCTCGTTACATAAGCTAATAAATAATTATTCTATATAATCATAAGATTATCCAATTTATTTATTAAAAAAAATCAATACGATAAATTATCTATTTCCAAGGATATTTAGACATTTTTACCCTTTTGAATTTCATTATCCTCTATATAAATCTTTGTTCATTTCTCCTCCGATCGTTTCTTCGGAGGCGGCTCTCACACTTCATCTACATCTCCCTTCCGGTTTAAATCTTCCCCTTCTTGTATAAAATTGAATACTAGATAATAATCTTGATATGTAAAATTATATATATATTAAATATGTTTAAATTAGTGTTTTATATATATGACTAAAATTATGTTAGTGATTGAACTTTTTGCAGCTGCACATGATTATTTTCCGCATAATTATTCCAATTTGTGACGATTTTTCAAAAAAACATCTAATTGTAAGAAAAATCGTTGATATTTGAAAAAATTTGCTTTTTAAGAAGTTTTTTGCAATAATATTGCTAAACCAATTAGGGATATTTTGTTTCAGACTAATGTTTAAAGTTTAAGAAATTTAGATAATAGATATGCGTATATCTTTTGATCTTTATATAATTATATGTATATGAGTACAATTTTGTCAATATTGATTGTTAGGGATATTTTTTGATAATTGACACAATGTGAGCTGTTTTTTTTTAATTATATTATTTGATTTGAAGGAAAACTCACTAATTTATTGTAGATTTATAGGATTTTTCTTGTAATCGATCAATTTAAAAAAAAAATATGATTAGATTTGCAGGAGAAATGGTTGATTTATTGTAGTTTTCTAGGATTTTCCCCCAACACTGATCCAATTTAAGCAGTTTCTCATAGGTATATGTTTAGATTTGTAGGAAATATCATGGGTTTCTTCTTTTAGGTATATTAATTTGTGATTATCAATATTTTATGCGTACTTTTAGCTGATTTTATAAGGTGATATGTTGTTTTATGGATATTCTGCCAAGATAAATGTTTGCTTTAGGTGAAATCGACGAATTTTTTAACTTAACAGCTCGCTTTCATAGTGATTTACAATTTTTTTGGTCTTACTGATTTACCCAATCGAATTTTTGACCTGGTTATATGTGAACAATGTAGATCTGCTTCTGTTTTATTTGCTCTGGTTAATTTAGTGTCCCAATTTATTTGCACCCTTGGGATTCTCTATGCCTTCTTTGTCATATTGCTAAATGACGATATTCCTTGGCCGGCTGTTTCGTTGATCTTCGAATTTATGCTATAGTTGCCAAGATCCAGTTTGTTTTATTCATAATATATAAATTCCTTGTAGGTCTATTTGCAGTTGGTGTTATTATTTTTTCTTGTCTTTGCAATTTGGTTGATTGTTGTTTTTTCTATACTAACAGGCCCTTTGTGAATATATAGATTCAGAGTTGAGAAAATACCAAAAAAAAATTGATTTTTATTTAATCTTTGGGCGAAATGAATCATCAGTATGCTGTTCAACAACAGAACTTCTTCTCTGCTTATGGAGAAGAGGTGATGATGAGATCTGCTGCTACTGTTTCGTTCCATCATGAAGCTGTCGTTTGCCCTAGACCACGTCGTGTTGGTCGATTCAACGCCGCCTTCAATGACCCTGCTTGCAATCTTAGATTGCAACTTAGGTAATTTGAGATGTTCTTTTGACTATGTTAGTATTCACATTTCTCACTTTCATTGAATAATGCTTCGTTTTTACCCAAGTATTCAATTTTTGGAAGGTGTTTACTTATTATTTAGAATATATATGTGGAAGTATAGATCCTTGGAGTTATTTAATTACTGAACTGTTACTTCCCTTTCCTCGCTCCCTTGGTGTATGTAATCATTCGCTTGAGCATACCATAGAGCTTGCCTGAATTAAATTATTATATATACTTCTAAAATTCGGTTTTATTAACTGTGAACTCTGAATGTTGTGTGGTTAACAGTCAGCAGCAAGAGATTTGTGATGCAAAAGCTGCAAATGAGCTATTGGATATCATTTTAGCTCAGGTTTGTATCTTCTTCTACTTTAGCTACTTATGACTACGTTCAGAAATTATCTGCTGTTATTTGATATTATTGGTCTTGACTTCCATTTGTTTGGAACATATCCTGAGGGGATGGAATTGTAATGCTGGTCCAACTAATTGTCTGTGCATTTCTTGGACCATATATTACTGCTTTTATTCATGTGGTCCTTTGAAGTTTGAAATGCTTTCTCCATAGCAACTTGTATGCTACCTTGTGCGGATATCCTATTTATTTCCACAAGCCAAGAATTGCCCAATTTTCACTATAGATCTGAAGCGATGTTCTTAATCCTTAACAGAGTGGCAACGGCGGTAGCACAGTGGAGCAGCAATCAGCTTCCTCTGCAGGACAGGTAGATTCATCGCCCCCGTTTTTTTGTGGGTCTCCACCGAGCAGAGCCTCTAACCCATTAGTTCAGGACTCGAGATTTGGGGATGAGAAGGTCATCCCCATTTCTCCAAATTCAATTCCAATTCCCTCTGGATTGGGATCGTCTCCATCATCAGCCACCAGAAACGGTGGATGCATGAGGGTGAACTTTCGAAACAATCCTGCTGTGAGAGTTGAGGGCTTTGATTGCCTTGACAGGGATAGACGAGTGGGTCGAATCCCTGCCCTAGCTTAGAGAAAACACTAATTACAAGAACTCAGATGCGACAAAAGGCCATTTGTGTTCTTTTATCAACTCGAAAGAGCAAATTTTGAAGATCAACATCAGACTACGAAGATATAAGGTTGTCCCCTGTCTGCTTAGTGTAAATACGTTCAAATGAGTCCATGTACTTGAATGTTACCGGCTTTTGTAAGTAAATAAGTCATTTGCTAAATTAAGTTAAGCTCTTACTAGTCGTTCCATGTTTTGAGGTCCTAAAAGGACCCCTCTTGTGATGAGATGTAAGTATTAGATGCAAGGAAGGCAAAAAAGATCAAGGTTTTTCCCTTATATCTTGATGAGAATCTTTAAGCTCTTTAGCATTTGTCTCCCGGATGAAGCAAAATTTATTGTTTGTAAACACAATTATATATATGAGATGATTTTATCACCTCACTTATGTTATGGCAAAGTATTGAAATTCGCAGTCGATCTTTTCATCTTCTTGATGTTATGGCTTCTTCATTGATGAAAAAACCTCGATTCCTGCTTGTTTGCGACCCGAAAATGATGGCATGGTATCAGAAAAGACATAGGCTAATTAAAGAAGCACTTTGGAGGTGTAGGAAACAGCCTCGTGTTGTGAAGAAACTAACAAAAGCTACTACTTTCTAAATGTCCATTGATGAATGATAGTGACTACATGAGGCTTTTTCATTAGCACATTTGTAGCTGGAATTCCAATCATCAAAGGAGCACATGCTTAGGCATGTAATCGAGCCGAATCAAGCCAAACAGTTGAAATATTTGAGTTTGGCTTGATTTATTTTGACCTAAGGTTTGATTTGGCTTGATTTGGTCAAATATCTAAAAAATTAGTTTGGCTTGAGGTTTGAAGGAAATTTTAACAAGATATTTGGCTTGATTTGGCTTGATTCGAGCCAAACCGTTTGAAAAGGTACGGCTTGATAATTAAATAGACAACAATTTTAAACGTTAAACATAACAATATAATGACAAGTTATAACCATAGCAGAATTTAATAGTTCCCAAAACATATTACAGTTCAAGATTGTAACTTCTAAATAGGCTCAGATATCGGTTTTTCATCAACCAAAAGTGCGACACGCCAGGGCTGCATACATTTTATTATTTTATCGATTTTGCTAATTTTTTTAACTAGCCCAAGTCGGGACCGGATAAATTTATTATTTTAGAGAAATTATTAATTTATAGATAATTAATTTATAGACGTTTTACTGCATATATAATTATATTATATATAATATATATAATATATATATATATATAAAAGAGATGACATAAAAGAATCGAGCCAAGCTTTTTCGCACCGTTTGGCTCGGTTTGACGAATATGCACTTTTTATATTTGGCTTGAGATTTGACATGTCGAATCGCACTTCAAATCAAGCTTTTTCGAGCCAAATACGTCGAACCGTTTCGAATATTAACGTTTGTTCACAGGCCTACTGACATGCTGTTGTGGCTCTTGTTGAGTTGTTGTCCCTACAGAGCTAAACTACAGTGTTAGGTAGTGGTTGGATTGAATAGTTTGATAAGATATTTTAACCATTATTTCCAATTGAAATGATGAATTGATGATCATCTCTGCTGGGACGATGGGGTAAGCTGGATTTTCGCAGAACCTCTCTCCCAGATATTCCCCGTACCATTGCGTCTTTCTTGGCCTTTGTAGTTATGGTCTTAGGTCGTCGGCTCCCTTGTCATCAGATCACCAACTTCCTTCACTTTCGGTCGTTGAGAATGCATCAACCTCTATACATGATCTTAGGACTTCGCGACTTAATATGTCTGGTTGCTTGGCCAAGGCCTCTTAACCGTCCATGGAGCTTTGTTGAAACGATTGGCAGCTAGGTTACTAATTGAGCCCCAAAATGCTTGGCCATATGCCATATGTTGAAGGGATTCCACCCTAAATATCGAGTACTTTATGGATTATAGAGCTCGGCCCGAATAGAATCCGACTCGATTGAGAAACCAATTTGCAGTTAGTACAGTATAGCTGACATGTGGCAGTCCATCAAAGTGGAGTCCATCTAGGTAGGTGGGAGGCTCAATGTGTTCCATGTTTTATACTCCCTCCGTCCCTAAATGATTGTTACATTTGACTTTTGGTGGTCAATAAAACACGATTTAAATACAAATATCTCTTATTCTAAATGCTAAAAAATTATAATAAGTTGATATTTCAAAAATATATATTGAGACGAATCTAACGAGGTCCCACAAGACTATATTATTTCTTTTCGTTTAGTGAGAATTCGTGATCAAATTTTGTTGTAATTGACCACAAAAGTCAAAATGTGACAATCTTTTAGGGACGGAGGGAGTACATCTCTTATTGTGAAAACAATTGCAATTTTTCAAGATTAGGTGAAATAAATTTGTGTTTAGATGTCATTTACCAACACTCCCATGAAGGTATGATAAAACCTATAACACGAATATCTATGTTCCGAATCAAATCGGATTTTCGACTAGAACGTATTCAGATTCAATAAGATTTGGCTTGTTATAGGTATTGATAGATGTCGATCCTAGCATACAAAACTTTAACTAAAGTCAATATAATAATGTTTACAGTAAAATTCAAGATACTATATTTTGATGAATTTTTCATACAAAGTTTACAACAAATTTATAAAAATTCAAAATTTTCTAGTTATCATGCTAATGGCAAGATGCCCTTCCTTTGCCTATGAGTATTAATAACTTACAAGTGGTCCTTGTAGTGGTAATTCATGTAGTGGCAAACCTTGAATTAATAACCAGTAAGGTAAAAGCTTTTAACATATTTTAATAAATATTTTTACATTATTGATGAGTAATTACTAAATTTTTTGTAGTCCAACTTACAATTTTATAAATTAATGGAATAGTCTAATGGAAAAGGCTGTTGTTAGTGACCAGAACTTCATAAGGTCTTGGTACAAAACTACAGAAGACCGTTACCGCATTAATCTCTTCTAAGCCTCGACACTCATTTTGTGACTTGTATCTTGTATTTATCATTAGATACAAGATGTCTGCTGGGTCGCTTGAGGGACAATTATGGCACTCGCAGGAAAAATCCAGATCTGGAATTAATAGCAAGGCCACATCTTGTGTTTCAATTGGCTCTCAATTTCAGTATTATCTGCTGCTTTAGTTTTGTGCAAGAAAGACTTTACAAAATTCTGTTAAAAAAGTCAACCCGATGCTATAAGTTATTCAGTTTAGGCTTATCAAGCTTGTTTCCTGGAGTGTTTGAATCTGAAAATTAGTTGCATTTGTTGAAAAGAATGCATCGCAGTTCATAACATCCAACGGTATTTTACTCGTAATAGTGGGACGAAATTTTAGGTGACATCCTATATCACATTCTCTTAAATTTAGCGAGTTACTTAAAATCTAACTATAACTAAAACAGATGACATGGTAGATATCTATAGTAGTGTAGTAATCATTTTTTAGTGTTAAAACCATGTCGCTCCTATCAATGAAAGACTAAGGAATCTATTGTGTTAGTCAAATCGATCAAGTAAGTGAAGGTTCTTTAAACACTCTCTATATTCTACGTAGCAGTTTTAGTGCTACGCCTTGAACCACTCGACGATTTCTGTGGCATAATTGTTATGACTCAAACCGGAGTGAAGTTCTCCTGGTAGAAAATAAACGATAGAACTCTGCATGTACAAGAAAGCTCAAAAACATATTATTTCTCCTGTACAGACACCTCTGTGGTACAAAACAATCAGTTTACTTATTGAGTAAAGGAAAACCAGAAGGTGCAAAACTTGTCCTCTTAACAAACCTTCCTTTCATTCTAGGCCTCTTTTCAGCATTCAATTTCCGAACCTCGTACCTAATCTTCTTCGAAAACAACCTCGTCCGCCGCTTCTCTCTGTACCTGGAAACTCTTGCTTCCCTCCCAACATCAACAACTGGACCATGTCCCATTGTTCCATTGCCTCCATAGTTATGTACTCTCCCACAAGTATCCTGCAACATGCACAATATTAATGAAAACAGAACAAACTGGAAAAAACTGAAATGGGAACAAATTGATCTCTAAGAACTCGACTTCGAACATATTATTTTGTAGATAATGGATTTGAGTTGCATATTTCATATTTTCTCAATACAAATCATCATAATCTAACCTTAAATTTATGGTAATAGATAATTGATCAAAAAGAAATTTGAATGCATTAATATCAATAGAAAGAAAGTGTACCATGCAATAAGGCCAACATTGATCATAGGACTCAATTTTAGGTCTTCCACCATTAGTCCAAGGACACCTTCCATCATCCCAAGCATTCAGAACACCATCATAATCTAACTTCAACAAAATCTTCCCTCTCTTGTTTTCATCATTTTCTTCACTCCCCCTCAACCATGTTCTTTGATGAGGTTGAATTTTGTTCTCTTCCTCGCCGTGTACCCCTCGAGAACAATTACCAAATTTATACTCAAAGGGCATTGTTGTATTTTGAAGTCCACCATCATTTTCTTGATCATGAGCTATCCCAGCTTCTTCAACTTTTACTTCTCCTCTGCCAAATGAGCAATCCATATCCATTAATCCCAAAGCTTCCATATCGAATGCCTCATGCTCGAGTCCTTTCCCAAGTAAGCTGTCCACATCAGCTGCAAATTCAGCTAACTCCATTTCTGATGGAAGCAACCCATGAAACTGATTCTCATACAACATTGAGCCCCTGTTTTCACTCCACTTTTCGTCTTCGAAATGATTGTCGGTAGCTATTGAGAACTCAGTCCCGCACTGGTTGATTAATACCTTCCGCGGACTTTCATTACTATTCCTTAATTCATTCGAATTAGATGAATTACACAAGTCACCAACAAAGGGCTCGAAAATCGGAACCCGGTAAAGAAGCTGCTCAACATTCTCCTCCTGAGAAGTATCATCACTGACTTCATCAGGCACAAGATGATGAAAAGGGCAGATTCCCTTTTCTTCATCAGAATTCAATTTACCATTTTTCTTGATTCTTGGAGACCGAGCTTTCCTAGTAAAACCACTGTGCCATGAAGTAACTGAAACATCCGAGGATGTTTTTTCCAATGATTTTACACTTGTTTTTAAAGATGAAGATGTATTCAAACGAACCCTTTCATGCCTTCTAGCTAAAGGATTAGCAGAATGAACAGATGAATCACAACTTTGGCAGAGGAAAGCATCATCAGCAGCACAATACCATCTTGCTCTTTTCCTTACACAATTATCACAAGCTCTAGCAGTTTTTCCACCTACTGCATTAGCTATATTTTTGTCTGAAACCATTTCTTAAATATGTATATCTATGTATGTAGAAAAATTCAAGAAAAGGGACTAAAAAGATGGAAATTTTTATGTATTCTTTGAGAGATTGAAATGAGAAAAAATCAAGAACATGGGACTAAAAAGGTGCAAAAGTAATTGAAAAAACTTTTGGGACACATAAACATATGCAAAATTTATGTATATAAAGGAGAACAAATCAAGAACATGGGATTAAAAAAGTGCAAAATAGTGTATTAAGCTAAAATGGACAAAATTTTGGGACACATAATGCAATTGAGGAGTAGAAAGTGAAGGGAGAAATATTAGGTGCACACTAAAAAGGTACTCAATGATATTATTGAGTTTGTATTTCAATAAAAGGGCAATTATTTTATGGAAGACTTGACCCACAATTTGCACTTTTACAGCCTATTTATGAATGATGAAATTCTTCCCTCTTGTTCTTTTTTCTTCTTTTTTATGTGCTTTTTGGGGTATTTTTTGAACAGGGAATGAGGATTTGTACTTTGTGGTCCCACAAAAAGGCCTTATCTTTGCCTTAATTGGTTGAGGTACTGAACACAATCTATGAAGAGACACTCTCATTGGTTATGTTTCTCTTTTCTCAGATTTCAGTGGGACCTCCACACCCCCCCCCCCTTGCTGATGAGGAATTAGTCATTTGATCCAATCTACCTCCTTTATTACTAGATCTCTCCCTGATTTGAAGATGACATTTTTGTTGGGTTTCTTTATAAACTTCAATTTTTTTAGTGGCAGTGGATGCAATAATTATGTATATTTATAAAATGTTTTTAGTCAATCAATTATGTTTTAAAATCTTTTTGTGAATCAATCTTTCAAAATGTTCAGGTATATCATAGGTTCGGTTAATATGACGTTAAGTATATTGGTCATTCCATTAAATATAATTTGTGGCAAAAAAGAAAAATCTGAAATAACTCAGTCCCAAATTTGAATTTAGTCACCTATACCTTAATGTCGTATGGATAAAATAGGTGATAAACATGAACATTTTGAAAGATAAGTGATTGATAAGAATGCTTTAAAACATATTGATCAGCTCTAAATATCTTTTAAACATAGGTAATTATTGTAGTTATTAGCAATTTAATTTAATTGATGTTCTTGTTTTTCCATTTTAAAATTAGACTATCAATTACTTTTTTTTTCAATATTTTAATAAAAGTTCACAAGACTTGATTGAGGTCCCCTATTTCTTTATCTTCCCTATCTCTATGCTCTTGTCTCACTCATATACTCATTTACACTATTTGTTTCCATGTGAAATTATAAGGGATTGCATAGAAATGTTACAATCATATTCATATGTCAAACATTATTGTCTATCCATTTTTTTAACTGAATATTATTATTGATTGGATAATTGGAAAAGAAATTCCAATGCTGGAATAAAAGACTTGGGAACAGTAATAAACTGGATTATCAACTTGAGTTTGTATGTCATCTTTAGATGGCAATATTATGACTTGATGAAATAATGATTTTGGCCTATATGGACTTTGGAGATCATATAGATAACTTGATCATCAGATTGAGAATCTTTAATTTTTTATTCATTTTGCTACAAAAAGTGCTTGTTAACTTTTATAGATGTTCATCACAATGAGAATCTTTGATATTTATATGTTAATTTTGACTTCCAATTAAACATATATAGAGGTCATGTATATAAAATTGTAATATTTAGCACAAACATGTCATTAACCCCATGTGTTTCTTTGGACCACAAACTACATGCCTATGAGATTTAAAAAGTTCCATTAAAATTTAAAAAGTTGTATGTCGGAAATCGATAAAAAACCGCAACTAATACGTTGGTAATATAAATGAATTGTAACGTGTAATCCTACTCCTAACATATTGACTCCAAAATAACATATCCAAATTCGAGATAATTTTCTTTTAGCATCTTCATGAACATTCATATGTTGCAAAACAAGTTTTACTTACTTGACACAGATTTTTACTAAAATATTGTGAATGTATATTTTGAGAGTTAGTTGATCCATAATAAATTTATTCCTGAAAGATATATCGCTCGAACTTATCCCTTGATTTACATCTTATTCTGTTAATAAGTTGATATTACCAATGTCGAAAATTCATCATCCTCTTCATCAACACAACAAAATAATTTAATTGACAAGCTTAATAGTCAGCGTTAGCTCATCCCATCAGTCTAATTGGCAGACCCATCAGAAGTAGAATTGTCTCCATCTACTAAACAAATTCTAATTAGAACTCCTACTAATTAATCCACAAATTATTTGAGAACATCTATCTATAAATCTCTTTTTAGAGCTTGTGATGGTCACAAGCTGAAAATGCCATCTTCTTTTAAGTTATACCATAACTTGAAATTCACATGCACGTTTTATATGATTTCTTTCATGCATGACTCAATTGGGTTATATGATAATGCTAGTTTTAATAGTAACACAGTAACTTTTACATAAAAATAAATTAATGTTGTATTTTATATGTAAAGTGGAATGAAAATAATTTTTATTGAATTATTTAGTTTGGTAATTAAAAACAGATTTTGCGTTTCTTAATTAATGCAACTATTACTCCACTACTTGAGATGATAACCATTATCTTCAAATTAAGGATAATATCTTATTACCTTGTGCAAGATAATAAAATTCAAATAATTTATTATTATTATCATAAATACAATACATATAATATTAAATTATTATATTACCATTATATTTTTTATATTAAATGTGCTAGCATATATCTAATTTTGTAATTTATTCATTTAATATATCAATATAGTCTATTTGATATATTTAATGTAAAAATATATTGTAGGAGATATTTTAAGATAACTTTCTAATAAAAGTATTATGTGAATGAAATTAGTATATTAAAATATTTCAAAATAACATTATATTAAATACCTTAAAAATATAAGTTTAATGCATAATTTAATATTAAGGGTCTTTCTAAAATGGATCCTAAGGACATTTAAAGGTATCAAAATAATATTATAAAGTACTAACTAATTTAAAGATATCAAAATAATATTATGGTCTTTCTAAAATGGACCCTAAAATTAATTGCTTGAATATTTTGAAGATGTCTTTAAATTAGTTAGTACTTTATAATATTATTTTAAATGAAGTATTCGAAATAATTGTTTTCTCATATGGATTAAGAACGACTTTAGAACAGCCTATTACATCATGACTCTTTAAGTTCTAGTACGATATTATTATGCTAGTTTTAATAGTAATACAGTAATAATTAGACCACTTAGTAGTACGCCATATCTTCAATTGAATTTGATTTACGGAGTAATGTTTTTAATTAACATCCCTTTAACATTTGTCCAATTCGATTCAATCATATTAGGCTTTAAGGACGTACGTGTAGTTTCCTTACGTTCATATGGTAAACAAGAAATTCGATATGATAACTAAAAAATAAATTGATCTAATAAGTGAGCCTTTGAAAAAGGGTCATCCAATTTCACTAAATAAAAACAAAAATGACAATAAAAAGGTAGGCTCCAGGAAACAATTTTCTTCAGCCCATGACTTGAAATTACTAAATAATCCCTTCATTCCGAAATAATTGATTGTCTAGCAAAAATTTATTTTTTTTATAATATTCGATTGTTTAGAAATTTAATATACTTAATTTTTCATTTTTTTACTCCAATAATTGCTTTTAATTTTGAGATTGCTTTCACTTTTGAGAGTAATTATCCATATTATGTTAGTGTATAATAGTAATATCTCTTGCTCCTTAACAAAGTATGTTTCGGCTAAATGATCAAGTATTTTTAAACAAACGAGTATAGCTTCAAGAAATTATTGAAAGAAAACGCCTAAGCGTGGCTCACGCTCGACTGGTCAAGGAAACAGGGGAAATGTATATTCAAGACAACAGTGTGGGTTCGATCTACAACAACAACATATATTATATGGATGAATTGTTCAAAGAGGAACCTCGTGACTCAGAGGAACCGAAGCCTGGGACACCGGACCAGCGTTGCGGGAGCCTGTCGATAGACTTTTAGGATGCCTATTTACCTGGCTGCGGCGGTTTGCAGGCTAGCGACATACTGTCCGAGGAGGATTAAACCTCCCCGTTATCAAAAAAAAAAAATTATTGAAAGAATTTGGCAGATTCCAGGTTATGGAACATGAAAATGATTGGTTTTGCATTTTCGAAAATGTTTTCCAAAATTAATGTCAGCTTCAGACCTCCAGAGAGATGGAGATGGACGTGTGTCCAAAGAATATATGTGAATACTTACTGGATAAAAGGATAAACAAGAGCATGTAAGTTGAACAAATTGACTTATCTTCGGAAAATCTCAACCTTTTAGATATTTCATCTCAAAAGATCTCATCCTTTTAGATATTTGAATGATTGATCAAGGCCCCAATAATAGTTGTTTTTTTAAAATATATAATGATTGTCATCAACCATAGGATGAATTTGACTACAGTATAAGATTTCAACTGAAAATGCTTTCATGTTTATTCACCAAAAGAAATGAAATTGATGAATATATGATGATTAGATAAGGCGAAAATGTATATAATTTTAAGATTCGGCAGTACAAGGCACGAAAATTGTGTCTTTTTTATCCAGCGTGAACGTACACCGTTGTGGAATTTCATCGGGTGATAGACCCGTTGGAAACACCCGTCCTGCAATAATGCTATCCGTCTGGATTTAAAATACGAAGGACGAATGCCGAACATGCTTAAGCCTCAAGAACACTTTAAACTAATTCTTAATGAATTGCATAACCAAATCTAGTTAGTGATGCGATACCCCACACATTAGCTTATTAAGGTCAACATGAAAGTATACCAAAGGATTAACATATCATCAAAGTAGATGTTCACAAATGAAAACTCAAAGCAAGGGTCACTCATCATGGGTAAAACCAGCACTTGGTGTGAGTGCAACTGTGCAAGCAATAAAACCCAAAATGCACAACTGAAAGCACATAGTAGTCCATCTTTCAGTGATGGAGACTTAACAGGTCTCTCCTCTAGGAACAAAGTTTATCCTAAGAGTTTGAAAGAATTATTTGAAGCTTAAAGTGAGTTTGAACTTATTGCTGCCTAAGTAGAGAGACAGCAACAGGTTATAGAACCAATATTGGTTTGAACCTTGTACGATGTACTTGTCATGCCGCCTATTTGCGTTAAAATGTAGAGAATAAATTACTCTTCTGGACCATTCATATTCAGGTAGCGCAACTGGTTGCCATGCCTGCCTTATCTGTTGCTCCTGGTGGAGTTGTACTTGTTGTTGAACCTGCTGCACCCTTTGTTGAATATGTTCTTGTAAATCTTACAGCTGCGATTGCAGAACTGGTTGCCCTGCCCGCCACATCTGCTGCTCCTGAATGAGTGGTCCTTGTTGTTGAACACGCCACTGCGATCGCTGGACACATTCTAGTAGATCCTGCAGCTGTGATTGAGATGACAACAATTGAAGCATTTCTGGTCGCTGTAGGTGATTATGGTACAGTCGTTGCTGGGATAAGTAGGCCAACACTTGTTGTTCCCCTGTCGTCGGAACAGTTTACAAGTTCGAATCTCACCAATATACCGCTGTTGAAACTGATGCACCTCGCGTCTAGATCCCCGCGCCTGTACGTGAACATAAGGGTCCAGTTGGAGCAGCTGCGACATGAATAGGTGCTGGTTAGATGAAGATCCATGAAATTCTCCTTGCAGCATTTGCTCCAGTTGCTGACTGGTATTCTGTTGCATGAACCAATCATAAAACCAAACTTAAATACTTCCTCCGTCCCTAAAAGATTGTCACATTTTGACTTTTGGTGGTCAACAAAACACAATTTAGAACATAAATAGTTATTATTCTACATGCGAAAAAATTATAAAAAGTTAATATTTCAAAAATATATATTGAGACGAATCTAACAAGATCCCACAAGACTATATTATTTATTATCGTTTAATGGGAATTCATGATCAAATTTTGTAATGTTTGACTAGCGAAAATCAAAATGTGACAATCTTTTAGGGACGGAGGGAGTATTTGTTATGGCTGTTGCAGAGCCATGAGCACAAAGACCATGTTCAAACAAATCAAATAAGCCTTTAGCAAAAGTTCTTACCGTTGGACAAAGCAGACCGGCCAAACAACAGTCAGTAAAACCAAAGAGATACAATACGGCCTATGATAACTCAACCACTGCACACTGAACATAAAGAGAATCTCAAAATTAAATTCGGAGTATTGTATTAAACCCTAAAAGGTACTATGATGGTTGAGTGCCTGCATACGTTGTGTAAGTTGAACTTTACATAGTATAAAGTTAGCTTTAGGTTGGGTTCATATATTAGAGGGGCCATTACACAGCAAGGAGACTACTTTAGCTTTAGGTTGGCACGTATAGCCTCAGTATTAAATATGAAGAAGAGCATCCGTGGTCAGTCATTAACCAAATAAAGACCTAAAAATGGCTCAAAAAGTGGACACTGACAAGCTCTTGCAAACTTCTCTCACCCTTGATGGTTATCCCGATTACATTTCTGAATGAACTTCTTGCACCATCTGTACCAATAAGTATAATAAGGATGCAGTTCCTTTCGGAGTGTCTAGTAGTAATCTATAAGTCTCTACTGCGAGAGATGCGAGACTGATGCGTTATTCACGATCCTATTGAAATCTGCAGCATAGTAGAGTAAATACCAACTGTAACACCAGAAAGTATAAGAAGGACTTGTAAATTCTCATTCACATTTAATACTTCTCCAAAGGCTCTCATTATGAAGTTGAACCTTGCATAGAAGGTGAGAAGTCGGGTAAATGAAGTGTTCATGAATCAGAATCAAATAGAGATGGTAGCAACAAAATGCACACCCCATCGGTAGTTCTAACGAATAAATTGAATATAGTAAACTAGTAGTTCAAAGAACATGAAACCCATTAGTCAATATAATGCACAGGGATCTGATATTACCTTCGGGTCGTATACGATCCAATGATCCAAGAATAGTACTGATCAGGGAATTACAATATATAAGCTTCATCCAGTAAGCCAATTGCGATTTCAGTATGTTTTCAGCTACGCCATCCATCTTTCTGGACAACAACATACATATTTTACTCAAATCAAGATCTTTACTAATACAATGTTTAATTAACAGTTACATGAAGATAGCTACAAGAGCTCAATGTTCTTTTCCATAGGAACAACTCAAATTTGATCAACAAAAAAAAGTCTTTCCATATCCAAATTTAAATCCATTGTGAACTTAAGATGTTGAACTCATAAGTCATAAGACAGGTTAGCTAGGTAGAAAGTTATGGTCCTAAGATTTGTTCTCTGAAGATTTCTCTAATGCACTACATGCCTAGATTTTGTGTAAATTGCATGAAGCACAAGCACGTAATGCATTAGAGAATTCTTAATAGAACAAATGTTAAGAGGACCGGAAACCGGTCCGGGTTACTAGTATCTCTCCTACTATAACTATGGGATTAGCTAAGCTTGTAAATACAACTGACATATAAACTTGATATGAATCAAAACTACCATATGATAATACTAAAAAACTTGAGAATACATTTTCGATACACATATCACCAAATATTATATTACAACATATGCAAAAATATTTGTCTAAAATATAAAAATCCAACCATCAAAATTCAAACTTGAAAGAGTATCCTGAACTAGTTGTAATTAAACATCAAAATGCAAAATAAAATTAAATAATAATAACTGAAAATGCAGCACCTTCGACAGAGAGGTGAAAAAGCTTCGAACTTTGGAAATTTTGGCAGTACCCTTCGAATAATTTTTGTTTTTTCCCACAAATTGCTTGATTTTTTTGGTTTCTTAGAAATTGTTTTCGTGATACTCAGAGGGGAACAGTTTGTCTATGCTAGAATGGGCCGGTTCTGTTATTTGTCCATTGGGCCCAGTAATGTTCTAATGTTTACCCAAATAGGCTCACTTCTTAGCTGTTAGGACCAGCCCAGGTTGATACTCTAAAGTCTAAATGTCTAATCTATCATTTATTTCAACCGACGTTTTTATGTTTTCAAATTAAATAATCATTATACTCTAGTGATTGCAAAGTTGGTACAATTGAATTCGACTTTTAACAAACATTCAATTATATTTCTTTTAATTTTTCATAGCATCGCTAAAATTTAAGTACCGATCAAAAGCTTGATATAGAAACCAAAAGCTTGATATAGAAACCAAGAAAAGATTAAAAGAAAAAATAATTTAGAGTACTAATAATTTAATGAATACAATGTTAATGATTAATTAATGAGTTTTAATGATTCAATATTTCAAGTATAATTAAAAATAATTAAAGTAATTTAGAGTACTAATAATTTACTGATTCAAGTCATTCATGATCATCTGCTAATAGCTTAATAGTTTGGTTGTGTTTGACTGAAATTTTTACTAGGATGTTTCGAGTTTAGTTATTGACTTATTGTTGAAAGCATATTATTTCATATTATATTTAACTAGTTAATAATTTATATATCATTAATTTTAATACTTTTCTATATCACTATTCGTTTATTATAATTCTCATTCCAAATTTCTATATTTCATTTTCGAATTTGAGAAGAATAAAGTTAAACTATAAAGATAATTTAAAAAAATTAAAGAAACACCGTGGAGGACAAAAGAACATAAGACCTTGGTTCCAACAATTTCTCAAAAAGACATTCTTGACAATGACAATTAGACACAACTCATTAACACTAATCATGGCTACAAATTAACCACAATCATATTGGAGGAGTGTGTTTATTTTGACTTGAGCATTGTAAGGATTGTGTCCAACTTAATTTAAACACCAATAATTAATACATTACATACATTAGTAAAGTCTCAATGTTTTCATATATTCTTGATATTGATGAAAAGCTAATCAATTGAAACTTTATGTCATTATGTGAAATCTGTAAATTTTGAATATAGTGAAATTAATTAAAATGACTCGTTATAGTTATAGTTTATACTTCCTATTTTTGTCATTAATAGATAATAATGGAATCAATAATAATGTTTACCTATTTTGGTCAATTTATAAACCATCTTTCTTACTATCACAGTCTAAAAGATTGTTTATTATCTAACCCCTTGGTTATACTTAAATGAAAGTTTCCCCAAATTTTATCGTTGATAGTCCTAATACAGGACTAACATTAACAACATTACTTTCAAATATATTGACTAGTTATGAAAGAAGAAAGGTCCCCAAATCTTGTTTGTAATTGAATGAAGTCTTGACATTTCTATGGTGTTTTTTTCTTTTCCTTTTTTTTAAATACTAGTAGAATAATTATAAGTTATAGTCTTATAAACGAGTATAATAGTCTCCAACAAAGATGTGAGTGTGACAATGTGTGAAAACGAAATAAGCAATAACCAAGATCCCACGACCAAATAATTGCAATGCAATAATAATAATTTAGTAAGAGAAGTCGCCTGAATCTTGATGATGCATGTTGTCTGATATCTTTACCAAAAACACCCACATCAAACAGTACAAGTAGAAAAGTCCATTATGCTCGCCAGGAAAAAAGAGTGCTGTCAATATAAAACCATAATAATTCTGACAACTACCCACAAATTATTACTTAATTAGCTACAGAGATACATCAACTAGTCTACACTACAAAATCCAATTGCAGATTTAAGACCCCTCATTGGAATCTAGATAAAGAATCAAACATTGGTTACTTATACTTTGCGAATTCCTTTTTCACGGCTCACATTTAATACTGATATGAAACGGTAATAATTCAAAAAAAAAAAATCTAACACATGTCTCATAATCATTTATTAAAAAAACACTTAATTGCTCCAATATAGGGTCTAAAATAACAATTCGAATTTCAAAAGTTCAATTCAAGGTTTGTGGTTTGAGAAGTTTAGGTTCGTGATTGCAGATTTAAGACCCCTCATTGGAATCTAGATAAAGAATCAAACATTGGTTACTTATACTTTGCGAATTCCTTTTTCACGGCTCACATTTAATACTGATATGAAACGGTAATAATTCAAAAAAAAAAAATCTAACACATGTCTCATAATCATTTATTAAAAAAACACTTAATTGCTCCAATATAGGGTCTAAAATAACAATTCGAATTTCAAAAGTTCAATTCAAGGTTTGTGGTTTGAGAAGTTTAGGTTCGTGATTTGTACCTAGTTGAAAGAGCAGTCCAAGATTTATGGTTCGGTTGCGCATTGGAATTATAGAAAAGTTATAGAGGCGGAATGACCTTCAACACCTCCATTTTGGCTAGCATCAGCCTTTAATTATGACTTTGTGAAAGTTTCTTTTGTACCGTTGGCATGTTTATGCAACCATATGGTTTGAATGAAAAAAAGAGATACTCCTATCATAGAAGTTCAATCATTCTATTACATAATACTCCGCAGAAGTTGAAGCCCTTTAGGACAGCTCACAAAATTAGGGACTCTCTTCACACATACAAAGAGATAAACTAGCTCAAGATATCGCAATCTCAATAACATTCTTAATAACTTGTCACAAGTAAACTTCACTCACTACTTGATTCAACATAAACTATAAATGGGTAAATACTCCTATAGCTGCAAAACTTGTGGGCACGCAATATTTAGGGATGTTCCAAGATTCATTCGGGGAGCCGCGGCTTCATCCATGACATCAAATGCTTCCTTGTAGGCGTCGAAATCAAAGTCGATATCAACATCAGGTAAGGAACTAGGTCCTTTATTGTCAAAGCCACCAATTGACAGGTCTTGAAAAACATCATCATCCGCATCTTCGAATAGCTGCAAGCCAAAATCATCCAAGGACAATATTTCATCAGGAATAACAATTGAATCAAATGCCATGTCAAAGTCCATTATGTCGAACATCTGAGCCAATGATGCAGTTTCATCAACAAAGATAGGCTCTGAATGCTCGAGTGTAGTGGCTTCCGTAGAGGCATCATTAACTCTTTCACCATCAGGTCTCACAATGGTCGTGGAAGGTAGAACAGGGGCAGAAGTCGAACCATCTATCTCCAGGTCTGATGATGGAGAAGTATGTGAAGTGAGAGAACCGGCACTCTGAGTAGAGTCTTCTGACACACATTGGGCATCTTGAATATTCGCATGCACCACACTCGTACCAGAAACAGAACTGATCTTCCCGACGTTGCTGCAAGAGCCTTTCTCAGACAGAGTGTTATTCATCAATGCTTCGAACTCAAGGCTTTTGCTCTGATAAGCTCTGGATGCCTCTTCAGAAGTAAGAAAAGTACCTAGCCATACCCTTTTCCCCTGAAAGGGATCGCGAATCTCAGCTGCCCATTTACCCCATTTCCGCTGACGTACACCTCTGGGTTTCAACGCAGATGGTTTTGATTGACTTGAGGATGGTGAAGCAGCCGCATCCTTCTTCGTGATATTCTTCTTCAAAATATTTTGCTTCAGTCTATCATAGCTACCCTGAGAAGAACTCTCAGTTTCACGGGTCCTATAAGACGTAACTGAATCACCAGATGGCAAAATAACTTCCCTAACAATACGTTTTGGGTTTCTCACACTGTACCCTTCCTCGTCAGAAGAGGAATCAGTAGCATAAGGGTCATGACATATAATCCTGATTCTCCTGGTAGGCATCACGGAACTTTTCTTTGCCTCTAAATTCTGTGTTTTTCTTATCTTATGTTCTTGTTTCACACTAAAAAATGGTCTACTCCCCTCTACCATCATCTTTACAATTTCTTCCCTCAAATCAAATCGAAATAAAACTAGACAATGACTCTTTTAACAACTTAACAGGTTCAAAATTTTGAGGCTAAGATATTGAATTGGCAGAACTCAGAAAAAATAATTAAGAACACCTTATCAAGTAAGAGGCCCTCTCAAGAACAAGAAAAGATTTAATCTTTTTATATGGAAGCCTCCAAAACACTTTACTCCAGAACAAGTCCTGCACAGCAAAATAACCCAAGAAAGAAAATCAATAACACAATCTAACACAACCCTTTAACAGATCAAGCACATAAACCCCTTAAACCCTAAGATATCAACAAATTCCAATTAAGTAGACTAAAATGGCTCTTTACGCTACCTACGCTTCTTATCAATTGTGAAATAGTAGATAGTGTTTGCACTTCACTCTTGAGCTTTTTTCGGAAAAAGCCTCCCCGTTATCACAGGGTAAGGGTGCATGCTATCCGACCCCTCCCCCTACCTCGCTTAAGGAGGAGCTACACCAAAACAACAAGAGTATTTGGGAAAATACTTCAGGGTTTAAGGGAAAGAGTCACCATACCTGATGGGCCTCAAACGCATCTGAACTGCTGAAGAACACCAGAGAGATGATTGCAAGCAAAAACCACCAGCAACAGAAAGAATAGAGGAGAGCTTCAACAATGGCTCAAGAACAAGAAGAATCTTAACTGCAGCCAAACAAGACCTGGTAGACATATAAATCCCCTTACAAAACCCTTCTTCAAAGCCACAGCTTACACTAGAAAACTCAAACCACTTGTGTTCTGAGAAACGTAAAACAATACAACTTTTAGAGAGAAATATAAAACAACCCCTTTGAGAGATAAAATAGGAAAGGAAGTTACAAAGTAACTAAAAGGGAGATAATATTGGATCAAACCACTTATTTATAGTACTGAAATAACAACAAAAAGAAAAATTCATACAAAAATGAACATATCAAGCCAAGAAAATTGCAGATTAGGTATCTATGGTCAAGAATTGATCACACCCTTTTCTCTTTACACAAAGACAAAGTCTTTATTTGGTATTTAGGCTTCATTTGTCATATTTCACAGACTTTTCCCCTTTTGTTTCAGTAAAAATCCATACGCAAATCTCCATAAAATCTTGAATATATAAACTACTATAAAAAAATACCAACATCGTATGTTCAATTATGATGAGAGAAATTTCAAAGACAACATAATTAAGATTTATTGAACATATAAACTACCTTAAACAATAGTAGTACCAAGTACCAACAATCAACTAAACAATTGAAATAAAAGAAATCTCACAGACAACATAATTAAATACACAAAACATGTTTGTTGACTACATAATTAACATATACTTACAATTCAATTATCTTTGGGTTAAATGTTTAATTGTTTATGTATGACACGTCCTTTTCTTGTTGTTGGTCCTGTTGGACTATTGCTACTCTCTGTATATCTCTCTACTGTTTACACTTATCCCAAGTGGTCAAAATGCAATAAAGAATGGTGAAATGTACATATATGAGTATGAAGGTGGGTGAGTGGGGTTAAAATAGTACACACCATTTTTAGTGCAACTTTGGTATTATTGGCAAGGATAATAAATCTATAGCTGTTTTTTTTGGTAAAAAATAAAGTCAATTTAATGATTTTGACTATATTAGCTGGCAATTACTAAGTTATCATACATGTTCAATGATCATACCATCTCTAACATTTCATACATATGAATATATGATGTTTCATGTTGGTCTTGTCCTTGAGAGTAACATTTTTAATTTGTTGTTAACCGTTACATTTATGGTTTTCATACATTATTTTTGTCTTAATTTTTTATGCATAAATTAATGATTCTGTTAAAAATTATACTCCACTAATTAAACACATCATTCTAAAACAAGCAACTCCACTAAATAGGATCATAAAAATGGGATGAATGAGTGGAAAACATCAAAAAATCTAGTGGACTGATATGGGGCTGGTTTTGTGGAATATTTCAAGTTTGCCACTGTGAGAGTGGGTTTTGGGTCCCAGCAATCTCTATTTTCTCTTATTGCCAATTTGCCATATTTTGACTTACTTTAGGAAATTGGAGACACGTTTCTCTTCTTTCTTTTTCTAAATACTCTATATTTTGGTTAGAATTGTAGTTTGTCATCTCAATGTCTATTAGTATCCCATTTCCACGCACTTATAAATTTGTCTTATAGGTTAATTAATTTTAATTCATATTTTTAATTCTTGTCAACTTATACTAATAACTTTGTATAAGTTTATATAATTCGATCCGAGTCATTAGCTTTAGTGTGAAAAAACGCAAAAACGAGGTTCGAATTCGACTAGAACTATATATAGTATAATCCCAAATTCAAATACTAAAATGAATTAATGTTGAAAATTAGTTCTTATTAACTTAAAAAGGCACACTATGTTATATGTTGAAAATTAGTCCACCTAATACCAACTAATTCTAAAATAATATTTCATTCAAATTAAAATAATACTTTTTCTTTATAAATATATCCCCAATTGATTTTGTACAACTTGGAAGTAGAGAGCACACATGGTGGTATGAAAAGGACAAGTGTGATGCATAGTAGAGGTGAGTGGACCGAGGAGTAGCTTCAGTTTCCCGCCAAATATGATGACGTGGATCCTAGTCAGCAACTTCGAGGCAATATACATTGGAATCACTATCCCAGAGGACATCAAACCTGTCAATTAAGTAGCAAGTATGTGGGCCACGTCGATAATTTCTACGAACGTGACATGTTTCCATAACTAATTATTGGGGTAATGTTTTTGTTAATTTGTTAGTGTAGTGAAGGCCAAGCTTTATTACTGCATTTTTTTTCCGTTTGTATTTAGTTAATCATATAATATTTCCTCGGTCCATTTTCATAGGTACAATTTTTACTTCAATTTTTTTTTATTAAATTTGAGTTCATTTTACAAAATAATTTTTACTCCAACTTTTCTTACTAAATTTGGTTAAATATAATCCAAAAAAGCATTTTTTTATTATTTTAGGTAATGGCCCTTAATAGAAAAAGGTTTGTTTTTTTTTACTTGAGTGTATAGAATAAAATAGTTATTTTTATACTATAATTCAAGCTTTGGGAGTTGTCCTGGTCCTATATATATTTGGTTTTGAATAGTTTGTGATGGCTTGAAATTGAAGTTAAAGGTCCACATAACATAGCAAGAAAAGATACCATACTAGGTTCATACAATTGCTATATGTAGGTCCTTGCACGGGCGAAACCCATGACCTCTACCAATTAAATAAATATTCTAACCAACTAAGCTATAATTCTACTTAGTTTCATTACAATTTTTAGTGTATATATCACAAAAATTCAAAAAATCGTATATATATAATGATATCGAAAAATCTAGGAGGGCCGGTGCCCACCACCCCGGGTCCGCCCCTGCGTCCCAGAAGATCAATAAAAGTAAGACATGTAGCACATGATCTTTGTAATTGTCAAATTGTGATGAGGAGTTAGAACATGTTTGGATTTGACTTTTATTTGAGTAGTGATTAGTGATGAACTAATAATAGGCTTTTTACATTGATACATGAATACAAAAATATTCATGACGTACTCGTTTTTATACGTACCCAACTTTAATCGTTAATGATTTATTAGTTTTTTATTACAAAAATATAATTAATAACTATATTAAAAAGTATTTTCATATAAAGTAAATTTTATTATTCGTTTATATTTTAGTTATTATTAATCAAAGCGGACGGTCGCCCCTCCAACAAGAAAAGGTATAAATATGGAAACTTCTCTGCCATTTGGATCGGAGAATTTATGGAAACCTAGACACTGAAAAATGAAAAAGTATTATTATATTTTAATATGGATGGAGTATATAATTTGAAGAAACGGATTTACATGTGCATTTGATCTTATTTTTAAGGCATTTTCATCTTTTCATTTGAATTTGTTACAACGTTTCCAATTAATACCTAAACTATTAAACCTTTTAAATAAGCACATAAACTGAATTTTTGCTCTCAAACTTTTATAATTGGCACATGATCTTTCATAGAAAATTATTTTCAACAGAATTTTTTTATCAAACAACATAGAAAAACTAATCATACATCATTTTAATAACCCAAACAAGCCAAGCCACAGTGTCTACAACACCTTGGCTCTTAGATACTACCTAACAACACGCTATGACTTCTTTTATCTAATTTCTTCGTAAGAGACATCACTAAGGTTATCGTCGTGAATAATGACGTGGTAGAAGACTATGTCAGGTAAATTGGACATGTTCGCTTGATTTTGGCTTTCGTTTGAAGCGAAATGATAAAGTAAAACAATTGTAACCTTAATAAGACACAAATTGAGAGTTTTCATGTTTTCCTTAGCGTCCGGCCACCCACCACAACGTCTATACAAATGGTTGCTTATGGAAAATATTGAAACCGTTCTTTTTAGTTAAAGTTGGAAAAGTTCACCATTCGATTGATTTTGGTAGGATGGCGGACCTACCAAACAAATAGTGGTAATTCGAGAATAATTTTCTTAAAATGATATTTCATCATATTATAACATTTCATAGACAATTTATAAACCAACATACAATTAATTTTATATAAAAATCATGTTTACAGTGCAAATAGTAATAATACTTTATTGTTTAGATAAAATTAGTTTGCAATATGATATATAGCATGCAGGTAATATTTTAAATGTCTTAGATAATTACAATTGTATATTTATTATTTACATATATTTAAATTTTAGATATCCAATGCAAATCATACTAATGATGTAAATATCTAATATAAAAAGTTAATCTTTTATTGAAAGTTTTTTGAAGCCTTTCATATAGGATTAAGTTTAAAATGTTTTATTTCGTTTTTAATATTGTTCATATTTATATATATTTTTATAATATCTAGATTTATAATAATATATTTTATATATATAAATATTGAGGTGTTCACAATTGTTATTTTTTACTCGAGTATTTTCACCACCCCTCTGGAAGACATCCTAACCAGTAGGTCATTTGATGTTCACGATATCATATCACATATATAGATAATCGATAATCGATGAACGAAACAACAACTTAATGAGTGTATATGTATTAGAAGCTTTTATTTATTAATAGGGCTTAAAAATCAATAAAATATTGCATTTAAATGCCAAAGGGACAAATATGTTAATTTTTTTATTACGATGACAATGAAAAAATAGAAAGTTATTTAATATTTTGCTAGTGTTATCTTATGCTAATAATTTCACTATTTTATGTGAATAATTTAGTTAAGGTTTGAAAATATATTAAAACAATTAGTTAAGATTTATATATCTTACGTATCGTAGTAAATAAAATTTTGAGTTGGTTTAATAATGACATTTAAATAAATTACCTTTTAATATATTGGGTTTAAATCTATTATATCTATCCATTTGATTACCCAAATACAAACATTGTGTGCTCAACCGTCAACGGCTCAACCCAACACGTCCATTAAAGGTGACTCAACAAAAGCCTAGTCTTCTTTCTTCACCCTCTTTCATTTATATTGTCTTCATCTTCCTCTCTTTTTTCTCACTTCTTTTTTGTAATTTCTCTTTTTTTTTTCTTTTGAAATTTGCCCCACCATGTTTAAGGTAATTACGGCTATGATTCCACATGATACCATATAAGACGTATAAATAAATAAATTATTATTTTTTAACAAAATAGTGGTGGCTCAAATGAACAAGTGAATAAATAATAATTTATCATTATATATTGTAATAGGTCATAATTATTATAAATGTATTAATAATTATACATTATAATATACTATATATAGTTATTTATGTATAGGTATATTTTAATATGTTAGTGCATTTGATTGGAAGAAGTTTTTCTACTAAACCAAGTAGTGCATCAAAGATCCTAATCAAATCATACAGTGATGTGCAAGTGCTGAAAACAACTAAGGATATATCTTGATGACAATAGCAAAAGGATAAAACAGAGAATCTTCTAGATTGCTATGTGCAAGATCGTTTCCAAGGATCGAAGAGTTGTGATAAGATAGAATTCTACACAAAGATAGAGTTTTACTCAAAGTAGGAAACAACATCAAGATAAAGGAGGTCCCACGATTCAAGGCTACATACTAGGAGAAGTTGAAGACTCCGTATGGGATTAGGATTTCCGCCTAGCTATATATATACATGATCTAAAACTCAAAAGACTGACCCCATCATTAAATCAAAAGAAACAAGCGTTTATTAGATTGAGTTTTAAAGAGAGCTAGGTTAGTGTGTCTTGAAGCTTTTCTTGTGTGCTTCAAGGCTGAATGTACAGTTAGTGTATCTATTCGATACATTAACCGTGAGGTTTATTATCTAGTTCAACATCCGTTAGTAGACGAGTTGATCACTGTTGAGTGATAGCTTTGGTGATTGTAATAGGGAACCTATAGAAAAGTATTGATAGGGCGTTGAGTATGTGGGCATACGAATAAGTCCCTTTCTTGTAATTGTCTTTTGTTATAGTGGATTTTCCCTTGGGCAGGCTGCCCCCCAGACGTAAGTGTCATTCTGACACTGAACTGGGTTATCAACCTCTGTCTTATTTACATTACTGCTGTTTTACTGTTCTGTGTTCGATTGTCGTACTGTTAGAACCAAGTGTTATAACAGACGGAACGACAGTAGGTGTATTTTACTGATCTGCACAGGTTACTGAACTTTCAATTGGTATCAGAGCGGGCACTCGACATTACAGAGTGACGATCCTCGTAATTCGTGTGCAGTATTAGTCTAGTGTGTTTGGTGATAATTATTGAAGATCTTATCAACTGCCTTCGACAACCAGTGTAACAGTGTGCATCACATATTGTATTTGAAGTACATCATAAAAAATTTTGTACTATGGGAAAAGGTTCAGCAGATCACCTACCTATTCTAGATGGGTCAAATTATGCAGATTGGAAGGTGAAGATGATTGCTTACTTTAGATCTAGTGATATCAAAATTTGGAGATCTGTTTTGTCAGGTTGGACTCCTCCACAATACACTTTACCTGATGGCACCGTGGATGTGAAACCTGAGTTAGATTGGAAGGGACAACAAGTCACAAACTCAGTATCCAATTCAAAGGCTCTAAATGTAATCTATCATAGTGTGGATGCGAATGTCTTTAGGGTGATCCGTACATGTGTCAGTGCCAAAGAAGCATGGGAGACTCTCGAAGTTGTATTTGAAGGAACTTCCAAAGTTCGTATATGTCGTCTCCAACTTGCCACAACCAAGTATGAGAAGCTAAAAATGGAAGAATGTGAGAGGATTATTGGTTTTTATTTTAGGCTCATTGATATCTCTAATGAATTTCATGCCCTTGGAGAGAAGATACCTGAAGAAAAACTTGTTCGTAAATTACTTAGATCACTTCCTAAAAGATTTGAACCCATGGTGAATGCCATAGAAGAAGTTAATGATATGTCCACCATGAAAGTTGACGAAATAATTGGTAAACTTACAACGTATGAGATGGAGTTTTGTGATCAAATTTTCAAAAAGGATGAGAACAAATGGGGCCCAAAGAGTAACAAAGATTCTGGTATTGATAGGCCAATCGTTAGTAACTGTCAGTCTGACAGTTGGTCTCAGCAAGATACAAAAGAAAAAAAGGGATTGAAGCAACAATCTAATGAGGTCAAATGTAAAAACGATGAACATGTTCAGATTGAATGTCCGAACTCTCAGAGAAAGAAAAGAAATACTACATTCAATGAAGGAAACACTGATGTTGGGATGATGCTTGCATTGACATCCAAAGTCGATAAATCTACCTATGAGAATGATGAGAGCACGAACGCAGAGTTCACCAAAGAAGAACTTGAGGAGAAATATAAGGAAGTGGTTGACCATTATACCGAGTTAGTAGGTTTTTTCACAAAACAAAATAAGGAGAACAAAGCTCTCATGGATGAAAAAAATAAGAACCTTACTATCATCTCTGAATTACAAGAGGAGGTTAAGAGATTGACCACTGATCTAGAAGTCACGAGACAATCCATTCGTGTGCTCAATTCTGGAACTTCAAAGCTGGATGAAATACTTTCTATTGGACAGTCTCCGAATGACCATACGGGCTTGGGATATGTTGCTGGAAAATGTTCTAAGGAATCCAAGTTTGTTCCAGCTGCAAAAGTTAAGGAATCCCGAATGTTATACCAACTGTTACCGACAAATGGTCCAACATCTGGTCACCAGCAGGTTAGAAAGCAACCCAACGTCAAACAGAAGAAGAAATGGGTATGTCATCACTGTGGAAAGAAGGGTCATATCAGGCCATATTGTTTCAAGCTTTATGGGCAGAGTCGTCGTCAAAGTGATCCAATTCCTAGTAAATCCAAATCTGAGACTGCTCCTCATAAGAAATGGAGGGTCAAAAGTGTTGGTTCCTGTGTTGATCAGAAAGTATGGAGGATCAAGAGGGATATGAGAGAAAATGACAAAGAAGTAAAAGAACCTGTTGTATCTACCCCGGATTATAATCAAATGACAACCAATGCATTTGTTCAAGGTGATCGTAATTTGCGTGAAGCTGAAGTTTACGCTAACACTGTGGGTAAGGAAATCCAACCAAAGAAACAACAGATTATTGAGATTAGAGATATGACGAAGACTGTCAATCCAATTGGTATTGATTCTGCTACTACTACTTTGGCCTTACCAGATCAAATATATGACGAAAAGAATGCGCCAGATAGGGGGAGTAACACGGTCTGGTCCCTCCTAGATCCCGTAGATTTGTCTCTGGGCATGTTTTTATGACAAATAGGGGGAGTAAGAGTGGAAGAAGGAAGTTTTTGGAGTGTGTCCACTCTGATTGATAGTTGGACTGAGTTGATGTGCCCACTGCAACTGAAAGTTGGGTTGCTGGTCTATGCTATTAGGCAAGGAATGTTTAATGTTTTCAACACTTGATTCGTATGGTTTAAGCGTGAGGATTTGTCATGAAAAACTTTCCCAAAGGGGGAGTTTGTTAGTGCATTTGATTGGAAGAAGTTTTTCTACTAAACCAAGTAGTGCATCAAAGATCCTAATCAAATCATACAGTGATGTGCAAGTGCTGAAAACAACTAAGGATATATCTTGATGACAATAGCAAAAGGATAAAACAGAGAATCTTCTAGATTGCTATGTGCAAGATCGTTTCCAAGGATCGAAGAGTTGTGATAAGATAGAATTCTACACAAAGATAGAGTTTTACTCAAAGTAGGAAACAACATCAAGATAAAGGAGGTCCCACGATTCAAGGCTACATACTAGGAGAAGTTGAAGACTCCGTATGGGATTAGGATTTCCGCCTAGCTATATATATACATGATCTAAAACTCAAAAGACTGACCCCATCATTAAATCAAAAGAAACAAGCGTTTATTAGATTGAGTTTTAAAGAGAGCTAGGTTAGTGTGTCTTGAAGCTTTTCTTGTGTGCTTCAAGGCTGAATGTACAGTTAGTGTATCTATTCGATACATTAACCGTGAGGTTTATTATCTAGTTCAACATCCGTTAGTAGACGAGTTGATCACTGTTGAGTGATAGCTTTGGTGATTGTAATAGGGAACCTATAGAAAAGTATTGATAGGGCGTTGAGTATGTGGGCATACGAATAAGTCCCTTTCTTGTAATTGTCTTTTGTTATAGTGGATTTTCCCTTGGGCAGGCTGCCCCCCAGACGTAAGTGTCATTCTGACACTGAACTGGGTTATCAACCTCTGTCTTATTTACATTACTGCTGTTTTACTGTTCTGTGTTCGATTGTCGTACTGTTAGAACCAAGTGTTATAACAGACGGAACGACAGTAGGTGTATTTTACTGATCTGCACAGGTTACTGAACTTTCATAATACATGATACATATATAAGTATTACGTATATATTTATGTCTATTAATGTATATGTATGTATTATGCAAAAAATATTATAATACATACATAACTATAAATACAGCAATGCAAGAATATATATAGTAATATATCTCCTCGCTAAGATAGTCATTAATAAGATGCTTATTTCAAATTAATTTAATGTCACAAATTCTTTCACTGACTAGCTTTTATTAATGATTAATAATACTCCCTCCGTCCCTAAAAGATTGTCACATTTTGACTTTTGTGAGTCAAATATTACAAAATTTGATCATGAGTTTTCATTAAACGATAAGAAGTAATATAGTCTTGTGGGACCTTGTTGGATTCGTCTCAATATATATTTTTGAAATACTAACTTTTTATAATTTTTTCACATGTAGAATAATAGAGATTTATGTTTAAAATTGTGTTTAGTTGACCACCAAAAGTCAAAATGTGACAATTTTTTAGGGACGGAGGGAGTATTATATTTATTGAGTTGAAGTTTGGTCATTTCTACATCCATAAATTGATGTATTTCTCCATCGTAATGTTCATCATCAAACATTAAACTAAAACGCATAAAGTTACTTTAAAGGTCAAGAGAATAATAAAATCTTGTTTTACATATCTTGAATCGAGCTCACGAAATTAACAAGACGTTCTGTCCAAATCAAAATATTGCATTTATGTACTAATGTCTCGAGGTATGTTAATTTAATTATGTTCTAATTTATATATGTGTGATAATTATATAATTCAAGAATTTGAAATTGTATCGTATTCTAGTTTATTTAATTTAACACTAAATGCATGTGTCATTATTCAAATAAGACATTATATTTTTTATGGTTGCATCGAGCCACTGCATATATTTATATGCAGTGTAAGTTAAAAGAAGGCCCTTACTTCAGTTCAAGATATGTTAGTTCCTTCTTCACTTAGTTAAATGTTGCTCTTCTTCAGATTTTTTTTGGAAACGATTCCTAAATTATTAATTAAATTATAAATTGATTGAATATGTCTTCAATATCATATAAGTATTAGCTATTTATTGGTAATACAATCAATTTTCTATTGAAAATTTTAAAAGATTTCACAGTAACATTTTTCATCAATAAATTGTTAAAATTTAGTTTCGATAAAAAATGATCCCAACAACTTTGAATGAAGACTTTCTATTACTCCCTCCGTCCCTAAAAGATTGTCACATTTTGACTTTTGTTGGTCAAACATAGTAAAATTTGACAATTAATTCTCATTAAACGATAAGAAATAATATAGTCTTGTAGGACCTTGTTAGATTCGTCTCAATATATATTTTTGAAATATCAACTTTTTACAATTTTTTCTCATGTAGAATAATAGATATTTTATATTTTAAATCGTGTTTTATTGACCACCAAAAGTCAAAATGTGACAATCATTTAGGGATGGAGGTAGTATTAATTTAAGCATATATATCATATATCAACTAAATTTACTTTCAATTCTTAAAAAATGTTATTTTTATGATCTAATTTAAATTTTGGAATGGAAAAAATTCTAAAAAACTTGTATAATAGAGTTTTTTCAACATAGTATATAGACTACAACAGTTAAGAAGATTAAAATATGTATTTTTAACTACATACATAATTTAAAAGCTGAATTCGTTTTTATGAACAATTTAATATATGCACCTCTTTTTCCTTTCTGTCCGTCACTACTGGAAAAAGAGGTAAAAATGACGAAATTGCCCTTTGTCGTATGTTTATATACGACGACATAGGACAAGCCTCTGCATAGACCCGAATTTTATTGGTCAAATAAGAATATACGACGATATATGACAAATTGTCTTAGTTTGTCGTATGTGTTCATTAATTTAAAAAAAAAATATACGAAGTTTATTCACAAGTTGTAGTAATTTGTGATTCACATTTATCAATTAAAGTCTCTTATTAATATCCAATGAATTATTTTTTTTAGAATTACACTAAAGTAAACGCTATTCTCACCATTAATTAACTAATGTCTTATAAGTAGTTTAGAAAAAGAAAATGATAATACTAATTTCAAGGTAATTATTGAGGGCATACATGATTATGATAGACGGGAGAGGGGAGAAAAGAGAGGGGGGGAAATATGAGTAATTAGACAGTAAATACGCTAAAACAGAGACAAAACAGAGTTAAAATACAGAGTTTCTTCGTGTTAGAAACGAGTAGGTACGACAAATTATCACAAAGAAAACATACGACAACATACGACAAATTTGTCCTATTTTGTCTTATATTTAAAACAAAACAATATGACTAATTTTAGTATACCTTCTATTCTTTTAACAATGATCATGTTAAATAATGTTACCGAACTACCATAATAAAACATATAGTATGTAAACTTCATATAATAACTAGTTCGATCATACATTGCCTCATATATATAATCATATATTATAATTAAATTGTAACGTGTCTCTCAAGTATTTTACAATAAATAAGTCAAGAATTCACTTAAACATTCAACATTTTAATATATTGGTGAAAGAACGAACAGAAAAATTAAATTTCAATCCAAAGCTACGACAAAAAAGGACAAATTGGTCTTAATTTGTCGTATACTTATGACAACATAGGACATCTTGCTTCATTTCACTATGCAAATTTAGCTATATTGTAATCGTACATTGATATTTTAACGATCATGATTTTAAATAAATTGAATCACTAACGGATAATATTATCAAACTATCATTCAAAAAATTATTTGGACTCCCTTTGCATTTTCTGTCAAAGTAATACATAGTCGTTCATATGATATTTATCATACATTGCCTCATATATATAATAAGATATTATAATTGAATTAAAAGTGTCTCTCATGTAATACTTTACAATAAATAAGTAAAGAATTCACTTAAACATTCAACATTTTAACATATTGGTCAATGAACGAAAGGAAAGGTTAAATTTCGATCCAAAGTTACGACCAAGAAGGACAAATTTGTCGTAATATGTCGTAAACTTATGACAACTTATGACATCTTGCTTCATTCCACTATACAAATTTAGCTATATAGTAATCGTATATTGATATTTTAATGATCTTGATTCTAAAGAAATTGAATCACTTATGGATAATATTATCAAACTATCGTTTAACAAATTATTTGGACCCCATTCGCATTTTTTGCCAAAGTAATACATAGTCGTTTATAGTTCATCATGATATTCATCATACATTGTCTCATATATATAATCTGATGTTATAATTGAACTTAAAAGAGTCTCTCAAGTAATAGTTTACAAATAATAAGCAAAGAATTCACTTAAACATTCAACCATTTTAATATATTGGTCTAAGAACGAAGACAAAAGTAGGAATTTATATCAATTATACGACGAACAAGGACAAAGTGGTCGTAATTTGTCGTATTAGTATGACAAAATAGAACAACATGCTTCGTTCAGTATCTAGCTATATTAATCGTACATTAACCTATAGATCAACATGATAAACAAATGAAAGTTTAAATATTTAGATATCATTTGAATTTTTGCCTAAATAATACATACTTGTTCATATAACTCGATCAATATTCATAATATAATACTATAATTTCATAACATTATTGATGAAAATATGATTGTGAAGCATTTTGAACATAATTTTACAAAGGACAACTTATGACAAAAATGAAATTTGGGCGGTAATTGAAAATTCGAAACATCAAAAACGAAAAATGAAAATTTTAAGCGGAATTTTTAAATTTTTGGCGCATTTGTAAGGACAAAATACGACAAATTTGAAATTTTCCGAAATTCAAAACCTTTGTGCCTATATATTAGCATCCTTATATCACCTTTAACATCATTTTCTCCCAAGGTATGTACCTCTTTATTGATTTCCTTGTTATCAATTTCATTTAACATATTTATTTTATTTCATATTTTGAATATAATCTAACACTAACTTTTTTTGTTTTCTTTCTATATTGTTTACTTTTTTCTTAGTTAAATTTAGGTATTTATCTTATCAATGTCAAAGTAAGTACTCAATAATTATTGTTTATTTAATTTATGATGTTTTTTTCTTTTATATGTTGAATATCATCTAATAACACTATTTTGTTTCTTTTTGTGTGTTTTTTTCTTTTTTCTTAAATTTAGGTATTTTACGCTCATCAATATCAAAGTAAGTATCCAATAATTTACGAATTTTGTTTCATTTTTCTGTAATAATATTGCATCTTGTTATTAGATTCATGTTTATTTGATTTGATATTGTTAAATTTATTAATTGACTTAATATTATGCGTACCTTAAAATTAAACTATTGTTAATATTTAGTGATTTGAATACTAATGTTGATTTGATTTGGCATTTTTCGTTTTCTTCTTTGTTTTTTGGTTAATTGTATACGGGTGTGTATCAGTACATCCCAGAAGCTGCTACAATAATAGCTTCTGGTGTGTATATTTTTTTTTAATATTTCCAGAGTAAATACGACAACATAGGACAAACGTTAAAAGAGTATATACGATAATATAGGACAAACAACAAAAGAGTATATACGACCAAATAGGACAAATGTTTGTATTTTTCGATTTAATTTTAAATTAAAACCTAGAAAATATGTAAGACAAACTAAGACAAATACTAATTACGAAATTTTTTTTTGGAGATAAAAGAGTGCGACAAACTAAGACAACATAATTAATTTCTTTTTTTTTAATTATCAAATACGACAATGTGTAACAAACACAAATTAATTTCGATTTTATTTTTTCTCTATGGTATAGGACAACATACGACAAATTGTGGCCCGTATAATTGTTTAATCGGGCTCTGATTGTAAGACTGTTGGAATATCCCGGGGTTGCAAGACACAATGAAATACAATAGTTCATATGTCATACAACCCTAATTCGTTGATCGTTAGAACTTACACAATGAAACTAGCTCATAGAAGTATATGTTTAAAGGTAGTGTGAATATGCTACAATTAACATATAAAAGAGTAGTGCTACAAAGTTATACCTTTGAAGCGTGAGCGGAAGCTTTGTAAATCTTTAAGCGCTTATCCCCACACCTTGCTCCTTTGCTTTCTCCTTGAAGAAATGTCTATCACCAAGGTGATATGAAACTACTATGAAATAGTCCACACCAATACCTTAGATAGCAATAAGACACACTTGGACTAGTGTGTGTTATTGAGGAGTATGTAGTCTTTACTACTATAGCAAAAATGTAGAACTAGTTCTACACTCTACACTTAGAGTTTTGCTAGAGGGTTGAGGTTGAAGATGAAGTGTGTTTGTTTGTGTTCTTGTGTTCTCTAGCAAGAGATATGCAAGACTTAGATTGATTTCTTCACATTCAATATCATCTTATGATATAGAATGGATGATGAAACATATTGCACACTAAACAAACACATTAACCATCCATATGGTTAATGCCTCTTGGTCCATGGAAGATGCTCTTACAAGAGTTCTTCCCAAGGGATACAAAGCCTTCCCAAGGCATAAAGTAGCCACCAAGATGTCAACTCCTCATAATGATGAGATTAGTTAATTAATCTTAATTAATTAATTAAATCATATCTTGTTTAATTAATTCATTAATTAATTAAATCATTTCAATAAATGATAATATATAAATATATATCTCACATATATATATATATACATAAACCCTAAATAGTGCGTCGGGAACTAATTCCGGGCGCACCATCGGTTCGGTCGGGACACGATCTCGATCGAACCGAAATTCCTCAATATGGATCAAATCCCTTATTCACTTTCGGGTCACTACTCGAAAGTATCTTCGGTAATTGTTATGTGTGTGACCTCATAGCCCGAGTAACGAAAGCATCGGGATTCAACGTATAAGACCGTATACTCGAATCCCGAAGATCATCGTGAGAGCCTAGTCTGCCATTCGATGACCCCCGGCATTATCTCGGGTGAGACTACTGATAGTTCAGATAACTATCGGTTGTTGAACCGTATATATAGATGATATAGTTCACGGGCACTATCTGAGGAAATTGACACATCAATTTCCAACACTCCCACTTGCCCTTGGACTATTACCAATGTCTTGGATGTACATTTGCATCCTTGTCACATGATTCCCTTTGTCCTCGGTTTTCGTCATAGGCTAAAGCAAGAAAGCGTGTCGCCAACTCCTATGACATAATTTCTCGGAACACGAGATAGTCTCACTCCCGTTCATAACGGGTGAATTCATAAGTAAGACTAACTCTCCGAGTGGCCAGAAAAACCTTCCCTGTATACCAGGGTGGACAAAGACCCTACCAATGCATCACCGATCATCTCACCACTACATTCACATAAGACCCAACGTACCCCATTACCACCAGTAACGGATGGGTCCGGAAGTAGTCAAAGCCTCATGCTCACGTAGCATGAGAATGATATGCATGTAGGTCTCAGAACCTCTATCATATGGCTCGTGTGAAATATAGGACACAATATCTCTTCTATAATTTCACAACGGTCACTGTCCAGTACCATGTCAAGACTCTCTTGACAATGAACCCATGTAATGATTTGGACCATCCTTTTGACTTAAGAAACAAAGTCAAACGAATCATTACACACTAGTTTGGTTGTGTCCGTTCCCAAAACGCTGGGACACACCACTAGGGACAATGTAATCACCATAGTTCTTGTCTTGAAAAAGGGGTTCCTTAGCCAATACACTTATTGGCTCCTCTTCAAGAACTCGTGATTACATGGGAATTAAAAAATTTATCATACAACTATGATTAAATATTCAATTGTTTATGCAAGTGCCATAAAAGAATAGGCAATCAATAAACAAGAAGTAATACTTTTATTCAACAACAAGAGTTTTACAAAAGTATACTTCATACATATAAAACAAATAAACTGAAATAAAGCTCCCACTAAGACTAAGACCACTCGGACCTAAGCCTAAGTCCAATAGCTGAAGTATGGAACTCATGTTTAGTCTGAGGTAATGGTTTAGTCAAGGGATCAGCTGCGTTGTCGTCTGTATCCACTTTGGATACCTTGATGTCACCTCTCTGGAACATTTCTCGGACGAGGTGATACTTCCTAAGGACATGCTTGGACTTATGATGAGCCCTGGGTTCCTTAGCCTGTGCTATGGCTCCAGTGTTATCACATAACAACTCAATTGGACCATCAGCGCTAGGAACTACCCCAAGCTCAGTCATAAACTTCTTAAGCCAACATGCCTCCTTGGCTGCTTCAGAAACGGCAATGTACTCGGCCTCCGTAGTAGAATCTGCAACTGTGTCCTGCTTGGAACTCTTCCAACAGATGGCTCCACCGTTCAGGCAGAATACAAACCCGGTCTGAGAACGAAAATCGTCTCGATCGGTTTGGAAACTGGCATCGGTGAAACCTTTTGCAATCAACTCCTCATCTCCGCCATATACCAGAAACATATCCTTAGTCCTTCTCAAGTACTTAAGGATAGATTTCACAGCGGTCCAATGGCTGTTGCCTGGATTCGCTTGATATCGGCTGGTCAGACTCAGAGCGTACGATACGTCTGGTCTAGTGCACAACATGGCATACATGATAGATCCTATGGCTGAAGCATACGGGACTCTACTCATGTTCTCCTTCTCGACGTCAGTGGTGGGGCACTGACTTTTGCCGAGAATAGTGCCAGTTGTCATAGGCAGTATTCCCTTTTTGGAATCGATCATATCGAATCGTCTCAGAATCTTATCAATATAAGTGTCCTGTCTCAGGCCAATCAACCTATTGGCTCGATCTCGATATATCTTGATTCCAAGGATATACTGCGCCTCTCCTAAGTCCTTCATTGAGAAACACTTACACAACCATCTCTTGACTGACTCAAGGAGCGGTTTGTTGTTTCCAATGATTAGTATGTCATCTACATACAGGACTATAAATGCAATGTGGCTCCCACTTACCTTCTTGTATACACAAGCATCCTCCTCATTCTGAATGAAGCCAAATTCTTTAATTGCTTCATCGAATCGGAGGTTCCAACTGCGAGAAGCTTGCTTGAGTCCATAAATGGATCTCTGAAGCTTACATACCTTCTTAGGTCCTTTCGGACATGTAAAGCCTGGAGGTTGTGTCATGTACACATCCTCCTCAAGGTTTCCATTAAGGAAAGCGGTCTTTACATCCATTTGCCATATCTCATAGTCATAATATGCGGCAATGGCTAAGAGGATCCGAATAGACTTGAACATGACTACCGGTGAGTAGGTTTCATCATAGTCAATACCATGAATTTGTTTGAAACCCTTCGCCACTAGTCTAGCCTTGTAAACATGGACATTTCCATCTTTATCAAGCTTTTTCTTAAAGACCCACTTACACTCGATAGGTCTAGCACCTTCGGGTAAGTGAACCAATGTCCAGACATCATTCTGGTACATAGAGTCTATCTCGGATTTCATGGCTTCAAGCCATGACTCGCTATCTGGCCCTTTCATTGCGGCTCCATAAGTATAAGGCTCGTCGTCTTCTATCAAGAAGGATTCCCCATACCATCTATCGGGAACATGACGAGTCCTATTGGATTTCCTAAGGGTCGGTACTTCTTCAGGAGTTTCATCTACCGTGGATCTAGGGTCCAAGATAGGATCCACCATGAATGGAGGATCTACTTCCTGAAGTGAGCCTGCCGAGTTCGTTAACTCGACTTGCTCATTTGATGAGACCCTTGAGTTCAATAACCCAACTCTCCTATTCAATGAGTTTCTTGAGTTCGATAACTCAACTTGCTCATTAAACGTGTCGAATGAGTTCATTAACTCATTTGGCTCATCATCTTGAACTTCTTCAAGTTGTACCGTATCTCTGACATTTCCTGATAAGAACTCTTTCTCAAGGAAATGCGCTGTCCTAGCCACGAAAATCTTATTTTCTAGCTTAAGGTAGAAATAATACCCTTTGGTTTCCTTTGGATAACCAATGAAATGGCACAAGTCAGCCTTTGGGCCTAGCTTGTCTACGTTCAATTTCTTGACGTAGGCCAAGCAACCCCAAACCCTGAGAAAGCTAATCTTGGGACGTTTCCCAAACCACATCTCATATGGTACTTTCTCAGCTGACTTGGTTGGACAATTATTTAAGGTAAGTGCGGCAGTTTGCAACGCGTAACCCCAGAAGCTGACATGTAGGTCGGTTCGACTCATCATGGATCGCAAACTGTCTAACAGAGTGCGATTCCTCCTTTCGGACACACCATTATGTTGTGGTGTTCCGGCCGGTGTGAGTTGTGAAACAATTCCACAATCTCTAAGATGAGCGTCAAACTCGTGGCTCATATATTCGCCTCCTCGATCGGATCGAAGAGTCTTAATAGTCTTGCCGAGTTGATTCTCTACTTCATTTTGGAATTCTTTGAACTTTTCAAAGGCTTCACTCTTGTGCTTCATTAGATAGACATAGCCATAACAGCTAAGGTCATCCGTGAAGGTAATGAAGTAGGGAAAACCACCTCTTGCAGGAGTGTTCATTGGACCACATACATCGGTATGTATTATCCCCAATAAATCACTTGCCCTTTCACTCGTTCCAGTGAAAGGCGATTTGGTCATCTTGCCTAAAAGGCATGATTCGCATTGGTCATATGATTCAAAATCAAGTGACTCAATAATTCCACTTTCGTGGAGTTTCTTGATGCGATTTTCATTTATATGACCAAGTCTGCAATGCCATAGGTAGGTAGGATTCAAGTCGTTAGGCTTGTTCCTTTTAATATTTACGTTATATACCTCATGATCCTCATCTAGTATGAAAAGGCCATTTTGGTTTGAAGCTTTTGCATAAAGTAAACCATCACGATTAATAGAACACATATTTCTTTCCATAAGGATGGTAAAACCATCATTGTTCAAAACAGATATGGAAATAATATTTCTAGAAATAGCGGGAATACAATATACATTATTTAAAACTAAGACCATCCCGGATGGTAGTTTTAAATCTATCTTGCCCACGGCAACTGCAGCAACCTTTGCTCCATTGCCCACCCGCAAGTCCACCTCTCCCTTCCGAAGAGCTCTACTGTCATGTAGTACCTGCATATTTCGACAAATATGAGAACCACATCCTGAGTCAAGTACCCAAGTAGAGTTATTAGAGGTGATAAAAGCTTCAATAACGAATATACCTGCCGGAAGAGTCCCACTCTTCTTGTCTTCGAGGTATTTCTTGCAGTTCCTCTTCCAGTGACCAGGTGTATTACAATAATGACACTGGTCAGTCCCCTTAGGACCTTTAGCCGGAGTTTTGGAAGTCTGGGCCTTGACTGTTTTGATAGATCCAGTCTTGGCCTTTCCCTTCCATTTCCCCTTGCCTTTCTTAAAGGCCTTCTTGTTCTGAATCATCAGAACAGAGGGAGTAGGGGTAGAGCTCTTCCCACACTTCAACGCAGTATCAGCCGTGCTGATCATGTTATGTAACTCCGATAACGATTTATCGAAGTCATGCATGTTGAAGTTCATGACAAAGTTACCAAACTTGTCAGGAAGGGAACGGAGGATTATGTCAACGGCCAAATCCTTGGAAAACTGAGTTCCCAAAGACTCAAGTCTCTCGATGATCCCAATCATCTTGAGAACATGAGGACTGGCCTGTTGACCATTGGATAGTTTGCAATCCATGAGGGCACAAACAGCTTCGTACCGCTCATTTCTTGCCCGCTTCTGGAACATCTCTTCCAGCCTGCAGTACATGTCATATGCTGCCACATTTTCGAACTGAATTTGAAGATTCGGTTCCATGTTGGCCAGCATAAGACATTGGACATCCAATGCATCATCCACGTGTACATCATATGCACTACGTTCTAGCTCATCGGCATTATCTCCGGGTGGTGGAGGAAGTTCTTCCTTAAGAACATACTCGACTCTCTCGTGCTTGAGAACGATTCTCAAGTTACGAGACCAGTCGTTGAAGTTATTGCCATTGAGTTTACACTTCTCAAGTGTAGATCGGAGTGAATTTGAAGTTGATTTCTTAGCAGTTGCCATCTAAAAACATGCGAGTAGGAAACGACATTCAGTTTAATTTATATGTAAAACATACGATACAAGTAAAGCATGCTTGAAATAATAATACGAGTACCAACAACCCCTCGAAGTGTACAAGTATACCAAGACCCCACGGACTTGGGTATGAGCGGCACACGCAATCATCCTCATAGTCCAATCCATGGGTAAGTCCTACTAGACTATCATATATTAATCATCCAATGATTATATATGACTCTTGGCGTCTATCACTAGTCGTTTTATGACACTATAGACTTCCTTTGCCAAACGGGCCGGTTCGATGGGCTAACCTGTAGCCACGTTTTAAGTAACCTTAGTTCACCATAAAGGGATGGATTACATTTGCCGGTTCGATGGGCTAACCTGTAGCGCATGTAATCCCATTGCCTCCTATTCCTATGAATCAAAGTGCCCATCTAGGGATGATCCACCCGAAACGTAGGAAAGTTTGACAACTTTGAACTTAAGGTTTGGCAAACACTTAATTATAACGTGGAGGGGTTTAGATTAAACATGTAATCCACATTTCATGCATATCACAAAAGGTGTACATATACGTCAAGAAAATATATGTAAGCATGAAACATGACATGAATAATAAACACTTTAAAGGGACGTGATATGGCCTAAAGAACATTAAATAAAACTAGTCTAACTAGTTCTAAACTAAGTCCTTGGTCTCCGTCTTCTTGGACATCGCCATGCTCCAAGTCCGTCTCTTCATGTCTTGTTACATAATCAACTTTCGCATTAAATGGCACATGCGCCGCGAAAAAGAAATGACAATACAAGAATGTAAAACGACACATGCGTCGTATTTCAATATCAAGGACAGTACGCAGACTGTATTTCGAATAAATACTAGGCCATATCAAATCCCCATTCCATTCAGACTACAGTTTATATATGCATAACACATTATACATAAATCACATAAACATGCTAGGAATGGAATAAAACACACAAGCAACACACAACTCACACACATACTCACATTCAAATAATGTGAACATAGTCATACATGCATATCATAACCTTTAGTTGTCCAACAACTAACTTAGCCAATTTTAGGAAGTTCTATCATAAGTTCAACATATTGAACTAATAACCCGATTTCATTCAAAGAGACTTAGCATAAGTTATATTTGTTAAGGTTTGAAATTCATAATAATTCAAACCTCAAACTTCCTTTCGATACTCAATTAATCAATTTAATTAGTACCGATTGGATAAAATCAAAGTGCTCCCACTTACCTCCACAAGACTCGCCATAAGACGATCTTATGTTGGAAGAGCTAAATTTTGACATACATGCTAATTTTAAACTATTTTAAACTTCTCAAAGAATGTTTTGGACTTATAAGATTATTTCCGGAATGAAAACAATCTCTAAGTCACCCATAACAAACCGAAAACGTCCATAATCATCAAATGACTTTGGACTTAATCGATTTGTTTTGTTTCGAAATCATCAAATGACTTTGGACGTGCATGGACGCGTCCAGGGGGGCCGAACCAGGCTTCGGGCCAAGGCGTTCCGTATCCAGGGAAAGCCGAGGGTGCGCGTTCCAGTGGAGCCGTGTCCTTAGCTTGCCTGGACTCACGCGAAACTTAGGTTTTGTCGGGGAGGGTTTTCCGAATACGAAAATCGGCTACGGTTCATATATCGACATATATACTATATGGTACTACTTTAAACACTTCTAGAACATGTTAAACGTGTAATATAGCTCTGATACCATGTTGGAATATCCCGGGGTTGCAAGACACAATGAAATACAATAGTTCATATGTCATACAACCCTAATTCGTTGATCGTTAGAACTTACACAATGAAACTAGCTCATAGAAGTATATGTTTAAAGGTAGTGTGAATATGCTACAATTAACATATAAAAGAGTGGTGCTACAAAGTTATACCTTTGAAGCGTGAGCGGAAGCTTTGTAAATCTTTAAGCGCTTATCCCCACACCTTGCTCCTTTGCTTTCTCCTTGAAGAAATGTCTATCACCAAGGTGATATGAAACTACTATGAAATAGTCCACACCAATACCTTAGATAGCAATAAGACACACTTGGACTAGTGTGTGTTATTGAGGAGTATGTAGTCTTTACTACTATAGCAAAAATGTAGAACTAGTTCTACACTCTACACTTAGAGTTTTGCTAGAGGGTTGAGGTTGAAGATGAAGTGTGTTTGTTTGTGTTCTTGTGTTCTCTAGCAAGAGATATGCAAGACTTAGATTGATTTCTTCACATTCAATATCATCTTATGATATAGAATGGATGATGAAACATATTGCACACTAAACAAACACATTAACCATCCATATGGTTAATGCCTCTTGGTCCATGGAAGATGCTCTTACAAGAGTTCTTCCCAAGGGATACAAAGCCTTCCCAAGGCATAAAGTAGCCACCAAGATGTCAACTCCTCATAATGATGAGATTAGTTAATTAATCTTAATTAATTAATTAAATCATATCTTGTTTAATTAATTCATTAATTAATTAAATCATTTCAATAAATGATAATATATAAATATATATCTCACATATATATATATATACATAAACCCTAAATAGTGCGTCCGGAACTAATTCCGGGCGCACCATCGGTTCGGTCGGGACACGATCTCGATCGAACCGAAATTCCTCAATATGGATCAAATCCCTTATTCACTTTCGGGTCACTACTCGAAAGTATCTTCGGTAATTGTTATGTGTGTGACCTCATAGCCCGAGTAACGAAAGCATCGGGATTCAACGTATAAGACCGTATACTCGAATCCCGAAGATCATCGTGAGAGCCTAGTCTGCCATTCGATGACCCCCGGCATTATCTCGGGTGAGACTACTGATAGTTCAGATAACTATCGGTTGTTGAACCGTATATATAGATGATATAGTTCACGGGCACTATCTGAGGAAATTGACACATCAATTTCCAACAAAGACAACGTACGACAAAAGGAGCAAATACGACTAAGTATAAAGGACAAAAAAAATTTGTCGTATGCTAGGCATATACGACAACATATGACGAATTCCTTTGTCCTTTTTGCGTTTTTTTCCTGTAGTGCGTATCATTTATTTTTATCACTATTTCTACTAAATCCTATATTTTAGAACAACAAAAATTTCTTTTTTTCGCTGTAAAATAAAAAAAAACGTGAATGTTATGCATGATGCATCAAGTGCTTCAAGAGAAATATTTAAGCACTTTTGGGCTTAAAAAGTAGCTAGTAAAATTTAAAAAAATCAAACGACCCCCCATGAGGCCATGACTATAATGAGACATTTAGACCTCACCAATGTGAGATGTTTTGTTAACTTGTACGATGTTACTATAGGCTGTTTTAATTCTATGCACCATTTTTATACGATTAGAGTTTTTATAACTCAAACTTTAAATGTTATGAATTAAATGCATTATCTATATATAAAAAAAAGACCTCGCCAATTTAGGATGTATGCATGTGTTCATACACCATACACAAAAATTTGCCGTTCAAATATCAAACAATTTTATCAACTTTGTACTCCATCCACCCAAATATCAAACAATTTTATCAATTTAGGTATTTCTTATCAAATATTATAAAATACATATATAAATATTCTAGCTCAAAATTAGAATTGAACATTTTTTTAGGACACATAGTATTGTTACAACTTCACATTCTATGAATTTTGGACCACTTTATAGTTTGGTCCCCTAGCCTACTGTGTACATAATCTTATATAGCAAAATGTTGCTCATGCATTTAGCTAGCGTCTAAGTTCGTTAACTTGCAAAAATGGCAGAAGGAGAAGTGGTGAAGAACAAGCAAGTGATACTCAAAGACTATGTCAAAGAATTTCCAAAAGAATCTGATATGTTGATAAACTCAGAGAATACTATCAAATTGGAAGTCCCAGAAGACTCAAATGGTGTTTTGGTTAAGAATCTTTACTTGTCTTGTGATCCATACATGCGTTTGCGTATGAACTCGCCTGATAAACATTCCGGGAGCTACTTCTCGTCGTATGAACCTGGTTCTGTAAGTCCCATTTCTTTTGTCACTTTCAGTTTTGAATAATGTGTTCGCTGAATTAAAATGACTCATTACCCTACCTGCGCGTTTATTATCTATTATGAAGTAGTGATAGTTGTATTTGTGGGTAAACTCGGAAACAGTCTCCCCTGTTATGAAAGGGGAAGGCTGCCTACATTCTGACTTCAAAATACCCTGTTTAGTCGGGAGCCTTTTGAGTGTATATGGTGTTAGGACATGCTGATGTGTTGTTAGATTTGGTTCTTGTTTTTTATGTCTTTTTTGAAGCCAATTACTGGTTTTGGGGTGAGCAAAGTAGTTGATTCTGCGAATCCGAACTTCAAGAAGGGTGATTTGATCTGGGGTGTGACTGGATGGGAAGAGTACACTCTGCTTAAATCAACTGATTTTTTCTTCAAGATTGAGCATCTTGATGTACCCCTCTCATACTACACAGGACTTCTTGGTATGCATCCTTCTTTGTATTTGGGCATCTACATCTCTTCTAGTATAATATATCAACATACATTAATGCCTCTAAAGAAGCTCCTGCCTAAGCGGGAGAGGGGTTAGGGGGTTGGATCACACGCAACCTTACCCGTGAGGTAACAGGGAGGTTGTTTCCGAACTCTTCAAGTGTACTAACAGTGATCAATTCCGAAGGCATGGCTGGGATGACTGCCTATGCTGGGTTCTTTGAAGTTTGCAAACCCAAAGAAGGGGAAAAGGTCTTTGTTTCTGCTGCCTCTGGTGCCGTTGGTCAGCTTGTTGGGCAGTTTGCGAAGATTATGGGATGTTATGTTGTTGGAAGTGCTGGAAGTAAAGATAAGGTATAGCATTTTATTTCTGATGCTTTATTCAGCTTAATCAGCTATGAATTTGAACATTCTTGAATACTGTATTGATGAAAATAAACTTCAAGGTTTGACTAATCGAGTTATCTACACGAATAATCTCCGGATCACTCATATAGTCATTCTGTTCTTACTGTAATGAGGCAGGTTGATATGCTGAAGAACAAATTTGGATTCGATGATGCTTTCAACTATAAGGAAGAACATGATATGGCTGAAGCTTTGAAAAGGTAACATGGATGATTGATCTGTATAGTCTATTACATTTTGCGTGATACTCTCGATCTGTTTTAGACATAATCCTTTTTACGTGTATATCAATACAGGTACTTTCCTGAAGGCATAGACATATACTTCGAGAGCGTTGGAGGCAAGATGCTAGACGCAGTTCTCCTTAACATGCGAATCCATGGTCGTATATCCGCTTGTGGGATGATTTCACAATACAATCTAGGCAAGCCTGAAGGAGTTCACAATCTCATGTCCATCATCTACAAGAGAATCAGAATCGAGGGATTCGTGGTGAGCGATTACTTTCATCTCTACTCTAACAAGTTCCTGGACACAGTTCTGCCTTACATTAGAGAGGGAAAGATTACATATGTTGAAGATACTGTTGAAGGCCTTGAGAATGCACCTGGAGGGCTTATAGGTCTTTTTAGTGGGCGTAACATAGGGAAGCAAGTTGTGTTTATTGCTCATGAATGATCTTATAAATGTAGTCTTCAGTAATATAATAAATTGCAGCCTTGCAGGCTTGTTGCACTGAACTATGAAATGTTATTTGTGGTCATTAATGTCCACAAATTAAGCATTTGGAGGATTTTCTTCAAAGATTTTATATTTATACCTTCAAAATTTAACTGATACACTACAAGAATTTATACTGATGTATAATCAAAAGAAAATGTAACTTCCTCAGTTCCTCTACTTAAAGATTTTCTGGTTTTTGATGAAGATTTCAAAGTTGAAAGTCATATATATTTAAATAGTAGTGTAAGACTGCCGCATAAAACGATTGTGTGAGTAAGATTGATATGGTTTGATTGGTACTGTACATATCATTATAATACATCATTTTGTTTGCATTTCGCCTCATAATAGCTTCAATGTTGTCGATGGCTCAATAGTCGATGTCATCTGGCGCAAGTTTTCAACAAAGATATTTTGGGTTCAAACCTTGTTAGAGACAATTTGTCTCATATTTCATTTGGATTTTATGTTAGTTAGTAATTTTATATAGGGTTAATGGCATGAAAGATCACTCAAAGATACTAATATTTCCTAGTCGATCACTCTATTATTAAATGGACCACCTTCGATCACTGAACTGCATTTTTTTGGGCAAACTTGGTCACTGGGGCGTTTTGAAAGATTTTGGGTGCATTTTGTAAGTTTTTAGCAAGGGTAATTTTGTCCGTTCATATTTATATACATTTAATCCTCGTTTTTAAATTTTTTTTCAAATTTTTTTTAAAAAATTTTTTTAATTTTTTTTTTTAGTTTTTTTTAAAACTTTTTTTAAATTTTTTTTATTTTTTTAAATTTTTTTATTTATTTTTATTTTTATTTTTTTGAACTTTTTTTAAATTTTTAAAAATTAAAATTTAAAAAAAAACTAAAAAAAAATCAAAAAATTTTTAAAAAAAATTTAAAAAAAATTAAAAAAAACTGAAAAAAAAATAAAATAAAAATTTTAAAAAAAAGTTTTAAAATTTTTTTTTAAAAAGTTTAAAAAACGAGGATTAAATGTCTATAAATATGAACGGACAAAATTACCCTTGCTAAAAACTTACAAAATGCACCCAAAATCTTTCAAAACGGCCCAGTGACCAAGTTTGCCCAAAAAAATGCAGTTCAGTGATCGAAGGTGGTCCATTTAATAATAGGGTGATCGACTAGGAAATATTAGTATCTTTGAGTGATCTTTCATGCCATTAACCCTTTTATATATTCATTATTTGTAATAGCATTGTGTTTGTACTCTCATCACTAATTTACCATAACAACACTTCAATGTTAAACATGCTTCACATAGAGCCCATTAGCTATTGTCAACAATGATTGGTTATGAGTACGAAACTAGTAAGCATGTAAGTGAAAATAAAACGTAGGAAAAAGACTTGTTATAATTTGTGACGGCATCAGTCGCGTTTCGAGGTACACACATTTACAATGTTCTCACCTTTAGGGCTATAAACAAACCAAAAAGCTCCATTTGATCCGGATATTCTACTTAGAGGTACAAACGTAGATCCAATCGAATTTTGGTATTCGAATAACCGAGTCGAACCGTTCAGAAAAGCTATGCTCGGTCCAGCTCTCCCTTCCCTCTTTTATTATTGAACCCCTGGTCCATTAAATACGATGTACATACATACACATATAACACGAGACATAAAAGGGGCAGGGAAGACAATATAGGATGTGGAGCCTTTACTAATATATTTCAATCTTTGCTGTTAAATTTAATTTGTCATTAAAATTACATCAATATCGTACGTGATTGGCATCAGGTCATATGCAACAATGACTATTTTTGTGAAAAAAATAGGTTACTCAATGTATCAAATTTAATTGATTTCATTTCCAACTCTTGTAGAATTCATCAATTGAATAGATATATAGAAGAAGAAATAATAATAATGAAAATATGTCAATTTGCAGTCCACCAACATCTCAAATACCTATATTTATATGCTATATAGATTATAGAGTATAAACATTTTGGACTTCTAACTTTTCTTTTTTATACATGTAAGAATATAATTAAACATCTAAGATAATCGAAACCTTTCACTTAAACTCACATGGATTCAATATCCTAAATAAATTAGACATAAATTACAACACATCGTTTTCAAAATATTAGGATAATTGAAATATTGATCCAATGCTAAAGAGGAAATTCGTATAATCTAGTTACTAAGAAAGGGAGAACGGTCCCCTCACTTTACTAGAAAAATTGCATGTCATGCAGAGCAAAATGTTTGTGACATACTCCTAAAGCTTCCAGTTTGGAGAGGGGCTGTCTCAAACCTTGGAGGGCTTCACTACTGCAATCATAGCTTAATCGGCCGCCTCGATCTTTTTAAGCTGCCGCGGAAACCAACAAGGGGAGAGGTAAACAACCAGCGAGGTATGTCTTTGCTTATTTGGGAAGAAAAAAACTGAAATATTTTATTGTATTTGAACAATAAATTAGAATAAGAGCACAAAATAAAAAAGATGCATTGGAGTTGTAGCAGAGACAAAATCAATATATTAACAAACATTTGTTCAAATTTGGTTTCAATTTCTTGTTAATTTACATTTTTGACTATTTTTTTCTTCTTATGTTCCTTAATAAATAATAGAGATAAAATCAATAAATTAACAACAATTTCATGCACTGAATTAACAACATTCATGACCGTCAACAAGTTTGATAGATATTTCGAACCACCACTCGTGAAATAGTAAGCCCGCCCCTGCATATACGTCTTAAATGAGAAGTTCCATTGCAAGAATATCATTGAAGTCACTTCATGTGAAGCTTCTTTTTTCCTACAGATTTAATCTAATTTCTGTGAATTTGGAAGAAATATGTACTAATTTGGACGGTTTTCTGTACATTATCGACTGGAGATCAGTAGTACCACCACCTTTCTCTATAAATCTGGTTGAAAATAGTTAGCATATGTGATATTTTCATTAGTACCTTCACATCATTTGTGAGATTTTCACTGTTTTTGAGTAGTTTATGATTCACATTGTTTTTATATGATTAAACTCGTTATTTGTACGTGTTATCAAAAGGATAAGGCAATGGAGGGGGGGAGTAATTGTCAAGTTCCAGTTTTCTTCAAAGTCTACTTTCCTGACTCAAGTTCTCAAAAGATGGTAACTACTACTAAATCCTCAACATTTCTTAGCTATGTTTTGCATATTTTTAAAAATGACATCTATTTCTTGAACAAAAACTTCCTCCTGCTTTTGTCCAAAGAGTTCCTAAAGGTTCGATTCCAATGAGGTTGTACCTTAGAAATAGGCGCGGAGAGAGATGGGTCGTGATTTTGGGTAGTATAGGAACTTCTCAGTTTTTCCAAGGTGTTGGGTGAACTCAATTTGTTAGGGATAACAATTTGGTTGAGGGGAATTTCTTGATTTTCTATTTCAATGGCATCGATACATTTGACTTCAAGATCTTTGAGAACAATAGCTGCGAGAAGATTGATGATGATGAAGTTGTAGAGATTAATGAGGCTGAGGAGGAAGAAGAGCGAGAGAAGGAGGTGGAGAAGGATGACGATGATGTAGATTATGATAATACCCTGGAGGTGATACAGGTGACAGATGAGGATGAGGATGACGAGGAACATTTAGGTAAAAGAAAGACGAAGGGGAAGGGCAGACAGGGGAAAGTTGACATATATGGAGCAGAGCTTTTCAAATCAGGACAATATAGGCAGCCTGTTAACCCTTATTTTGTGACGAAAATGCGACAACGTCGAAAGGATGAGCTGGTAAGTTAGTAAGTCCTTTTTATGTTATGTTGATCCTATATCAGTGTGCTTCTTTTTTTGAGATTAAACTAAGTGTAACAATGTTCATATTGCAGTATATTCCAGTTGATTTTGTCAAGGATATGGAATATGAGCTGCCCGAAACTCTAAATGTTCGTGACCCAAGAGGGAAAACGCAGCCTTTACATCTTAATGGATGGCCGGATGGGCGGATATGTTATAAAGACGGATGGAGAAGGCTTTGTGCCAGGAATTGTGTAGGAGAAGAGGATAGGATCATTTGTGAGTTCATCAAAAGGGACGAGCAGCAGGATGTTGAGATGCAGATGCACATTGTACCTGCTGGAAATTCTTGAAACTGATCCAGAGAGCAATGCAGAGATCTAATGAAATATGTTGATTTATAATTGTTGCTATGAACATGTTATTTCATATGTTTGTCTGATGACTCCAAAACCTATATATTAATTAGTCCTTGAATCTTTATTTAGTCCTTTGTGTAAGCTTTATTTAGATTATGCCATCTGTTGATATCTTAAAAAAAATTGATGCAAAAAATTATGGTGTATGATCTTTTAAAAGTCAGGCACTTGCAGAAAAATTTAAAGCGCAACATCTACACACATAGGATCATAAATCATTTTCTGATTTTTTTTTCTCTAGGTGATCAATGATACCTAACGTGCATAGTTATCGGTAAATAATTGGAAATAATTGGAATTTGTGAGTCTGAGATGATAGTACATGACTTACCTTCACTTGAGTTTGACCTATATTAAAGCCCTAGTTGCAATTTGGAGGATTTAGACACTTGTAGACTGCAGAAGCTGGCTGTTTGTAGGTTGGTATGCTGCTGGCATCGACGAATCTGACCTCTCCAGGAGCAAATGAAAGTTCGTTGTGCCTGAAAAATAGATTACAGAAGGTACTAATTAAGTGCAGCAATATTTGGAAAAATAAGGTGATACAAACCAGGACGCTGCTTGCCTTTTAAGATCTAGTCCAACTAAACCAGCTTGCAAGATAGACAAGTTATCTGAATCTGGAGAAACAATGATGATTGTATCCCCGGAGTATTGAGTTTCAAGAATTGACATGAGTTGTGTCACTCGAACAAAGACATCTGAAACGCTTTCGTTTGGTGTTCCATCATCAATAGGAGGTGGTTTAATATTTGCAGAGATAGTATCAGATGCATACACCTAAATAAAGCCAGTTGAAAATAACACAACAGTGTTAGATAACTAAACTTTGTAGTATTTACAACATTATGACATCTTCATATATCCTTACTGTTTGTCGTACTCGAATTTTAAGAAATTTGACTTTAACTTACCACCTAACTACATTTCAGCTCAATCATGTTATCTATGACAGTAACTTTTAGTTCTGGAAAGAAATATAGTCCTTCCAAATCTCACACTTTCAAATGAAGAATCTTGTGAACATGTGCAGTTATGGAAGTAAAAATATAACATCTTACTTCAGAGATTGAACTCAAGGTCTTCCCTTCATAGGCTCCCAGGCCACGAGCGTCTAAGAAGCTGTATTCTGGAACTATATAACTACAGGAAAGAAGTAAAAAAAGATGCAGGATATCATTCAAAGAACAATATTTCTGGTATGTCATCACTTATGACGAGCAATGGATGTATATATAATTAATAACACAATACAGGAGTTCAAAGATATAACAAGTACACTACTAGCTTTGATATTATCAATATGAATCAATATCTATAAACAAACTCCTACACGACCGGATACAAGCCAGGCTCTAGGCAAAAGTCCTAACAATCATAGACTATCATGGACTTAATAGGACATTGAGACCCAAAAATATTATATAGTAATCCAAGAGCATAGCGAACCAAATTCATTAATTGAAACAACTAATTACCTCCTGGTAATCCCATTAGCAGCTGCAATAATCTCAGCAGCTTGGTAAGCTCTCTGAGTGATCGAAGGCCAAATCCAACAACTTCCTTCACATGCTCCAATTGCCTTCAATGCCAAAGCAGCCTTCACGGTTTGCTTCTTTCCATTCTCTGATAAACCATTATCAACCGATGTCTTAGCAACTGGATTTGTGTTTATTATCCCCAAGTTCTCATACTCAGACTCCCCAGCTCTTACCAAGAAGTACCTATATGTAACCATTGCCCCCACCTTAAACATACAATTATCAGACATCAACCACGATACAATAAGAGTCGGTCCACTTTAGAGTAGTTTTCCTGTAAACTACCCCAAAATATTCTCATTTCCAATGGCTAAAGTTAGCATACTTATCGATCTCAATTGGAAAATGTCAATTTGAATCAAAACTGACAAGTTGATACTAAAGTATGCTAACAATACAGTCTTCTTATCAACTTTCACCAAATCTTAACAAATGTATGCAACATTCAGAATGTGACCTTCGTTTTCATGATCGAGCATATTTGGGTATTTGAACCTTGACAGTATAATTAGGTCCTTTTTAGGCAATTTCAGATAAACTATTCCTCCCTTCCTAAACATTGTCATTTACAATGGCCAAAATTAACATACTTTTTTGTCTCAATTGACAAATATCACTTAATTTGAATTAGAAGTGTCATTTTAATAGTAAAGCACACTAAAATACCCTCTTTTGATCTACTTTTCACCAAGTATAATAGGAACATATACAAAGTTCATCTCGGTTCAATTAAGAAACAGTCCCCATGTTAACACCAGGGACGGATCCAGGAGCTCAATATTGGTGGTGCGAAGTAAAAATTTTTTTTATCAAAAAGATAACATAAAATTAGTTTACCAAAATAATACATTGAATATGAAGTTTTTTATGTCTACAAAGAAAATCTTCTATCTAATTTTTGAAAATGCGCTAAAATTGCATCATCATCAATAGTACTAAAGACATATAACTCAAAATAAGTTACAAAACTATCTTTTAACTATTGATCGCCCATCTTACTAGAATTGTCACTTTTCACATGATTTATAGCAAAAATAAATCTCATTCAACACTTGTGATTCTTGTCGCATAAGCAATTAACTTCACCAGTTTATACGCCTTATTGAAAATTGTACTCTTATTTGTTTTCACTAGTTAAAATTGTTGCTTCAAGTAATTTAATAACAGTAGAAGAAATGACCAGTGTTTTGGATGATTGACTAATCAATTGAAACAAAGAGATCATATGTATGCATGATCTTTGAACAAAAGAAATGACACAAATATGAAAATGATGAACCAATTGGTGCATTACATGTCTATTAAGACTATTAGCTTTCCCAAATTTCACATGAAGTATGATACCCTTGTTTATTACCTATAGTCTAGATATACTTATATTTACCATTTGCTTATTTTTCAAGTATGCAAAACGAAATCTTTTTAAGGTGGTAATTGCACATAGCACATATGACTCTGTTTAATAAAGAAACAATTGAAAGAAGATGGCCCTAGATGATTCAGATGACCAATTGATACACTAATACAAAGACCAAACCACCTACATTTAGAGCAGACAAAATATAAATCAGACAACACCTACACATTAGAATCTAACTAATTACAAGCTTCTGCTATACTTTACTACCAATTGATGCAGACAAGACATCATACGATTCCATGCTGACCTTCCTTTTACACAACTCAGGCCATGGCCAACATGTGAACAAACAGGGCAATATGAAGGTAGAGTAACATAACAAACCTCCAACCAAATGCTTTCGGCAATAGTATCCAAACTTTCGCCCTTGAAGCAAACCAAGGAGTCCGTAAGTGGTTGCGAAACATCGAGTTCCACACACACTCTAACAGTACTTAAAACATTTTTGTTCAAGTTTCCATAGTCAACTTCGATAGTTTTCCTATAGCATTAGCAATTTGCCACAGAGACAATTCATCGAACAGGTAGAGGTGCAGTCCTTCTAAGGTGATTCAATAGATTGAGATAAAACACAACCCCTAAATCGCTTGGATAACACTCTTCATTATTTACTCTACTTAGTTTAACCTAAAACAAACAAAAAAAAAAAAATTTAAAAAGTAAAAAGAAAAATCAAAAATTCTGGTGCACTGCACCACCACTCAATGAATTGCCTCCATCCCTGTATTAACACATTGCTAACATCGGTGTACTATACAACCACCTATACCCCGCTTAGGTGGAAGCCTCTTCAAGATGCGCCTAACATGTTGATGTTTTTTATCTTTAAAAATTCAACATGACAATATTTTAGGATCGGGGGAGTATTTGGGTACACGTGAGACAGAACTAATGGAGAGAAGTACCTGTTAGTGAGACGAATAGGAGGCATTTGGAAGAGGCCACGAGCTTGAGATAATGATAGGAGAAAAGGGTTTAAGAACGGTGAGATGGTGAAGGAAATGGAGGAAGTGAGGAGGAGGCGACGGCGGCTGATGAGGCTGAGGGGGGAGGTTTCTTGGCAAGAAAGTGGTGGTGGAGGGAGGAGGAAGGGGATTGTTTTGGTGGCAAAGCTCTTGCTGAGAAGCATCTTTTTAGTTGTGGTAGTGAAAAGCCTTTGAAGAGTAGTTATATTCTCCCATGTCTCAATTCGTGTATCTAATTTTTAAATAGAGAAATTTGCAATTATTACTTGTCATAAGTCTTGAAGTATACACAACGTTATTATATTATTGAATGTTGGCATTTATGTTATAATCTTATTTTTTATCAATTATTATTGTTATGTCATGAATTGATATATTAAAATCAAATGAAAAATACATTGTAGAGGTGAAGTAAAAATTAATAATGAAACATATCAATTATATTTGACGATTTAATTAGTTGGAAAAAAGTCACTTTAATATAAAAAAAATTGTGATGGTAAACTACAATTTTGTGCTCTATATGAACTTATGAAGTGAAAAAGTGGATTCTCCAAACATTAATTTTTATCATCAAGAGTTTAAGATACTCCAAAAAATAGAATAATGAGATTCTAATCATCCTAAAAAAATTAAACCCTATCGAAAAGGTTAAAAATGTCAAAATTTATGTACTTATCGATACTATAATGTGGGAAGGGTTTTTTTTGTGAAGCATGCTAAAAGAAGCATCCCATGTGAAAGTCTAAAATTTGAAGGTACACAATCACAATAATTCAACTGAAAGGTTAAACTAATTTGTATAACATTGATGCTTCATTGTAAACACACAAACAACTCTTATAACATAACACTTCAGTAGCTTTATATTAAAAAATAATTATCATGTTATCCACTATACATAACATATATATTTAATTATATTATTTAAAAATAAGTATTTATTTTATAAAATAATAATTATCTAATATTATTTTTAATTATGTATATTTATTTAGACATATGTTTAGTCATATTTTCATAAATAAATATTTATTTATAACGATAAGATCGAATATATGATCTCACTATATAATGATCATTTAATGACCCACTTTAGAACTCTTATTACTATCAGAATAACTTAAATCATAATCTATATGATATAAAATGTTTAAGGCCTAAAAAAGTCACGTGGCGTTCTCTCGTTTTTCTATTTTTCATTTATTTTGAATTGGTAGTTATATTTTCATTTAATATTAACTATTTTTAGGATATATATCAATAAAGTTCATTTAAATACTTCAATTTGTTGTTAATTTAATGTAAGTCATTAACAATATTTATTGTCTCCACTATTCTTTAAATAAATAAATATTAATTAATAAAATATTAAAGCACGCAGGCATCGACTCTACACCATGTCGCTAGTAATACTATAAAATACTAATAGCTCCCTAGTATTTTTGTAACTTACGAAACTAACAACTAAGAACTCTTGTTAATAATACTTGTATGATTGACATCAAATTCTATCTAAAACCAATCATATTTCAAACATAGAATAAGTCAACTAGTAAAATTTCAAATAGTCCCCCGAAATTCCATCTCAATAAAAATAAAATATTATAGAAAATATAAATCGATCCGAACTCATTGTAATCTACTCTTAATTCCGACAAATACGTGCTGCCCAATTGCCCAATTCAAAATTAAATCTAAGGGCATTGCCGTCAATACCCCCCCTCCCCGAAACTTCCTACGGTTTTGACTCGAGAAACTCAATCTCAACCGTCCATTTATCTCACCCCCTAATCTCAACCGTAAAAAAACTCCAAATTCCGGAACCCTAGAAACACCCCTATAAATATCCCTTTCAAATCAAATCCCTCCCCGAATTTACACCAAACCCAATTACTCCCCTTTTTATTACATCAATTTTTGATTTTCTCAAACGTTACCAGATTCGATAAAAAAAAATATTGTAGCTTGTACCTTAGGCTTTGTAGGCTGTACCCTAGGCTTTGTAGGTTGTACCTTTGACTTTTTTGGTTAATGGATAATACCCAATTGGGAAAAAATGGAGACTTTGAAAGGGGTTGTTTGTTGATGGGAGATGAGTATGTGGGGTGGGAAGAGGTTTGGGTTTGTGGAGATAAGGGGAGGAGGGAGGTGAATTATTATTTGAGGAGGAAAGATGGGTCTACAGATCTTGTTGTGATTGGGAAAGAGAAGAGTTTGAGGCATATTTCGTATAGGTATGTGTTGCCTGTTCGTGATAAAGATAGCCGTGTGTATGTGAAGCTCAAATCTAGGAGGGAGGTTGTCAATTGGCTCAGGACTATTGCTCCAGGTAATTTTTTGGTTTTTGTATAGATTTATTGGTTTTGTGTAAAAGATTTCATTTTTAAGAGTGTTTATTGGCCCAGGTATTGTTTTTGATGTTTTTGGGGGTTTATAGTTGGTTTGGTGGTTTTCTTTTTGTGTGTTTTAATAATTTTTTTGTTTGTCTTACGGATTAAAGATCTGGTTTTGTTGGTGTATTATTGCTCCGAGGTGATTATTTTGGTTTTGATCTTTTTGTAATGATTTTGGTGGGGTTTTGGGCTAAAGAGTTGATTTTTATGTTAATTTGAAACATCGAAAGTCGGTATACTTCTGGCGGCGGTCAATATGTCCGGTATCGTCCCGAGTCAAATATATAATATCTTGACCTACTCCGATTGCCAATTGGTTTCACAGTGGAACCCTTCCCACTCTTAACATTTTAAAGTTGTTTAATTGTTCCGTGTGAATTTTTTTGAGGTTCTTTTTTGATGATTTTGGTGATTTATTGGGTTAAAAATTTGATTTCAAGGTTTTTTTATTGGTTTAAGAATGACTAAATAAATATATGATTTTTTTTGGGTGGTTGCCTTTGTTGTTCTTTAATTTGGTTGAAAATATAAGTTTTTGGGATTTTTTTCTTCCTGGGAGTCATTCCTTATGCTAACCCAATTGATTATTATAACTAAATAACGATTTTATTCATTTTATATGTTAAAGATTTAATTTTATGGTTATTCTCTTTGTTGTTTAGAAAATTTTGACCAAAAATATGATTTTTCTTGATCTTTTTCTTTTTTGGATTCGTTTGTCCCATGATGTGTAATTTAAACCTAATCTTTCAATAACATCTAGTTGGACGTTCTACATTTGATTTATGAAAGATTTGATTTTGAAGGTTTGTCTTCGTATTTTTGTGTCAATTTGTAGTAAAACTACACTTTTTGGATCCTTTTTTTTGGGGGGGGGGGTTTGGTTGTTTCATTGATATGAGAGTCCTGTGAGCTCAGATCTTGATTACTGTATTTTTCTTCTTCTAATTTTACCAGGATTAGGAGATCTGTTTCTACTGTGGTCTATGATGTTTAAATATCAAATTTGATAGAATTGGTTGAAACTTGAAAGTGATGGTGTACGCAAGGGTTAATTTTGTTTACTTACTGTTTTCACGCATAAAATTTCAGTAAATGTAATTGGTGATGATAAAATACATTACCATTCCGCCTACGGCACTGAAATTGATGTTCTGTTTTATGTGCATCTGTGGATGGGGTGCTAATTTATCGTTAAACCTGTAGGTAGTGTACTTGAGTAGGTATGTATAGTGCCATGTCAATTAAGAATTTAAGAATCTTTTGCATCTCATAATCCATATGATAATGACGGTAAACAAGCCATTTACCTGGTCTGCAGGATTTTCGATGACTTCGTAAGAACCAGTTGAGAGCCATGGAAGCATACTCTTAATTAGGTTAAATTTTATGCTCTCTATGGCTGATGTTTCCATTTGTCATTTATATCTTCCTTTCAGTATTGCCAAATGTGCTTGTTTTTTAAGGTTTATAGCTGTTTATAGTTCTTCTGTTCGATGGTTTACGAAAGTAATAAGTAGTCGTACTGTTTTGGTATCTAGTTTTATTTTGTACCTCAACGAATCTCAATTAGAGCAGTTAGAACTTTTGGCCAATCTTGCCCTTTCTGCTGGCAGAATTGTAGAGCTGACTACTATCTTGTCCATGCAGTTTCACGTAGGTCAACCCATAGACCATTTCGGCCTATCGAAGAGCATGTGCGTAGCAAGGATTTCCATAACCGGGAGGTTGGTATTTCAAAGGTAGGGTTAAAATTATCTAAGTCTGTTTCTTTATCTGATTATTATGTTGGACTTCGAACTGTAACAAAATCTCTTTATTTGGAATTTCTTGTAGGGTAATAAAATGTCTGAAGTGATCCAAAGCATGCCCTCATTTATGTGGGTAGGTTTACCCTGGATATGCAGGAAAAAGAGAATGCATTATCCATCATTTCTGCGAAATGGTGTTCACATTTATGTAAGATTCTATATTTTAATCCTTTTTGTGTTTCTCAAGTATTTATGATTTTGGGTCTGTTGTTTCTTAGTGTATATATATTGTAGTTTTAAGCTGAAGAAAGTCTGCCTCTCTTCTCAATGTGCCAGGTTCATGACTTCGTTTATGTACTTGCTGAAGAAAATAAACGTCTTGTTGCTTACTTAGAAGATATGTATGAAGACTCAAGAGGCAACAAGATGGTTGTGGTGCGATGGTTTCACAAAATTGACGAGGTTGATATTGTCTTGCCTCGAATTTATGATGACAGAGAGATTTTCTTTTCTCTTTGTCTTCAAGAGCTTAGCATTGAATGTGTAGATGGCCTTGCAACTGTTCTTAGTCCTCAACACTACAAAAAATTCCTGATTGAGGCAAGACATACACAGTTGCAACCATTCGTGTGCTACATGATGTACGAAGATGATGATGTCAAACCTTTTGATTTAACCGAAGTCAAAGGTTACTGGAAGCAGGACATTCTTAGATACTTATCTTCAACCATACCATCAAAGCGTGTGCGTTATGATGATGGATCGAAGGGGGGAGAAACTTATAGAGATGCTGCAGTACCCAGATCAAAGAAGATGATTCAAAGGCCCGATGAGGTTGATGAACACTTGCTGCCTTTAAAAATAAAATTGGTGATCTTGGTTTTCAAAATCGGGATAATAATTTGGTTCCATGTGAAGGCATTACGAAAATTGGGAATCGCAGCAACGGCCGTGTGGCTTCTTCCTTACATCAGAAAGATGCAGCAATACCAAATCCTGTCTGGCATTTGACTGTTGGTTCTCGAGTGGAAGTGTTATCTCAAGATAGTGGCATCCGGGGTGCTGGTATAGAGCTTTGATTGTAAAGAAGCATGATGATAAAGTTAAAGTAAGGTATGAAGACATACAGGATGCAGTTGATGAATCAAAAAATCTAGAGGTACGATTCCTATCTCCCTTTGTGCCCCACCCTATAAAGTTGTATTATTCAAAATCGATTGAAAATCAATTGGAATGATCTCACTAAGTAACTCAATTCCCTTTCAGGAATGGCTATTAGCATCCAAGCTAGCGGTTCTTGATAAATATGGGATCCGGTGTAACGGAAGGAGCATAATTCGCCCAATCTCTTCTTGTAGTCAAAACAAGGTGCCTACTAATGTCAATGTAGGAAGCATAGTAGATGTTTGGTGGCACGATGGTTGGTGGGAAGGAATTGTGGTAAAGAAAGATTCAGGAAACATGCTGAGTGTCTATTTTCCAGAAGAAAATCAGGAGATTGCTTTTGGTTATGGTGATTTGAGGATTTCCCAAGAATGGCTTAATAATGGTTGGAATAAACTGAATGAGAGGCCAGACATTGTCTCCTCTCTTTCTCTACCTGAACTAAAGAGAAGCACAATTACTAGTCCTTCTACAAAACTAGATGTTGTGTCCACATCTGATGATAAAGACTGTGTATTCTCTGGTTTTAGAGCTGTCAAATCAGAGAAGAACGATCTCGGATGTGTTAGGAGACCTAGAGTAGTTATCAAAACCAAGCAGACGCTGCCCGAGACTTGGTGAAGGATGATTTGCTTGCCCAGTTGAGCTGGAAGTCATCTGGGAAGAGGTGTTGCAGAAGAACTGTCCATAAGTTGAATTATGGTGCCAAGTCGAAGAATAATGGTGCTGTAGACACAAGAGTACAAACTTCTGAGAGATTCAAGATCTCTTCTTCATCGAGACATGATCCCGACTACTGCAAATCAGTACCGACCTCGACTCCGCTTTTTAGTTCGTCTGCTGTCTCTAATTTTACTAGCCTGGTCATGTCTAGTTGATTCTGTGCAAATTTTTGCACTTGTTCAGTTGTTGTACATGTTGCTTTTTATGCAGCCTTAGGTTTTTAGTTTTAGTTTATAACCTGCCCACCATGTCAAATGCTTCATTGACAGCCGGTCTCTTCGTTGGATCAGTCGACACTTGATAGCCTGCAGGGAACTTAAGGGCAACAGTTTTGTAGAAGAAATAACACCTTAGTGAAGGATGACCCGTAGTAATTTTTTTTTACATTTTAGAGCTAGGGGTCTTTTTGCTTGGCATGTATATGTTCTGCTAATAAAGATGAAGTTTCTCCTCTCCTGTTGGTGCTGTTCATTCCTGTTTGTAATAACTAATGAAACCTATACCATGTAACATCTGCAGTCAAAAGTAACATATTTTGCTGTGTAGATCTTCGACTTTTATTGCTTATTTAGTCTCATTTTTGTTGTTGGTATCATGGTATGTATATATTTACATTTAAATCAGAATATAAAATGAGGTGACACTTGTGTATTCAAATAGTCGATCTCGTTTAATAGGATAAGTCTTGGTTTGATGTGGTTTGTATACGAGCGGTGCTTTTGCCAATTATTACCGTGTATCTGTGAAGAAAAGGTCCAATCCACATTTCCGTTATGGCTGCTGAAATGTCAATTTCTCTAGTACAACTGTTTGGCACTCACTTTTAGCACCTTTCAGTATTTCTACTTGTATAAAGAAAAGAGATAAATTCCCCTATCTATTTATTGCTCCTTTGAAACTCTTCACAGAAAGAAAGAAAAATTAGGAGCTATTGCAAAATCATTGTCTCACGTGAACACTGATTTGGCCATTGTAGGTAAAAGTGAGCTTTTAATCCTTCTCTGTTTTTCTTCATATAATGCTTGTTCTTTTGAGTTAACTACATGGTGAAGAATGAAGATGGTAGAATTGCAGAGCAAGAATGAAGTTATAGAAGCAGACACAGAATCCATCATCGGAGAGTTTTCAGAAATCGACAAACGTTTAGCTTCCATGGAATCCTTGTCCATGCCGGAGGTCTGTGCTTCCCCTTTTTCTCCTCCTTGATTATTGATCAATGTATCTGCAGTTCTTCAATTTAGATGCTACTTTTGCATAGGTACACGAAGTCGTTTTTGTTGCAGATTTTCGAAGCTCAAATGTCAAGAAAGGGTAGCAGAAGTTATGTCTAAGATGAATGGTTAGTGTTCTTTCTCTCCCTTCAGGCAATTACATCAACGTTCAAACTCTTGCTAATCGTTAGATACTAGAACCATGATGTTTATATTGAACTACTTGAAGAAATGAGAGCTTTTAGGATGATGACACCATAAGAGTCTGCTAATTCTCAAATAAGAGATGATTACTACTATTAAACTAACCCGAATTTAATCGTTGTTTATTCGGATCACCTATCACTAAATATGTACAATGATCAGAAGAGTTTTGGTTGAGTTTAGCGGAATTTAATAAAGAACGATATAAAGAATATTTTCCTAGTAGTGAGTGTACAACGGCACAATTGAAAATGGTATTGTTATGTTCCTTTCCTCTCACATGGAGTAGGTTCCTTGGATTCTATTTACAGGTTTTAGCTCAGAGTGATTGGATATTTGGATACTCACTCTAGCTTTTCTAGTGTTGCTTTTCTCAAAAGGAGAATGGGTCCTATATTTGTCCTTTTGCCAAACTATCATAAAATTGTGAAACAACGTAGTTTTGCATATGGCGAATAATATTACGTGTTAACTGGACAATGATGCTAACTGCTGATCTGTTATACACACCCAAATAGTGGTTACTTGTAGCTTGAATTTATCATTCTGCCCCCTATTTGGAAGTGTAGTAGTTGAGAAAGTTAAGTGGGGGGCAAAATAGTAATTTCCAGCAATAGTAATTCACTATTTGGGTGTGTGTATAGTATTTGCCCTGCTAACTGAGTACGTGTATAGTCTAGAGAAATATATTTGACTATAAATAAACTCTAAAATTGATGATAATATGTATATTTATATTCCTAGTACATATGTACTCTATGCTCATAAAAAGTACAATATATTACTAATGAAAATGTAAATGAATATTTATATTATATTCGGAGTACGTATATATTCTACAGATCAATTAGCATGCAAGTTAATTAGTACTAGATCCATTTCTTACTACATTTACAATTAAGGGCAATATCAATCACTCATGAAACAAATATTATTTGGGTGTGTATAACAACTTACGTAGACTTTGTTACATTATCTGACATATATTATGAGTACATCAATAAAGTTAAGAGTGGAGTTTGCTTTAGCAAATAATCATTTGTCCATAACCAATTTTGTCAGTTGAGTAGTAAATTAATGTTAAGATCATAATCTAGCTTATCCAATTAAACAAATTTGCAGTTTGACCTCTTGCAGGAAATGTCTTTGTTAACTTACCAGGTTGTCAACTTGTCATAGCAGAAAAATGTCAAAATAGAAAGCTGGACCATGGTTTTATCCACCCCGTTTTATTTTGTTCTATAAGAAGCTTCTTTATCTGTTTTTATGCTAACATGTGGAGAAAATTGTTCGCCAGCTCAACTATCTTTTACTTGTTCGAAGTTCGAACTTATAAAATTACTTTAAGATTAACAGTTTTTATAAACTACTCGATCCATATTTAAAGCAATAGTTATCGTAAACTTTTAATTTTTTTGATAATCAACACATAAGATCTATTAGAAATATCCGAAATGATGTTCAAGTTACAATTAAAACATTTGAATTACAATTTTTTTAAATTTATCAAATGATAAGTATAAATTTAATGATTGTTTTTTTCAGGCGAGATGCAATCAGTAGTGATGAGTGTACGTGAGAAAGAAGTGACGCTTACATGCACAAACCCAAAGTTGAATGATGTATCACCAACCAAAAGTAGCCCCTTGTATAATTTGAGGTCTTCATCAACAAAATTAGCTTTAATCATCAAGCTTTTATTCTCTACACGCGCTTAATTGTTCTACTACAGATGGAGGTTGTATGTATAAACACTAGTTTAGTTAAAATTAAAGTTAATCAAATCTTCTTTGGATGTGATATAGTTTTTCTCTTTTTATGCTGCATGGAATCACGTGACACGGAATGTTTTAGTTTCTCTTTCAATACCTTATTTATCGTCCCAACAACAAGCATTCTCAAAAAATTAATGTGGACCCGCCCATAACAAAGACGTTGAAAAGAGCATTTTAACACATTTTCTATTCCCTTTTCCTATTATTAAAATAAAAATGATTTTAGAGGTACTATTACAAATGCTCTAATATCTATATCTCAATAGTGAGGGAGGCCAATTTATTATTCATGATCAATATCATTGTCTTGATCATTCTTTTTACATACACAAGATTTTAGTAACTAAATAAGGGAAGTAGATATACTAAAGTTTGTGAGTCATGGTTCCTTTGGGTTAAGATCAACTTATTCGATTTTTTTTTTTGTTTTGTTTGGAGGTCTAGAAAATTTGCTCCAGCATCAAAAAAGAACTATCTGAAAGTGAAATTTTCTAATCCCTTCCCAAAAAATAGCAAGAGCGCAATTTTCGTAAAAATAATCGATTTCCTATTAAGCCAATAAAGGATCAGATTACTATTTTACCCTCAATTATAAATATTCATCATTACTATACTTTCAAATATAGATGAGCAAAAAAAATCTGCCTAATCGCCAATAACATTTTCATCCTTTTTGTTTACTCAATCTTCTCACAAACCCTAACCCTAATCTCAAATCAATTCAATTCTTTGATTTTCAAACGCAATTCGATTTTAAATTCAATATTTATCGAACTCAATTATTTTCAAATACGATGGGAAACGATTCTACAGATGCTTCTCTTCGCAAGCACAAGCGCTCACCCTCCCCCGATGACCCTTCCAAACGACGCAAGCACCGCCACCACCACCACCGAAGCAGTACCAGTAGCAGCAGCAAACACCGCCACCATCGGAGTAGCAGCAAAAAGAAAAAAATTATCAAAATCGATGAGAATAAGGTATCAAATATTGATGAAATTGATTGTAATAGTGAACAAATGATTGATGAAGTCGATCCAGACCATCAAAAACGGATAAGATTGATAGAATTGATCGCGATTGTGAAATATGGGGAAAGATCGATAAAATGATCGGGATTCTGAAAATAAGGAGAAGTTTGATAAACTTGATCTTGATTGAAAACAGGGAAAAGTTGGTCAATCATTTCCCCCTCAAGAGTAAGAAAGAGAAAGTAGTGAAGGGTGAGGAGACGGTGAAAGCTGCCGAAACTGATCGAAATCGTGAAGATGTGGACACATGGCATATGAGAGTAGGGATGAGGGAATTGATTTTAATTGTGAAAATACGAAGAGGATTAATAAATGAAGTGGATAATATGGTAATTGATAACCAATTGAAGGGTGAGGAGATGGTAAATGTTGAGGGAACTGATAGCAATTGTCAAGGTGTGAGAAATGGGCGAGAATGAGACAAAGAGTTCGGATGGGAATTGAGTATGGTCGCAAACACTGCAACAAGAATGTGAAAGGATCAATGGGCGAGGAGATGGAAATGTTGAGGACATTGATTGTAGTCGTGAAGGAAGTGTTGACAAAGCCGACGATGAGAGTAGAGGTGAGGAGATTGCCAATGTTTGAAGAAGTTGATCAAAGTTGTGGAGAAGGTGTTGGCAAAGCCGTGGATGAGAGTAGGGGTGAGGTGTCAAAAGTAGTGAACAGTTTGGGGATTGATTTGATATGGAGGAAGGAGAGATAATCGCGGAAGAGGATGGAGAAATTCTTGCAGATAGATGCCTGGCCAGTTCACAGCCGGTGTGTTCTGTTCACTCAATCTTTATATGTCAATTTGAAGTTAGTCGAACTTTATATCCTTTTAAAGTCTTTATATGGCCGAGAGCTTACAGATTACATCCCGAATCTGACATGTTTTTAGTTTGGTAATATATATTTTTCTACTAATGACACAGTGTTCAAAGTTTCTCCTTTAAAAAATATAAAATAGCTAGGACTGAAGGTGTTATTTGGTGTGACTACGTAGATAAAAGAATACAACCTGAATTTGGGTTTAAGGATTTATGTATCCCCTTTAAAGTATCAAGTCGATGGTAGAACTATAATTTGTTGGTTGAGTTGAGAGGAAAAATTATGTGTTCACTCAGTTGCACTCTTTCTTTTCCAGGGATATTTGGATAGAGGGGTGGATAATAGCAGAAATGATTCAGTGGAAAAAGATGAAAGCTATAGAAAAACAGAGCAACAAAGACAACGGTAAGAGAGGTGATGAAGGAACTAAACGATCAAGGTCTGACCATCTTGGCCATGCTGCCTCTGCTGAAAATGGTTCATCTCGTGTGGAAAGGGGAATATCAAATGCTCAGTACTATAAGGAGCAGGATCTAAATGATCAGAGTCGATATTCGTATACTGAAGATGGTCAGAGGCATAAAAAGTCCATCACTGGCTCACCTTATTACAAGCATAGAAGTAGGAGTCATTCAGGTCTCCTTCAAAAGCTAGGGGTAGATCTCGGTCTCAAAGTGTTATAAGAGTCATCCTTAGTAGGAAATTCTCATAGAAAGGTGATAAATATTTTGAAAGGGACAATGGGAGGGATACAGATGATGAAGGAATCTGCTTAGACAACAAAACTCAACGCACCAGCAGTAGGGAAATGTTGAGAGAGAGGAAAGAGAGCATAGTTCAAGTGTAACATACAAGAAGATCAGACCGGCATCACATCCGTGATTCTCATGAAAGGAATAGGGCAGGGAGCCAAGATATTGATAGAGAAAGAATTAAGGAAAAGGAATGAATAGAGAAAGAGAAAAGGTAAGGGAGAAGGAGGACAGCGAGAGAGGCAAAAGGATAGGGAGATGGAGAGGGAAAAGCACAGGCGGAGGATAAGGAGATTGAAAGGGAGAGGGAGAGGGAGAGGGAGAGGGAGAGGGAGAGGGAGAGAGGGGAGAGGGAGAGGAGGCAGAGGGACAGGGAGAGAGAGGTTAGGAGTAGGGATATGATTTGGATAGTAAAAGTGATAAAGGTAGTAGGCACCTAAAATGAATAGATGAACGGAGCAAGTATGATCAATCTAGGCATAGAAGATATGACGAGTTGACCACAAAGACAAACACAATAAACTGATCGTGATATCATGTGTCCTCCAGAGAAAGGACAAAGAGAACTTAAAAGGTATATGTTCTTTGATAATGACATGATCACGAAAGCTTGTATCATTTTATATTCACTCAATCTATTTCTTTTAGGTTTGAAGACGAACAAGAGGAGTATGAAGAGAGAATTGTCTTGAAACTTGCCGAACAGGAAAGAAGATGATCTTGACAGAATTAAGGAGGAGAGCAGAAGGAGAAAGCTCGCTATTCGTGAAAAATACAGAAGTCAGCAGTCCCAAAAGCAAGACTCCTCTCATGCAGAAATTGCAGGTATTTTTGATTCTTCTAAACCATCCTTACGTGAGAGCTTCCTTCTCAACATAGGCCACAATCTTAGGGTTTTCTCCCAAAAGAGATTTGCGTCCTAGCTGTTTCTTGCTGCTTCAGCTTCTTAAACGCCTGTGGTAATATAACAGCAACAGATTATTTTCAAATTAAATTGGCAGAGAAATGTGATGAAATATATAAAAGTTTTCAACATAGCCAAGAATCCTCGTATTACATATCTGCATGTGCTCTTTAGTTCCCTTCGAGAGATCTAAAATGATCTTGCGGTTCCTTTTCCTGACATTTATTATTTTCATATTTTAATTTTGCTTTGCTGAAGTTCTCTGACCCCTCTGATCTTTATTGCATTTACTCCTTCTTCTTGTGGGTCTTTCTACTCCTCCCTGCTTCTTCTTTAAATTTATCTAAAAAAGAGGGATCAATGGTGGGAATTAAGCAATCTACATGTTTCATTTTCTTCGTGAGGAGTATAATCTTGCTCAATGCATAGTTTTCCAATTCTAATTGATGTCTTTTCGAGCCAAGCAAAGTGTCTGTTGAAGTATTAGCTATACCAGACTTCACATTGGTCCTTGAACAATAACCTCCGCATGTTTCGCTGGTTCATCAGCTGCAGTTTAAACAGCATCAAGTTTAGTTTCGCCTGCCTTTCCCCTGTTCCACAACTTTACCCTGCAATACTGGCCCTCCTATAATTTATATTTCTCATTTTTTTTAATCATGTCCCTCGCCTTAGATCTTTTTTCCTGCCAATTTGTCTCATACCTGTTTTTGCCGCTCCCCAAACCCTTTGTAGAATGACAGAAGAAAAAGACTTTGCCCCTTTTGGTGGTCTATCCCTTTGTTATACACTAATTTTTAACTCATGCAGTACCATTTGAATCCACCTCTTTTTTTCTTGGCCAATTTTTGAATTAAAGTTCATGTTAAAAAAGGC
>CM016566.1:11850802-11995180 GCA_003412495.2 Echium plantagineum | reverse complement strand
TGTTTATACATACAACCTCCATCTATAGTAGAACAATTAAGTGCGTGTAGAGAATAAAAGCTTGATGATTAAAGCTAACTTTGTTGATGAAGACCTCAAATTATACAAGGGGCTACTTTTGGTTGGTGATACATCATTCAACTTTGGGTTTGTGCATGTAAGCGTCACTTCTTTCTCACGTACACTCATCACTACTGATTGCATCTCGCCTGAAAAAAACAATCATTAAAATTGTATATTTACTCATTTGATAAATTCAAAAAAATTGTAATTCAAATGTTTTAGTTGTAACTTGAACATATTTTCGGATATTTCTAATAGATCTTATGTGTTGATTATAAAAAGAATTAAAAGTTATACGATAACTATTGCTTTAAATATGGATTGAGTAGTTCATAAAAACTGTTAATCTTAAAGTAATTTTATAAGTTCGAACAAATAAAAAATAGTTGAGCTGGCGAACAATTTTTCTCCACATGTTAGCATAAAAACAGATAAAGAAGCTTCTTATAGAACAAAATAAAATGGGGTGGATAAAACCATGGTCCAGCTTTCTATTTTGACATTTTTCTGCTATGACAAGTTGACAACCTGGTAAGTTAACAACAAAGACGTTTCCTGCAAGAGGTCAAACTGCAAATTTGTTTAATTGGATAAGCTAGATTATGATCTTAACATTAATTTACTACTCAACTGACAAAATTGGTTATGGACAAATGATTATTTGCTAAAGCAAACTCCACTCTTAACTTTATTGATGTACTCATAATATATGTCAGATAATGTAACAAAGTCTACCTAAGCTGTTATACACACCCAAATAATATTTTTTTCATGAGTGATATGATTATATTGCCCTTAATTGTAAATGTAGTAAGAAATGGATCTAGTATTAATTAACTTGTGTGCTAATTAGTCTCTAGAATATATACGTACTCCGAATATAAATATAAATATCTATTTACATTTTCATTAGTAATATATTTGTACTTCAATTTATGAGTATAGAGTACATACGTACTAGGAATATAAATATACATATTATCATCAGTTTTAGGGTTTATTTATACTCAAATATATTTCTCTAGACTATACACGTACTCCGTTAGCATCATTGTCCAGTTAGCACGTAATTATTATCGCCATATGCAAAACTACGCTGTTTCACAATTTTATCATAGTTTGGCAAAAAGGACAAATATAGGACCCATTCTCCTTTTGAGAAAAGCAACACTAGAATAAGCTAGAGTGAGTATCCAATCACTCTGAGCTAAACCTGTAAATAGAATCCAAAGGAACCTACTCCATGTGAGAGGAAAGGAACATAACAATATACCATTTTCAATTCTGCCGTTGTACACTCACTACTAGGAAAATATTCTTTATATCGTTCTTTATTAAATTCCGCTAAACTCAACCAAACTCTTCTGATCATTGTACAGATTTAGCAATAGGTGATCCAAATAAACAACGATTAAATTCCGGTTAGTAATCATCCCTTATTTGAAAATTTAGCAGACTCTTTATGGTGTTCATCATCCTAAAAGCTCTCATTTCTTCAAGTAGTTCAATATAAACATCATGGTTCTAGTATCTAACGATTAGCAAGAGTTTGAACGTTGATGTAATTGCCTGAAGGGAGAAAGAACACTAACCATTCATCTTAGACATAACTTCTGCTACCCTTTCTTGACATTTTGAGCTTCGAAAATCTGCAAGAAAAACGACTTCGTGTACCTATGCAAAAGTAGCATCTAAATTGAAGAACTGCAGATACATTGATCAATAATCAAGGAGGAGAAAAGGGGAAGCACAGACCTCCGGCATGGACAAGGATTCCATGGAAGCTAACGTTGTCGATTTCTGAAACTCTCCGATGATTGGATTCTGTGTCTTGCTTCTGATAACTTCATTATTGCTCTGCAATTCTACCAGCTTCATTCTTCACCATGTAGTTAACTCAAAGAACAAGCATTATATGAAGAAAAACAGAAAGGATTAAAAGCTCACTTTTACCTACAATGGCCAAATTAGTGTTCACAGTGAGACAATGATTTTGCAATAGCTCCTATTTTTCTTTTTTTCTGTGGAAGAGTTTCAAAGGAGCAATAAATAGATAGGGGAATTTATCTCTTTTCTTTATACAAGTAGAAATACTGAAAGGTGCTAAAAGTGAGTGCCAAACAGTTGTACTAGAGAAATTGACATTCAGCAGCCATAACGGAAATGTGGATTTGACCTTTTCTTCACAGATACACGGTAATAATTGGCAAAAGCACCGCTCGTATACAAACCACATCAAACCAAGACTTATCCTATCAAACGAGATCGACTATTTGAATACACAAGTGTCGCCTCATTTTATATTCTGATTTAGCTGTAAATATATACATACCAACAACAAAAATGAGACTAAATAAGCAATAAAGTCGAAGATCTACACAGCAAATATGTTACTTTTGATTGCAGATGTTACATGGTATAGGTTTCATAAGTTATTTACAACAGGAATGAACAGCACCAATAGGAGAGGAGAAACTTCATCTTTATTAGCAGGAACATATACATGCCAAGCAAAAAGACCCCTAGCTCTAAAATGTAAAAAAAAATTACTACGGGTCATCCTTCACTAAGGTGTTATTTCTTCTACAAAACTGTTGCCCTTAAGTTCCCTGCAGGCTATCAAGTGTCGACTGATCCAACGAAGAGACCGGCTGTCAATGAAGCATTTGACATGGTGGGCAGGTTATAAACTAAAACTAAAAACCTAAGGCTGCATAAAAAGCAACATGTACAACAACTGAACAAGTGCAAAAATTTGCACAGAATCAACTAGACATGACCAGGCTAGTAAAATTAGAGACAGCAGACGAACTAAATAGCGGAGTCGAGGTCGGAACTGATTTGCAGTAGTCGGGATCATGTCTCGATGAAGAAGAGATCTTGAATCTCTCAGAAGTTTGTACTCTTGTGTCTACAGCACCATTATTCTTCGACTTGGCACCATAATTCAACTTATGGACAGTTCTTCTGCCACACCTCTTCCCAGATGACTTCCAGCTCAACTGGGCAAGCAAATCATCCTTCACCAAGTCTCGGGCAGCGTCTGCTTTGGTTTTGATAACTACTCTAGGTCTCCTAACACATCCGAGATCTTTCTTCTCTGATTTGACAGCTCTAAAACCAGAGAATACACAGTCTTTATCATCAGATGTGGACACAACATCTAGTTTTGTAGAAGGACTAGTAATTGTGCTTCTCTTTAGTTCAGGTAGAGAAAGAGAGGAGACAATGTCTGGCCTCTCATTCAGTTTATTCCAACCATTATTAAGCCATTCTTGGGAAATCCTCAAATCATCATAACCAAAAGCAATCTCCTGATTTTCTTCTGGAAAATAGACACTCAGCATGTTTCCTGAATCTTTCTTTACCACAATTCCTTCCCACCAACCATCGTGCCACCAAACATCTACTATGCTTCCTACATTGACATTAGTAGGAACCTTGTTTTGACTACAAGAAGATATTGGGCGAATTATGCTCCTTCCGTTACACCGGATCCCATATTTATCAAGAACCGCTAGCTTGGATGCTAATAGCCATTCCTGAAAGGGAATTGAGTTACTTAGTGAGATCATTCCAATTGATTTTCAATCGATTTTGAATAATACAACTTTATAGGGTGGGGCACAAAGGGAGATAGGAATCGTACCTCTAGATTTTTTGATTCATCAACTGCATCCTGTATGTCTTCATACCTTACTTTAACTTTATCATCATGCTTCTTTACAATCAAAGCTCTATACCAGCAACCCCGGATGCCACTATCTTGAGATAACACTTCCACTCGAGAACCAACAGTCAAATGCCAGACAGGATTTGGTATTGCTGCATCTTTCTGATGTAAGGAAGAAGCCACACGGCCGTTGCTGCGATTCCCAATTTTCGTAAAGCCTTCACATGGAACCAAATTATTATCCCGATTTTGAAAACCAAGATCACCAAATTTTATTTTTAAAGGCAGCAAGTGTTCATCAACCTCATCGGGCCTTTGAATCATCTTCTTTGATCTGGGTACTGCAGCATCTCTATAAGTTTCACCCCCCTTCGATCCATCATCATAACGCACACGCTTTGATGGTATGGTTGAAGATAAGTATCTAAGAATGTCCTGCTTCCAGTAACCTTTGACTTCGGTTAAATCAAAAGGTTTGACATCATCATCTTCGTACATCATGTAGCACACGAATGGTTGCAACTGTGTATGTCTTGCCTCAATCAGGAATTTTTTGTAGTGTTGAGGACTAAGAACAGTTGCAAGGCCATCTACACATTCAATGCTAAGCTCTTGAAGACAAAGAGAAAAGAAAATCTCTCTGTCATCATAAATTCGAGGCAAGACAATATCAACCTCGTCAATTTTGTGAAACCATCGCACCACAACCATCTTGTTGCCTCTTGAGTCTTCATACATATCTTCTAAGTAAGCAACAAGACGTTTATTTTCTTCAGCAAGTACATAAACGAAGTCATGAACCTGGCACATTGAGAAGAGAGGCACACTTTCTTCAGCTTAAAACTACAATATATATATACTAAGAAACAACAGACCCAAAATCATAAATACTTGAGAAACACAAAAAGGATTAAAATATAGAATCTTACATAAATGTGAACACCATTTCGCAGAAATGATGGATAATGCATTCTCTTTTTCCTGCATATCCAGGGTAAACCTACCCACATAAATGAGGGCATGCTTTGGATCACTTCAGACATTTTATTACCCTACAAGAAATTCCAAATAAAGAGATTTTGTTACAGTTCGAAGTCCAACATAATAATCAGATAAAAAAACAGACTTAGATAATTTTAACCCTACCTTTGAAATACCAACCTCCCGGTTATGGAAATCCTTGCTACGCACATGCTCTTCGATAGGCCGAAATGGTCTATGGGTTGACCTACGTGAAACTGCATGGACAAGATAGTAGTCAACTCTACAATTCTGCCAGCAGAAAGGGCAAGATTGGCCAAAAGTTCTAACTGCTCTAATTGAGATTCGTTGAGGTACAAAATAAAACTAGATACCAAAACAGTATGACTACTTATTACTTTCGTAAACCATTGAACAGAAGAACTATAAACAGCTATAAACCTTAAAAAACAAGCACATTTGGCAATACTGAAAGGAAGATATAAATGAGAAATGGAAACATCAGCCATAGAGAGCATAAAATTTAACCTAATTAAGAGTATGCTTCCATGGCTCTCAACTGGTTCTTACGAAGTCATCAAAAATCCTGCAGACCAGGTAAATGGCTTGTTTACCGTCATTATCATATGGATTATGAGATGCAAAAGATTCTTAAATTCTTAATTGACATGGCACTATACATACCTACTCAAGTACACTAGCTACAGGTTTAACGATAAATTAGCATCCCATCCACAGATGCACATAAAACAGAACATCAATTTCAGTGCCGTAGGCGGAATGGTAATGTATTTTATCATCACCAATTACATTTACTGAAATTTTATGCGTGAAAACAGTAAGTAAACAAAATTAACCCTTGCGTACACCATCACTTTCAAGTTTCAACCAATTCTATCAAATTTGATATTTAAACATCATAGACCACAGTAGAAACAGATCTCCTAATCCTGGTAAAATTAGAAGAAGAAAAATACAGTAATCAAGATCTGAGCTCACAGGACTCTCAAATCAATGAAACAACCAAACCCCCCCCCCCCCCAAAAAAAAGGATCCAAAAAGTGTAGTTTTACTACAAATTGACACAAAAATACGAAGACAAACCTTCAAATCAAATCTTTCATAAATCAAATGTAGAACGTCCAACTAGATGTTATTGAAAGATTAGGTTTAAATTACACATCATGGGACAAACGAATCCAAAAAAGAAAAAGATCAAGAAAAATCATATTTTTGGTCAAAATTTTCTAAACAACAAAGAGAATACCATAAAATTAAATCTCTAACACATAAAATGAATAAAATCGTTATTTAGTTATAATAATCAATTGGGTTAGCATAAAGAATGACTCCCAGGAAGAAAAAAATCCCGAAAACTTATATTTTCAACAAAATTAAAGAACAACAAAGTCAACCACCCAAAAAAATCATATATCTATTTAGTCATTCTTAAACCAATACAAAAACCTTGAAATCAAATTTTTAACCCAATAAATCACCAAAATCATCAAAAAAGAACCTCAAAAAAATTCACACGGAACAATTAAACAACTTTAAAATGTTAAGAGTGGGAAGGGTTCCACTGTGAAACCAATTGGCAATCGTAGTAGGTCAAGATATTATATATTTGACCCGGGAAGATACCGGACATATTGACGGCCGCCAGAAGTATACCGACTTTCGATGATTCAAATTAACATAAAAATCAACTCTTTAGCCCAAAACCCCACCAAAATCATTACAAAAAGATCAAAACCAAAATAATCACCTCGGAGCAATAATACACCAACAAAACCAGATCTTTAATCCGTAAGACAAACAAAAAAATTATTAAAAACACAAAAAAAAACCACAAAACCAACTATAAACCCCAAAAAACATCAAAAACAATACCTGGGCCAATAAACACTCTTAAAAATGAAATCTTTTACAAAAAACCAATAAATCTATACAAAAACCAAAAAATTACCTGGAGCAATAGTCCTGAGCCAATTGACAACCTCCCTCCTAGATTTGAGCTTCACATACACACGGCTATCTTTATCACGAACAGGCAACACATACCTATACGAAATATGCCTCAAACTCTTCTCTTTCCCAATCACAACAAGATCTGTAGACCCATCTTTCCTCCTCAAATAATAATTCACCTCCCTCCTCCCCTTATCTCCACAAACCCAAACCTCTTCCCACCCCACATACTCATCTCCCATCAACAAACAACCCCTTTCAAAGTCTCCATTTTTTCCCAATTGGGTATTATCCATTAACCAAAAAAGTCAAAGGTACAACCTACAAAGCCTAGGGTACAGCCTACAAAGCCTAAGGTACAAGCTACAATTTTTTTTTTATCGAATCTGGTAACGTTTGAGAAAATCAAAAATTGATGTAATAAAAAGGGGAGTAATTGGGTTTGGTGTAAATTCGGGGAGGGATTTGATTTGAAAGGGATATTTATAGGGGTGTTTCTAGGGTTCCGGAATTTGGAGTTTTTTTACGGTTGAGATTAGGGGGTGAGATAAATGGACGGTTGAGATTGAGTTTCTCGAGTCAAAACCGTAGGAAGTTTCGGGGAGGGGGGGTATTGACGGCAATGCCCTTAGATATAATTTTGAATTGGGCAATTGGGCAGCACGTATTTGTCGGAATTAAGAGTAGATTACAATGAGTTCGGATCGATTTATATTTTCTATAATATTTTATTTTTATTGAGATGGAATTTCGGGGGACTATTTGAAATTTTACTAGTTGACTTATTCTATGTTTGAAATATGATTGGTTTTAGATAGAATTTGATGTCAATCATACAAGTATTATTAACAAGAGTTCTTAGTTGTTAGTTTCGTAAGTTACAAAAATACTAGGGAGCTATTAGTATTTTATAGTATTACTAGCGACATGGTGTATAGTCGATACCTGCGCGCTTTAATATTTTATTAATTAATATTTATTTATTTAAAGAATAGTGGAGATAATAAATATTGTTAACGACTTACATTAAATTAACAACAAATTGAAGTATTTAAATGAATTTTATTGATATATATCCTAAAAATAGTTAATATTAAATGAAAATATAACTACCAATTCAAAATAAATGAAAAATAGAAAAACGAGAGAACGCCACGTGACTTTTTGAGGCCTTAAACATTTTATATCATATAGATTATGATTTAAGTTATTCTTATATTAATAAGAGTTCTAAAGTGGGTCATTAAATGATCATTATATGGTGAGATCATATATTCGATCTTATCGTTATAAATAAATATTTATTTATGAAAATATGACTAAACATATGTCTAAATAAATATACATAATTAAAAATAATATTAGATAATTATTATTTTATAAAATAAATACTTATTTTTAAAAAATATAATTAAATATATATGTTATGTATAGTGGATAACATGATAATTATTTTTTAATATAAAGCTACTGAAGTGTTATGTTTGAAGAGTTGTTTGTGTGTTTACAATGAAGCATCAATGTTATACAAATTAGTTTAACCTTTCAGTTGAAGTATTGTGATTCTGCACCTTCAAATTTTAGATTTTCACATGGGATGCGTCTTTTAGCATGCTTCACAAAAAAAACCCTTCCCACATTATAGTATCGATAAGTACATAAATTTTGACATTTTTAACCTTTTCGATAGGGTTTAATTTTTTTAGGATGATTAGAATCTCATTATTCTATTTTTTGGAGTATCTTAAACTTTTGATGATAAAAATTAATGTTTGGAGAATCCACTTTTTCACTTCATAAGTTCATATAGAGCACAAAATTGTAGTTTGCTATCACAAATTTTTTTATATTAAAGTGACTTTTTTCCAACTAATTAAATCGTCAAATATAATTGATATGTTTCATTATTAATTTTTACTTGACCTCTACAATGTATTTTTCATTTGATTTTAATATATCAATTCATGACGTAACAATAATAATTGATAAAAAATAAGATTATAACATAAATGCCAACGTTGAATAATATAATAACGTTGTGTATACTTCAAGACTTATGACAAGTAATAATTGCAAATTTCTCTATTTAAAAATTAGATACACGAATTGAGACATGGGAGAATATAACTACTCTTCAAAGGCTTTTCACTACCACAACTAAAAAGATGCTTCTCAGCAAGAGCTTTGCCACCAAAACAATCCCCTTCCTCCTCCCTCCACCACCACTTTCTTGCCAAGAAACCTCCCCCCTCAGCCTCATCAGCCGCCGTCGCCTCCTCCTCACTTCCTCTATTTCCTTCACCATCTCACCGTTCTTAAACCCTTTTCTCCTATCATTATCTCAAGCTCGTGGCCTCTTCCAAATGCCTCCTATTCGTCTCACTAACAGGTACTTCTCTCCATTAGTTCTGTCTCACGTGTACCCAAATACTCCCCCGATCCTAAAATATTGTCATGTTGAATTTTTAAAGATAAAAAACATCAACATGTTAGGCGCATCTTGAAGAGGCTTCCACCTAAGCGGGTATAGGTGGTTGTATAGTACACCGATGTTAGCACTGTGTTAATACAGGGATGGAGGCAATTCATTGAGTGGTGGTGCAGTGCACCAGAATTTTTTATTTTTCTTTTTACTTTTTTTAATTTTTTTTGTTTGTTTTAGGTTAAACTAAGTAGAGTAAATAATGAAGAGTGTTCTCCAAGCGATTTAGGGGTTGTGATTTATCTCAATCTATTGAATCACCTTAGAAGGACTGCACCTCTACCTGTTCGATGAATTGTCGCTGTGGCAAATTGCTAATGCTATAGGAAAACTATCGAAGTTGACTATGGAAACTTGAACAAAAATGTTTAAAGTACTGTTAGAGTGTGTGTGGAACTCGATGTTTCGCAACCACTTACGGACTCCTTGGTTTGCTTCAAGGGCGAAAGTTTGGATACTATTGCCGAAAGCATTTGGTTGGAGGTTTGTTATGTTACTCTACCTTCATATTGCCCTGTTTGTTCACATGTTGGCCATGGCCTGAGTTGTGTAAAAGGAAGGTCAGCATGGAATCGTATGATGTCTTATCTGCATCAATTGGTAGTAAAGTATAGCAGAAGCTTGTAATTAGTTAGATTCTAATGTGTAGGTGTTGTCTGATTTATATTTTGTCTGCTCTAAATGTAGGTGGTTTGGTCTTTGTATTAGTGTATCAATTGGTCATCTGAATCATCTAGGGCCATCTTCTTTCAATTGTTTCTTTATTAAACAGAGTCATATGTGCTATGTGCAATGACCACCTTAAAAAGATTTCGTTTTGCATACTTGAAAAATAAGCAAATGGTAAATATAATATATCTAGACTATAGGTAATAAACAAGGGTATCATACTTCATGTGAAATTTGGGAAAGCTAATAGTCTTAATAGACATGTAATGCACCAATTGGTTCATCATTTTCATATTTGTGTCATTTCTTTTGTTCAAAGATCATGCGTACATATGATCTCTTTGTTTCAATTGATTAGTCAATCATCCAAAACACTGGTCATTTCTTCTACTCTTATTAAATTACTTGAAGCAACAATTTTAACTAGTGAAAACAAATAAGAGTACAAGTTTCAATAAGGCGTATAAACTGGTGAAGTTAATTGCTTATGCGACTAGAATCACAAGTGTTGAATGAGATTTATTTCTGCTATAAATCATGTGAAAAGTGACAATTCTAGTAAGATGGGCGATCAATAGTTAAAAGATAGTTTTGTAACTTATTTTGAGTTATATGTCTTTAGTACTATTGATGATGATGTAATTTTAGCGCATTTTCAAAAATTAGATAGAAGATTTTCTTTGTAGACATAAAAAACTTCATATTCAATGTATTATTTTGGTAAACTAATTTTATGTTATCTTTTTGATAAAAAAATTTTACTTCGCACCACCAATATTGAGCTCCTGGATCCGTCCCTGGTGTTAACATGGGGACTGTTTCTTAATTGAACCGAGATGAACTTTGTATATGTTCCTATTATACTTGGTGAAAAGTAGATCAAAAGAGGGTATTTTAGTGTGCTTTACTATTAAAATGACACTTCTAATTCAAATCAAGTGATATTTGTCAATTGAGACAAAAAAGTATGTTAATTTTGGCCATTGTAAATGACAATGTTTAGGAAGGGAGGAATAGTTTATCTGAAATTGCCCTAAAAAGGACCTAATTATACTGTCAAGGTTCAAATACCCAAATATGCTCGATCATGAAAACGAAGGTCACATTCTGAATGTTGCATACATTTGTTAAGATTTGGTGAAAGTTGATAAGAAGATTGTATTGTTAGCATACTTTAGTATCAACTTGTCAGTTTTGATTCAAATTGACATTTTCCAATTGAGATCGATAAGTATGCTAACTTTAGCCATTGGAAATGAGAATATTTTGGGGTAGTTTACAGGAAAACTACTCCAAAGTGGACTGACTCTTATTGTATCGTGGTTGATGTCTGATAATTGTATGTTTAAGGTGGGGGCAATGGTTACATATAGGTACTTCTTGGTAAGAGCTGGGGAGTCTGAGTATGAGAACTTGGGAATAATAAACACAAATCCAGTTGCTAAGACATCGGTTGATAATGGTTTATCAGAGAATGGAAAGAAGCAAACCGTGAAGGCTGCTTTGGCATTGAAGGCAATTGAAGCATGTGAAGGAAGTTGTTGGATTTGGCCTTCGATCACTCAGAGAGCTTACCAAGCTGCTGAGATTATTGCAGCTGCTAATGGGATTACCAGGAGGTAATTAGTTGTTTCAATCAATGAATTTGGTTCGCTATGCTCTTGGATTACTATATAATATTTTTGGGTCTCAATGTCCTATTAAGTCCATGATAGTCTATGATTGTTAGGACTTTTGCCTAGAGCCTGGCTTGTATCCGGTCGTGTAGGAGTTTATTTATAGATATTGATTCATATTGATAATATCGAAGCTAGTACTGTACTTGTTATATCTTTGAACTCCTGTATTGTGTTATTAATTATATATACATCCATTGCTCGTCATAAGTGATGACAGACCAGAAATATTATTCTTTGAATGATATCCTACATCTTTTTTTACTTCTTTCATGTAGTTATATAGTTCCAGAATACAGCTTCTTGGACGCTCGTGGCCTGGGAGCCTATGAAGGGAAGACCTTGAGTTCAATCTCTGAAGTAAGATGTTATATTTTTACTTCCATAACTGCACATGTTCACAAAATTCTTCATTTGAAAGTGTGAGATCGATTTGGAAGGACTATATTTCTTTCCAGAACTAAAAGTTATTGTCATTGATAACATGATTGAGCTGAAATGTAGTTAGGTGGTAAGTTAAAGTCAAATTTCTTAAAATTCGAGTACGACAAACAGTAAGGATATATGAAGATGTCATAATGTTGTAAATACTACAAAGTTTAGTTATCTAACACTGTTGTGTTATTTTCAACTGGCTTTATTTAGGTGTATGCATCTGATACTATCTCTGCAAATATTAAACCACCTCCTATTGATGATGGAACACCAAACGAAAGCGTTTCAGATGTCTTTGTTCGAGTGACACAACTCATGTCAATTCTTGAAACTCAATACTCCGGGGATACAATCATCATTGTTTCTCCAGATTCAGATAACTTGTCTATCTTGCAAGCTGGTTTAGTTGGACTAGATCTTAAAAGGCAAGCAGCGTCCTGGTTTGTATCACCTTATTTTTTCAAACATTGCTGCACTTAATTAGTACCTTCTGTAATCTATTTTTCAGACACAGCGAACTTTCATTTGCTCCTGGAGAGGTCAGATTCGTCGATGCCAGCAGCATACCAACCTACAAACAGCCAGCTTCCGCAGTCTACAAGTGTCTAAATCCTCCAAATTGCAACTAGGGCTTTAATATAGGTCAAACTCAAGTGAAGTTAAGTCATGTACTCTCATCTCAGACTCACAAATTCCAATTATTTCCAATTATTTACCCATAACTATGCACGTTAGGTATCATTGATCACCTAGAGAAAAAAAATCAGAAAATGATTTATGATCCTATGTGTGTAGATGTTGCGCTTTAAATTTTTCTGCAAGTGCCTGACTTTTAAAAGATCATACACCATAATTTTTGCATCAATTTTTTTGAAGATATCAACAGATGGCATAATCTAAATAAAGCTTACACAAAGGACTAAATAAATATTCAAGGACTAATTAATATATAGGTTTTGGAGTCATCAGACAAACATATGAAATAACATGTTCATAGCAACAATTATAAATCAACATATTTCATTAGATCTCTGCATTGCTCTCTGGATCAGTTTCAAGAATTTTCAGCAGGTACAATGTGGATCTGCATCTCAACATCCTGCTGCTCGTCCCTTTTGATGAACTCACAAATGATCCTATCCTCTTCTCCTACACAATTCCTGGCACAAAGCCTTCTCCATCCGTCTTTATAACATATCCGCCCATCCGGCCATCCATTAAGATGTAAAGGCTGCGTTTTCCCTCTTGGGTCACGAACATTTAGAGTTTCGGGCAGCTCATATTCCATATCCTTGACAAAATCAACTGGAATATACTGCAATATGAACATTGTTACACTTATGGTCCATTTGGATTGGGGTGAATCAGGGGGAGAAGAATTTTAAAAAATTCTCCTAGGGGAAGAGAATCAAGGGGAATCAGGGAGAATATATTTTATTGTTGTTTGGATACCATGATTTTGAACTAGGGGAATCAGGGTGAATACATATTTTAATGTTTAATATTGTATTCTCCTTGATTCCCCTTGGATTTGGAGGGTAGAGATTTGGAGGGGAATGAGGGGTAATGGGGGTGAATCAAGGGGAATAGTTTCTCCTAGGATAGAAAATTATTAGGTTCCCAAACACAAAAAAAAAAACTAAATTCTCCTTAATTCCCCTTGATTCACCCCAATCCAAATAGACCATTAGTTTAATGTAAAAAAAAGAAGCACACTGATATAGGATCTACGTTTGTACCTCTAAGCAGAATATCCGGATCAAATCGAGCTTTTTGGTTTGTTTATAGCCCTAAAGGTGAGAACATTGTAAATGTGTGTACCTCGAAACGCGACTGGTGCCGTCACAAACTATAACAAGTCTTTTTCCTACGTTTTATTTTCACTTACATGCTTCCTAGTTTCGTACTTATAACCAATCATTGTTGACAATAGCTAATGGGCTCTATGTGAAGCATGTTTAACATTGAAGTGTTGTTATGGTAAATTAGTGATGAGAGTACAAACACAATGCTATTACAAATAATGAATATATAAAATTACTAACATAAAATCCAAATGAAATATGAGACAAATTGTCTCTAACAAGGTTCGAACCCAAAATATCTTTGTTGAAAACTTGCGCCAGATGACATCGACTATTGAGCCATCGACAACATTGAAGCTATTATGAGGCGAAATGCAAACAAAATGATGTATTATAATGATATGTACAGTACCAATCAAACCATATCAATCTTACTCACACAATCGTTTTATGCGGCAGTCTTACACTACTATTTAAATATATATGACTTTCAACTTTGAAAGCTTCATCAAAAACCAGAAAATCTTTAAGTAGAGGAACTGAGGAAGTTACATTTTCTTTTGATTATACATCAGTATAATTTCTTGTAGCGTATCAGTTAAATTTTGAAGGTATAAATATAAAATCTTTGAAGAAAATCCTCCAAATGCTTAATTTGTGGACATTAATGACCACAAATAACATTTCATAGTTCAGTGCAACAAGCCTGCAAGGCTGCAATTTATTATATTACTGAAGACTACATTTATAAGATCATTCATGAGCAATAAACACAACCTGCTTCCCTATGTTACGCCCACTAAAAAGACCTATAAGCCCTCCAGGTGCATTCTCAAGGCCTTCAACAGTATCTTCAACATATGTAATCTTTCCCTCTCTAATGTAAGGCAGAACTGTGTCCAGAAACTTGTTAGAGTAGAGATGAAAGTAATCGCTCACCACGAATCCCTCGATTCTGATTCTCTTGTAGATGATGGACATGAGATTGTGAACTCCTTCAGGCTTGCCTAGATTGTATTGTGAAATCATCCCACAAGCGGATATACGGCCATGGATTCGCATGTTAAGGAGAACTGCGTCTAGCATCTTGCCTCCAACGTTCTCGAAGTATATGTCTATGCCTTCAGGAAAGTACCTGGATTGATATACACGTAAAAAGAATTATGTCTACAACAGATCGAGAGTATCACGCAAAATGTAATAGACTATACAGATCAATCATCCATGTTACCTTTTCAAAGCTTCAGCCATATCATGTTCTTCCTTATAGTTGAAAGCATCATCGAATCCAAATTTGTTCTTCAGCATATCAACCTGCCTCATTACAGTAAGAACAGAATGACTATATGAGTGATCCGGAGATTATTCGTGTAGATAACTCGATTAGTCAAACCTTGAAGTTTATTTTCATCAATACAGTATTCAAGAATGTTCAAATTCATAGCTGATTAAGCTGAATAAAACATCAGAAATAAAATGCTATACCTTATCTTTACTTCCAGCACTTCCAACAACATAACATCCCATAATCTTCGCAAACTGCCCAACAAGCTGACCAACGGCACCAGAGGCAGCAGAAACAAAGACCTTTTCCCCTTCTTTGGGTTTGCAAACTTCAAAGAACCCAGCATAGGCAGTCATCCCAGCCATGCCTTCGGAATTGATCACTGTTAGTACACTTGAAGAGTTCGGAAACAACCTCCCTGTTACCTCACGGGTAAGGTTGCGTGTGATCCAACCCCCTAACCCTCTCCCGCTTAGGCAAGAGCTTCTTTGGAGGCATTAAGGTATGTTGATGTATTATACTAGAAGAGATGTAGATGCCCAAATACAAAGAAGGATGCATACCAAGAAGTCCTGTGTAGTATGAGAGGGGTACATCAAGATGTTCAATCTTGAAGAAAAAATCAGTTGATTTAAGCAGAGAATACTCTTCCCATCCAGTCACTCCCCAGATGAAATCACCCTTCTTGAAGTTCGGATTCGCAGAATCAACTACTTTGCTCACCCCAAAACCAGTAATTGGCTTCAAAAAAGACATAAAAAACAAGAACCAAATTCAACAACACATCAGCATGTCCTAACACCATATACACTCAAAAGGCTCCCGACTAAACAGGGTATTTTGAAGTCAGAATGTAGGCAGCCTTCCCCTTTCATAACAGGGGAGACTGTTTCCGAGTTTACCCACAAATACAACTATCACTACTTCATAATAGATAATAAACGCGCAGGTAGGGTAATGAGTCATTTTAATTCAGCGAACACATTATTCAAAACTGAAAGTGACAAAAGAAATGGGACTTACAGAACCAGGTTCATACGACGAGAAGTAGCTCCCGGAATGTTTATCAGGCGAGTTCATACGCAAACGCATGTATGGATCACAAGACAAGTAAAGATTCTTAACCAAAACACCATTTGAGTCTTCTGAGACTTCCAATTTGATAGTATTCTCTGAGTTTATCAACATATCAGATTCTTTTGGAAATTCTTTGACGTAGTCTTTGAGTATCACTTGCTTGTTCTTCACCACTTCTCCTTCTGCCATTTTTGCAAGTTAACGAACTTTAGACGCTTGCTAAATGCATGAGCAACATTTTGCTATATAAGATTATGTACACAGTAGGCTAGGGGACCAAACTATAAAGTGGTCCAAAATTCATAGAATGTGAGGTTGTAACAATACTATGTGTCCTAAAAAATTGTTCAATTCTAATTTTAAGCTAGAATATTTATATATATATTTTATAATATTTGATAAGAAATACCTAAAAACTATAAACTGATATGTTATCTTCTTATTTATTTTATCATTATATCATGATATTTTCAATATAAAATTATACTCCCTTTGTCCCTAAATGATTGGTAAATTTTTAATTTTTATGGTCAACAAAACACAATTTCAAACATAAATATCTCTTATTATACATATGAAAAAATTATAAAAAGTTGATAGTTCAAAAATATATATTGAGACGAATCTAACAAGATATTATATGACTATATTATTTCTTATTGGTTAATGCGAATTTATTGATCAAATTTTTTAAAGTTTGACCATATAAAGTCAAAATGTATCAATCATTTAAGAACGGAGTGAGTATTATTTATTAATACTTCAAAGGCTCAAACTTTGTTAATTTTGATTATTAAATATGAATTATACAATCTTTTTGCGTTTTGGGTGGATGGAGTACAAAGTTGATAAAATTTGTTGATATTTGAACGGCAAATTTTTGTGTATGGTGTATGAACACATGCATACATCCTAAATTGGCGAGGTCTTTTTTTTATATATAGGTAATGCATTCAATTTATAACATTTGAAGTTTGAATTATAAAAACTCTAATCGTATAAAAATGGTGCATAGAATTAAAACAGCCTATAGTAACATCGTACAAGTTAACAAAACATCTCTCATTGGTGAGGTCTAAATGTCTCATTATAGTCATGGCCTCATGGGGGGTCGTTTGATTTTTTTAAATTTTACTAGCTACTTTTTAAGCCCAAAAGTGCTTAAATATTTCTCTTGAAGCACTTGATGCATCATGCATAACATTCACGTTTTTTTTTATTTTACAGCGAAAAAAAGAAATTTTTGTTGTTCTAAAATATAGGATTTAGTAGAAATAGTGATAAAAATAAATGATACGGGCAGAAAGGAAAAAGAGGTGCATATATTAAATTGTTCATAAAAACGAATTCAGCTTTTAAATTATGTATGTAGTTAAAAATACATATTTTAATCTTCTTAACTGTTGTAGTCTATATACTATGGTTGAAAAAACTCTATTATACAAGTTTTTTAGAATTTTTTCCATCCCAAAATTTAAATTAGATCATAAAAATAACATTTTTTAAGAATTGAAAGTAAATTTAGTTGATATATGATATATATGCTTAAATTAATAATAGAAAGTCTTCATTCAAAGTTGTTGGGATCATTTTTTATCGAAACTAAATTTTAACAATTTATTGATGAAAAATGTTACTGTAAAATCTTTTAAAATTTTCAATAGAAAATTGATTGTATTACCAATAAATAGCTAATACTTATATGATATTGAAGACATATTCAATCAATTTATAATTTAATTAATAATTTAGGAATCGTTTCCAAAAAAAATCTGAAGAAGAGCAACATTTAACTAAGTGAAGAAGGAACTAACATATCTTGAACTGAAGTAAGGGCCTTCTTTTAACTTACACTGCATATAAATATATGCAGTGGCTCGATGCAACCATAAAAAATATAATGTCTTATTTGAATGATGACACATGCATTTAGTGTTAAATTAAATTAAATATAATGTCTTGAATTATATAATTATCACACATATATAAATTAGAACATAATTAAATTAACATACCTCGAGACATTAGTACATAAATGCAATATTTTGATTTGGACAGAACGTCTTGTTGATTCCGTGAGCTCGATTCAAGATATGTAAAACAAGATTTTATTATTCTCTTGACCTTTAAAGTAACTTTATGCGTTTTAGTTTAATGTTTGATGATGAACATTACGATGGAGAAATACATCAATTTATGGATGTAGAAATGACCAAACTTCAACTCAATAAATATAATACTCCCTCCGTCCCTAAAAAATTGTCCCATTTTGACTTTTGGTGGTCAACTAAACACAATTTTAAACATAAATCTCTATTATTCTACATGTGAAAAAATTATAAAAAGTTAGTATTTCAAAAATATATATTGAGACGAATCCAACAAGGTCCTACAAGACTATATTACTTCTTATCGTTTAATGAAAACTCATGATCAAATTTTGTAATATTTGACTCACAAAAGTCAAAATGTGACAATCTTTTAGGGACGGAGGGAGTATTATTAATCATTAATCAAAGCTAGTCAGTGAAAGAATTTGTGACATTAAATTAATTTGAAATAAGCATCTTATTAATGACTATCTTAGCGAGGAGATATATTACTATATATATTCTTGCATTGCTGTATTTATAGTTATGTATGTATTATAATATTTTTTGCATAATACATACATATACATTAATAGACATAAATATATACGTAATACTTATATAAAGTATGTATCATGTATTAAAATATACATATACATAAATAACTATATATAGTATATTATAATGTATAATTATTAATACATTTATAATAATTATGACCTATTACAATATATAATGATAAATTATTATTTATTCACTTGTTCATTTGAGCCACCACTATTTTGTTAAAAAATAATAATTTATTTATTTATTTATTTATACGTCTTATATGGTATCATGTGGAATCATAGCCGTAATTACCTTAAACATGGTGGGGCAAATTTCAAAAGAAAAAAAAAGAGAAATTACAAAAAAGAAGTGAGAAAAAAGAGAGGAAGATGAAGACAATATAAATGAAGAGGGTGAAGAAAGAAGACTAGGCTTTTGTTGAGTCACCTTTAATGGACGTGTTGGGTTGAGCCGTTGACGGTTGAGCACACAATGTTTGTATTTGGGTAATCAAATGGATAGATATAATAGATTTAAACCCAATATATTAAAGGTAATTTATTTAAATGTCATTATTAAACCAACTCAAAATTTTATTTACTACGATACGTAAGATATATAAATCTTAAGTAATTGTTTTAATATTTTTTCAAACCTTAACTAAATTATTCACATAAAATAGTGAAATTATTAGCATAAGATAACACTAGCAAAATATTAAATAACCTTCTATTTTTTCATTGTCATCGTAATAAAAAAATTAACATATTTGTCCCTTTGGCATTGAATGCAATATTTTATTGATTTTTAAGCCCTATTAATAAATAAAAGCTTCTAATACATATACACTCATTAAGTTGTTGTTTCGTTCATCGATTATCTATATATGTGATATGATATCGTGAACATCAAATGACCTACTGGTTAGGATGTCTTCCAGAGGGGTGGTGAAAATACTCGATTAAAAAATAACAATTGTAAACACCTCAATATTTATATATAATGAAATATATTATTATAAACCTAGATATTATAAAAATATATATAAATATGAAGAATATAAAAAACGAAATAAAACATTTTGAAATTAATCCTATATGAAAGGCTTCAAAAAACTTTCAATAAAAGATTTAACTTTTTATATTAGATATTTACATCATTAGTATGATTTGCATTGGATATCTAAAATTTAAATATATGTAAATAATAAATATATAATTGTAATTATCTAAGACATTTAAAATATTACCTGCATGCTATATATCATATTGCAAACTAATTTTATCTAAACAATAAAGTATTATTACTATTTGCACTGTAAACATGATTTTTATATAAAATTAATTGTATGTTGGTTTATAAATTTTCTATGAAATGTTATAATATGATGAAATATCATTTTAAGAAAATTATTCTCGAATTCCCACTATTTGTTTGGTAGGTCCGCCATCCTACCAAAATCAATCGAATGGTGAACTTTTCCAACTTTAACTGAAAAGAACGGTTTCAATATTTTCCATAAGCAACCATTTGTATAGACGTTGTGGTGGGTGGCCGGACGCTAAGGAAAACATGAAAACTCTCAATTTGTGTCTTATTAAGGTTGCAATTGTTTTACTTTATCATTTCGCTTCAAACAAAAGCCAGAATCGAGCGAACATGTCCAATTTACCTGACCTGGTCTTCTACCACGTCATTATTCACGACGATAACTTTAGTGACGTCTCTTACGAAGAAATTAGATAAAAGAAGTCATAGCGTGTTGTTAGGTAATATCTAAGAGCCAAGGTGTTGTAGACACTGCGGGTTGGCTTCTTTGGGTTATTAAAATGATGTATGATTAGTTTTTCTATGTTGTTTGACAAAAAAAATCTGTTGAAAATAATTTTCTATGAAAGTTTATGTGCCAATTATAAAAGTTTGGGAGCCAAAAATTCAGTTTATGTGCTTATTTAAAAGGTTTAATAGTTTAGTTATTAATTGAAAATGTTGTAAAAAATTCAAATGAAAAGATAAAAAAGCCTTAAAAATAAGATCAAATGCACATGTAAATCCGTCTCTTCAAATTATATACTCCATCCATATTAAAATATAATAATACTTTTTCATTTTTCAGTGTCTAGGTTTCCATAAATTCTCCGATCCAAATGGCAGAGAAGTTTCCATATTTATACTTTTTCTTGTTGGAGGGGCGACCGTCCGCTTTGATTAACAATAACTAAAATATAAACGAATAATAAAATTTACTTTATATAAAAATACTTTTTAATATAGTTATTAATTATATTTTTGTAATAAAAAACTAATAAGTCATTAACGATTAAAGTTGGGTACGTAAAAAGAAGTACATCATGAATATTTTTGTATTCATGTATCAATGTAAAAAGCCTATTATTAGTTCATCACTAATCACTACTCAAATAAAAGTCAAATCCAAACATGTTCTAACTCCTCATCACAATTTGACAATTACAAAGATCATGTGCTACATGTCTTACATTTATTGATCTTCTGGGACGCAGGGGCGGACCCGGGGGTGGTGGGCACCGGCCCTCCTAGATTTTTCGATATCATTATATATATGATTTTTTGAATTTTTGTGATATATATACTAAAAATTGTAATGAAACTAAGTAGAATTGTAGCTTAGTTGGTTAGAATATTCATTTAATTGGTAGAGGTCATGGGTTCAAGCCCTCCAAAGTTCATTTTTAACGTTCATTTTTAACATCTTTTTTGATACTTTAACTATTTTTATTTGTTTTGACCCCCACTATTTTATTTTTTTCGAAGTTGACCCCCCTTTATTTGCATTCTGGTTTCGCCCCTGCAGGGACCTACCAATAGCAATTGTATGAACCTACTATGGTATCTTTTCTTGCTATGTTATGTGGACCTTTAACTTCAATTTCAAGCCATCACAAACTATTCAAAACCAAATATATATAGGACGAGGACAACTCCCAAAGCTTGAATTATAGTATAAAAATAACTATTTTAATCTATACACTCAAGTAAAAAAGACAAACCTTTTTCTATTGAGGGCCATTACCTATAATAATAAAAAATGCTTTTTGGATTATATTTAACCAAATTTAGTAAGAAAAGTTGGAGTAAAAATTATTTTGTAAAATGAACTCAAATTTAATTAAAAAAATTGAAGTAAAAATTGTACCTACGAAAATGGACCGAGGAAATATTATATGATTAACTAAATACAAACGGAAAAAAAATGCAGTAATAAAGCTTGGCCTTCACTACACTAACAAATTAACAAAAACATTACCCCAATAATTAGTTATGGAAACATGTCACGTTCGTAGAAATTATCGACGTGGCCCACATACTAGCTACTTAATTGACAGGTTTGATGTCCTCTAGGATAGTGATTCCAATGTATATTGCCTCGAAGTTGCTGACTAGGATCCACGTCATCATATTTGGCGGGAAACTGAAGCTACTCCTCGGTCCACTCACCTCTACTATGCATCACACTTGTCCTTTTCATACCACCATGTGTGCTCTCTACTTCCAAGTTGTACAAAATCAATTGGGGATATATTTATAAAGAAAAAGTATTATTTTAATTTGAATGAAATATTATTTTAGAATTAGTTGGTATTAGGTGGACTAATTTTCAAATTGTTAAATAGTATGCCCTTTTTAAGTTATTAAGAACTAATTTTCAACATTAATTCATTTTAGTATTTGAATTTGAGATTATATTAGATATAGTTCTAGTCGAATTCGAACCTCGTTTTTATGTTTTTTCACACTAAAGCTAATGACTCGGATCGAATTATATAAACTTATACAAAGTTATTAGTATAAGTTGACAAGAATTAAAAATATGAATTAAAATTAATTAACCTATAAGACAAATTTATAAGTGCGTGGAAATGGGATACTAATTTTTTTTTTTTTTTGATAATTAGCGATGAATTTTGACTACAATGATATTACAAACATGAATACAGAAATTGCTAACTAATAGAAAGTTAGAGTATAATATGAGACAAATATGTCTCCAACAAGGTTCGAACCCATGACCTTTTACATGAAAGGTTGGGCCGGATGCCACTAGGCTATTGAGCCATCGGCGGAAATGGGATACTAATAGACATTGAGATGACAAACTATAATTCTAACCAAAATATAGAGTATTTAAAAAAAGAAAGAAGAGAAACGTGTCTCCAATTTCCTAAAGTAACCAAAATAGAGATTGCTGGGACCCAAAACCCACTCTCACAGTGGCAAACTTGAAATATTCCACAAAACCAGCCCCATATCAGTCCACTAGATTTTTTGATGTTTTCCACTCATTCATCCCATTTTTATGATCCTCTTTAGTGGAGTTGCTTGTTTTAGAATGATGTGTTTAATTAGTGGAGTATAATTTTTAACAGAATCATTAATTTATGCATAAAAAATTAAGACAAAAATAATGTATGAAAACCATAAATGTAACGGTTAACAACAAATTAAAAATGTTACTCTCAAGGACAAGACCAACATGAAACATCATATGTATGAAATGTTAGAGATGGTATGATCATTGAACATGTATGATAACTTAGTAATTGCCAGCTAATATAGTCAAAATCATTAAATTGACTTTATTTTTTACCAAAAAAAACAGCTATAGATTTATTATCCTTGCCAATAATACCAAAGTTGCACTAAAAATGGTGTGTACTATTTTAACCCCACTCACCCACCTTCATACTCATATATGTACATTTCACCATTCTTTATTGCATTTTGACCACTTGGGATAAGTGTAAACAGTAGAGAGATATACAGAGAGTAGCAATAGTCCAACAGGACCAACAACAAGAAAAGGACGTGTCATACATAAACAATTAAACATTTAACCCAAAGATAATTGAATTGTAAGTATATGTTAATTATGTAGTCAACAAACATGTTTTGTGTATTTAATTATGTTGTCTGTGAGATTTCTTTTATTTCAATTGTTTAGTTGATTGTTGGTACTTGGTACTACTATTGTTTAAGGTAGTTTATATGTTCAATAAATCTTAATTATGTTGTCTTTGAAATTTCTCTCATCATAATTGAACATACGATGTTGGTATTTTTTTATAGTAGTTTATATATTCAAGATTTTATGGAGATTTGCGTATGGATTTTTACTGAAACAAAAGGGGAAAAGTCTGTGAAATATGACAAATGAAGCCTAAATACCAAATAAAGACTTTGTCTTTGTGTAAAGAGAAAAGGGTGTGATCAATTCTTGACCATAGATACCTAATCTGCAATTTTCTTGGCTTGATATGTTCATTTTTGTATGAATTTTTCTTTTTGTTGTTATTTCAGTACTATAAATAAGTGGTTTGATCCAATATTATCTCCCTTTTAGTTACTTTGTAACTTCCTTTCCTATTTTATCTCTCAAAGGGGTTGTTTTATATTTCTCTCTAAAAGTTGTATTGTTTTACGTTTCTCAGAACACAAGTGGTTTGAGTTTTCTAGTGTAAGCTGTGGTTTTGAAGAAGGGTTTTGTAAGGGGATTTATATGTCTACCAGGTCTTGTTTGGCTGCAGTTAAGATTCTTCTTGTTCTTGAGCCATTGTTGAAGCTCTCCTCTATTCTTTCTGTTGCTGGTGGTTTTTGCTTGCAATCATCTCTCTGGTGTTCTTCAGCAGTTCAGATGCGTTTGAGGCCCATCAGGTATGGTGACTCTTTCCCTTAAACCCTGAAGTATTTTCCCAAATACTCTTGTTGTTTTGGTGTAGCTCCTCCTTAAGCGAGGTAGGGGGAGGGGTCGGATAGCATGCACCCTTACACTGTGATAACGGGGAGGCTTTTTCCGAAAAAAGCTCAAGAGTGAAGTGCAAACACTATCTACTATTTCACAATTGATAAGAAGCGTAGGTAGCGTAAAGAGCCATTTTAGTCTACTTAATTGGAATTTGTTGATATCTTAGGGTTTAAGGGGTTTATGTGCTTGATCTGTTAAAGGGTTGTGTTAGATTGTGTTATTGATTTTCTTTCTTGGGTTATTTTGCTGTGCAGGACTTGTTCTGGAGTAAAGTGTTTTGGAGGCTTCCATATAAAAAGATTAAATCTTTTCTTGTTCTTGAGAGGGCCTCTTACTTGATAAGGTGTTCTTAATTATTTTTTCTGAGTTCTGCCAATTCAATTTCTTAGCCTCAAAATTTTGAACCTGTTAAGTTGTTAAAAGAGTCATTGTCTAGTTTTATTTCGATTTGATTTGAGGGAAGAAATTGTAAAGATGATGGTAGAGGGGAGTAGACCATTTTTTAGTGTGAAACAAGAACATAGGATAAGAAAAACACAGAATTTAGAGGCAAAGAAAAGTTCCTTGATGCCTACCAGGAGAATCAGGATTATATGTCATGACCCTTATGCTACTGATTCCTCTTCGGACGAGGAAGGGTACAGTGTGAGAAACCCAAAACGTATTGTTAGGGAAGTTATTTTGCCATCTGGTGATTCAGTTACGTCTTATAGGACCCGTGAAACTGAGAGTTCTTCTCAGGGTAGCTACAATAGACTGAACAAAAATATTTTGAAGAAGAATATCACGAAGAAGGATGCGGCTGCTTCACCATCATCAAGTCAATCAAAACCATCTGCGTTGAAACCCAGAGGTGTACGTCAGCGGAAATGGGGTAAATGGGCAGCTGAGATTCGCGATCCCTTTCAGGGGAAAAGGGTATGGCTAGGTACTTTTCTTACTTCTGAAGAGGCATCCAGAGCTTATCAGAGCAAAAGCCTTGAGTTTGAAGCGTTGATGAATAACACTCTGTCTGAGAAGGGCTCTTGCAGCGACGCCGGGAAGATCAGTTCTGTTTCTGGTACGAGTGTGGTGCATGCGAATATTCAAGATGCGCAATGTGTGTCCGAAGACTCTACTCAGAGTGCCGGTTCTCTCACTTCACATACTTCTCCATCATCAGACCTGGAGATAGATGGTTCGACTTCTGCCCCTGTTCAACCTTCCACGACCATTGTGAGACCTGATGGTGAAAGAGTTAATGATGCCTCTAAGGAAGCCACTAAGCTCGAGCATTCGGAGCCTATCTTTGTTGATGAAACTGCATCATTGGCTCAGATGTTCGACATAATGGACTTTGACATGGCATTTGACTCAATTGTTATTCCTGATGAAATATTGTCCTTGGATGATTTTGGCTTGCAGCTATTCGAAGATGCGGATGATGATGTTTTTCAAGACCTGTCAATTGGTGGCTTTGACAATAAAGGACCTAGTTCCTTACCTGATGTTGATATCGACTTTGACTTCGACGCCTACAAGGAAGCATTTGATGTCATGGATGAGGCCGCGGCTCCCCGAATGAATCTTGGAACATCCCTAAATATTGCGTGCCCACAAGTTTTGCAGCTATAGGAGTAATTACCATTTATAATTTATGTTGAATCAAGTAGTGAGTGAAGTTTACTTGTGACAAGTTATTAAGAATGTTATTGAGATTGCGATATCTTGAGCTAGTTTATCTATTTGTATGTGTGAAGAGAGTCCCTAATTTTGTGAGCTGTCCTAAAGGGCTTCAACTTCTGCGGAGTATTATGTAATAGAATGATTGAACTTCTATGATAGGAGTATCTCTTTTTTTCATTCAAACGATATGATTGCATAAACATGTCAACGGTACAAAAGAAACTTTCACAAAGTCATAATTAAAGGCTGATACTAGCCAAAATGGAGGGGTTGAAGGTCATTCCGCCTCTATAACTTCTCTATAATTCCAATGAGCAATCGAACCATAAATCTTGGACTGCTCTTTCAACTAGGTACAAATCACGAACCTAAACTTCTCAAACCACAAACCTTGAATTGAACTTTTAAAATTCGAATTGTTATTTTAGACCCTATATTGGAGCAATTAAGTGTTTTTTTAATAAATGATTATGAGACATGTGTTAGATTTTTTTTTTTGAATTATTACCGTTTCATATCAGTATTGAATGTGAGTCGTGAAAAAGGAATTCGCAAAGTATAAGTAACCAATGTTTGATTCTTTATCTAGATTCCAATGAGGGGTCTTAAATCTGCAATTGGATTTTGTAGTGTAGACTAGTTGATGTATCTCTGTAGCTAATTAAGTAATAATTTGTGGGTAGTTGTCAGAATTATTATGGTTTTATATTGACAGCACTCTTTTTTCCTGGCGAGCATAATGGACTTTTCTACTTGTACTGTTTGATGTGGGTGTTTTTGGTAAAGATATCAGACAACATGCATCATCAAGATTCAGGCGACTTCTCTTACTAAATTATTATTATTGCATTGCAATTATTTGGTCGTGGGATCTTGGTTATTGCTTATTTCGTTTTCACACATTGTCACACTCACATCTTTGTTGGAGACTATTATACTCGTTTATAAGACTATAACTTATAATTATCCTACTAGTATTTAAAAAAAGGAAAAGAAAAAAACACCATAGAAATGTCAAGACTTCATTCAATTACAAACAAGATTTGGGGACCTTTCTTCTTTCATAACTAGTCAATATATTTGAAAGTAATGTTGTTAATGTTAGTCCTGTATTAGGATTATCAACGATAAAAATTCAGATATTTTTGGAGAAACTTTCATTTAAGTATAGCCAAGGGGTTAGATAATAAGCAATCTTTTAGACTGTGATAGTAAGAAAGATGGTTTATAAATTGACCAAAATAGGTAAACATTATTATTGATTCCATTATTATCTATTAATGACAAAAATAGGAAGTATAAACTATAACTATAACGAGTCATTTTAATTAATTTCACTATATTCAAAATTTACAGATTTCACATAATGACATAAAGTTTCAAATGGTACATTACGGTGTCCATTTATGGTGCTCATTCAACTATTAATGGAACCATCATTCACAAAGGCGATGACAATCGCAACCTTGACTTGCAAAATATTTGTTCCGGGATTCTCACGGCTCTTCTTATCGCCAAGAGAATGAATAACCATAATATTTTTATTGTTACTGATAGTTTTATCTCGCAGGTTTGGTTAAGGTACTTCCGTTCTCTCCATCGGGACAGAGACTTGATTATTTTGCTTAAAGAAGACTCAAGGAAGTGTTGTACCATCTTTTGGAAGCCGACTAGTGCAGGAAGTCATGAAACTCTTAGAAGCACTGTTATTAAGGATTTTAATTCTATAAACAACTCTGTTGTTTTCGATTTTGAATGTAGTGGCATCATTAGCCACAATACTTAATTACTTATGAAATGGTATAATTATCAAAAAAAAAGAAAACATTGAGACTTTACTAATGTATGTAATGTATTAATGATTGATGTTTAAATTAAGTTGGACACAATCCTTACAATGCTCAAGTCAAAATAAACACACTCCTCCAATATGATTGTGGTTAATTTGTAGCCATGATTAGTGTTAATGAGTTGTGTCTAATTGTCATTGTCAAGAATGTCTTTTTGAGAAATTGTTGGAACCAAGGTCTTATGTTCTTTTGTCCTCCACGGTGTTTCTTTAATTTTTTTATATTATCTTTATAGTTGAACTTTATTCTTCTCAAATTCGAAAATGAAATATAGAAATTTGGAATGAGAATTATAATAAACGAATAGTGATATAGAAAAGTATTAAAATTAATGATATATAAATTATTAACTAGTTAAATATAATATGAAATAATATGCTTTCAACAATAAGTCAATAACTAAACTCGAAACATCCTAGTAAAAATTTCAGTCAAGCACAACCAAACTATTAAGCTATTAGCAGTTGATGATCATGAATGACTTGAATCAGTAAATTATTACTAGTAATCTAAATTACTTTAATTATTTTTAATTATACTTGAAATATTGAATCATTAAAACTCATTAATTAATCATTAACATTGTATTCATTAAATTATTAGTACTCTAAATTATTTTTTCTTTTAATCTTTTCTTGGTTTCTATATCAAGCTTTTCATCGGTACTTAAATTTTAGCGATGCTATGATAAATTAAAAGAAATATAATTGAATGTTTGTTAAAAGTCGAATTCAATTGTACCAACTTTGCAATCACTAGAGTATAATGATTATTTAATATGAAAACATAAAAACGTCGGTTGAAATAAATGATAGATTAGACATTTAGACTTTAGAGTATCAACCTGGGCTGGTCCTAACAGCTAAGAAGTGAGCCTATTTGGGTAAACATTCGAACATTACTGGGCCCAATGGACAAATAACAGAACCGGCCCATTCTAGCATAGACAAACTGTGTCCCCTCTGAGTATCACGAAAACAATTTCAAAGAAACCAAAAAAATCAAGCAATTTGTGGGAAAAAACAAAAATTATTCGAAGGGTACTGCCAAAATTTCCAAAGTTCGAAGCTTTTTCACCTCTCTGTCGAAGGTGCTGCATTTTCAGTTATTATTATTTAATTTTATTTTGCATTTTGATGTTTAATTACAACTAGTTCAGGATACTCTTTCAAGTTTGAATTTTGATGGTTGGATTTTTATATTTTAGACAAATATTTTTGCATATGTTGTAATATAATATTTGGTGATATGTGTATCGAAAATGTATTCTCAAGTTTTTTAGTATTATCATATGGTAGTTTTGATTCATATCAAGTTTATATGTCAGTTGTATTTACAAGCTTAGCTAATCCCATAGTTATAGTAGGAGAGATACTAGTAACCCGGACCAGTTACGGTTCTCTTAACATTTGTTCTCTTAAGAATTCTCTAATGCATTATGTGCTTGTGCTTCATGCAATTTACACAAAATCTAGGCATGTAATGCATTAGAGAAATCTCCAGAGAACAATAGGACCATAACTTTCTACCTAGCTAACCTGTCTTATGAGTTCAACATCTTAAGTTCACAATGGATTTAAATTTGGATATGGAAAGACTTTTTTTTGTTGATCAAATTTGAGTTGTTCCTATGGAAAAGAACATTGAGCTCTTGTAGCTATCTTCATGTAACTGTTAATTAAACATTGTATTAGTAAAGATCTTGATTTGAGTAAAATATGTATGTTGTTGTCCAGAAAGATGGATGGCGTAGCTGAAAACATACTGAAATCGCAATTGGCTTACTGGATGAAGCTTATATATTGTAATTCCCTGATCAGTACTATTCTTGGATCATTGGATCGTATACGACCCGAAGGTAATATCAGATCCCTGTGCATTATATTGACTAATGGGTTTCATGTTCTTTGAACTACTAGTTTACTATATTCAGTTTATTCGTTAGAACTACCGATGGGGTGTGCATTTTGTTGCTACCATCTCTATTTGATTCTGATTCATGAACACTTCATTTGAGAGCCTTTGGAGAAGTATTAAATGTGAATGAGAATTTACGAGTCCTTATTATACTTTCTGGTGTTACAGTTGGTATTTACTCTACTATGCTGCAGATTTCAATAGGATCGTGAATAACGCATCAGTCTCGCATCTCTCGCAGTAGAGACTTATAGATTACTACTAGACACTCCGAAAGGAACTGCATCCTTATTATACTTATTGGTACAGATGGTGCAAGAAGTTCATTCAGAAATGTAATCGGGATAACCATCAAGGGTGAGAGAAGTTTGCAAGAGCTTGTCAGTGTCCACTTTTTGAGCCATTTTTAGGTCTTTATTTGGTTAATGACTGACCACGGATGCTCTTCTTCATATTTAATACTGAGGCTATACGTGCCAACCTAAAGCTAAAGTAGTTTCCTTGCTGTGTAATGGCCCCTCTAATATATGAACCCAACCTAAAGCTAACTTTATACTAAGTAAAGTTCAACTTACACAACGTATGCAGGCACTCAACCATCATAGTACCTTTTAGGGTTTAATACAATACTCCGAATTTAATTTTGAGATTCTCTTTATGTTCAGTGTGCAGTGGTTGAGTTATCATAGGCCGTGTTGTATCTCTTTGGTTTTACTGACTGTTGTTTGGCCGGTCTGCTTTGTCCAACGGTAAGAACTTTTGCTAAAGGCTTATTTGATTTGTTTGAACATGGTCTTTGTGCTCATGGCTCTGCAACAGCCATAACAAATATTTAAGTTTGGTTTTATGATTGGTTCATGCAACAGAATACCAGTCAGCAACTGGAGCAAATGCTGCAAGGAGAATTTCATGGATCTTCATCTATCCAGCACTTATTCATGTCGCAGCTGCTCCAACTGGACCCTTATGTTCACGTACAGGCGCGGGGATCTAGACGCGAGGTGCATCAGTTTCAACAGCGGTATATTGGTGAGATTCGAACTTGTAAACTGTTCCGACGACAGGGGAACAACAAGTGTTGGCCTACTTATCCCAGCAACGATTGTACCATAATCACCTACAGCGACCAGAAATGCTTCAATTGTTGTCATCTCTATCACAGCTGCAGGATCTACTAGAATGTGTCCAGCGATCGCAGTGGCATGTTCAACAACAAGGACCACTCATTCAGGAGCAGCAGATGTGGCGGGCAGGGCAACCAGTTCTGCAATCGCAGCTGCAAGATTTACAAGAACATATTCAACAAAGGGTGCAGCAGGTTCAACAACAAGTACAACTCCACCAGGAGCAACAGATAAGGCAGGCATGGCAACCAGTTGCACTAACTGAATAGAATGGTCCAGAAAAGTAATTTAATTTTAACGCAAATAGGCGGGCATGGCAACCAGTTGCGCTAACTGAATATGAATGATCCAGAAAAGTAATTTATTCTCTACATTTTAACGCAAATAGGCGGGCATGACAAGTACATCGTACAACATTCAGACCAATATTGGTTCTATAATCTGTTGCTGTCTCTCTACTTAGGCAGCAATAAGTTCAAACTCGGTTTAAGTTTCAAATAATTCTCTCGAACTCTTAGGATAAACTTTGTTCCTGGAGGAGAGACCTGTTAAGTCTCCATCACTAGAAGATGGGCTACTTTGTGCTTTCAGTTATGCATTTTGGGTTTTATTGCTTGCACAGTTGCACTCACACCAAGTGCTGGTTCTACCCATGGTGAACATCTATTTTGATGATATGTTAATCCTTTGGTATACTTTCATGTTGACCTTAATAAGCTAATAGTGGGGTATTACACTAACTAGATTTGGTTATGCAATTCATTAAGAATTAGTCTAAAAGTGTTCTTGAGGCTTATCCATGTTCGGCATTCGTCCTTCATATTTTAAATCCAGACGGATAGTATTATTGCAGGACGGGTGTTTCCAACGGGTCTATCACCCGGTGAAATTCCACAACAAACGTGGGCGGTGTACGTTCACGCTGGATAAAATCATAAAAAGGACATAAATTCGTGCCTTGTACTGCCGAATCTTAAAATTATGTACATTTTCGCCTTATCTAATCATCATATATTCATCAATTTCATTCTTTTGGGTGAATAAACATGAAAGCATTTTCAGTTGAAACCTTATACTGTAGTAAAATTCATCCTATGGTTGCTGCGGACAATCATTATATATTTTGAAAAAACAACTATTATTGGGGCCTTGATCAATCATTCAAATATCTAAAAGGATGAGATCTTTTGAGATGAAATATCTAAAAGGTTGAGATTTTCCGAAGATAAGTCAATTTGTTCAACTTACATATGCTCTTGTTTATCCTTTTATCCAGTAAGTATTCACATATATTCTTTGGACACACGTCCATCTCCATCTCTCTGGAGGTCTGAAGCTGACATTAATTTTGGAAAACATTTTCGAAAATGCAAAACCAATCATTTTCATGTTCCATAACCTGGAATCTCCCAAATTCTTTCAATATATATGTATATATTTATATTTTGATAACGGGAGCTTTAATTCTCCTCGGACAGTATGATACTAGCCTGCAAACCGCTACAACCAGGTAAATCGGCATCCTAAGTCTACCAACATGCTCCCTCAACCCTGGACCGGTATCCCAGGCTTCTGTTCCTCTAAGTCATGAGGTCCTCTTTGAACAATTCATCCATATATAATATATGTTGTTGCCACGGATCGAACCCACATCGTTCTCTTGAGTATACATTTTCCCTGTTTCCTTGATCAGTTGAGCCACGCTTAGGCGTTTTCTTTCAATAATTTCTTGAAGTTATACTCGTTTGTCTCAAAATACTTGATCATTTAGCCAAAACATATTTTATTAAAGAATAAGAAATATTACTATATATTATACACTAACATAATATGGATAATTACTTTCAAAAGTGAAAGCAATGTCAAAAGCTGCAATTATTGGGGTAAAGAAAAATGAAAAACCGAGTATATTAAATTTCTAAACAATCGAATATTATGAAAAAAAATAAATTTTTGCTAAAGAATCAACTATTTTGGAATGGAAGGATTAGTTAATAATTTCAAGTCATGGGCTGAAGAAAATTGTTTCGTGGAGCCTACCTTTTTATTGTCATTTTTGTTTTTATTTAGTGAAATTGGATGACCCTTTTCCAAAGGCTCACTTATTAGATCAATCTATTTTTTAGTTATCATATCGAATTTGGTGTTTACCATATGAACGTAAGGAAACTACACGTCCTTAAAGCCTAATATGATAGAAATAATGGAATTGGAAAAATGTTAAGGGATGTTAATTAACTAAAAACATCACTCCGTAAATCAAATTCAATTGAAGATATGACATACTACTAAGTGGTCTAATTATTACTGTATTACTATTAAAACTAGCATCATAATACTCCGTATCATACTATAACTTAAAGAGTCATGATGGAATATTCTGTCCTAAAGTCGTTCTTAATTCATATCAGAAAACAATTATTTCGAATACTTAATTTAAAATAATATTATAAAATACTAACTAATTTAAAGACATCTTCAAAATATTCAAGCAATTAATATTAGAATTTTTCTAAAATGTGCACTTACAATACAAGTTAAGAAGTTAATAAGGGAACACAATTGATAATTAATTGTATTTCAAATTTGAATGTTACCTTGTATGCTTATGAAAGTTACCTTGTATATATGCTTATGAGTGTCAAATTATATTTTGATATCTAATGCTTTACATGTGCCCTTAGCGCACATTTTAGAAAGACCCTTAATATTAAATTATACATTAAACTTATATGTTAAAGGTATTTAATATAATGTTATTTTGAAATATTTTAATATACTAATTTCATTCACATAAATACTTTTATTAGAAAGTTATCTCAAAATATCTCCTACAATAAATTTTTACATTAAATATATCATATAGACTATATTGATATATTAAATGACTACATTACAAAATTAGATATATGCTAGCATATTTAATATAAAAAATATAATGATTATATAATAATTTAATATTATATGTATTGTATTTATGATAATAATAATAAATTATTTGAATTTTATTATCTTGCACAAGGTAATAAGATATTATTCTTAATTTGAAGGTAATGATTATCATCATCTCAAGTGAAGTAATAATTGCATTAATTAAGAAACGCAAAATCTATTTTTAACATTAATTTATTTTTTATGTAAAAGTTACTGTGTTACTATTAAAACTAGCATTATCATATAGCCCAATTGAGTCATGCATGAAAGAAATCATATAAAACGTGCATGTGATTTTCAAGTTATGGTATAACTTAAAAGAAGATGGCATTTTCAGCTTGTGACCATCACAAGCTCTAAAAAGAGGATTATAGATAGTCGATAGATGTTCTCAAATAATTTGTGGATTAATTAGTAGGAGTTCTAATTAGAATTTGTTTAGTAGATGGAGACAATTCTACTTCTGATGTGTCTGCCAATTAGACTGATGGGATGAGATAACGCTGACTATTAAACTTGTCAATTAAATTATTTTGTTGTGTTGATGAATAGGATGATGAATTTTCGACATTCGTAATATTAATTTGTTAATAGAATAAGATGTAAATTAAGGGATAAATTTGAGCAATATATCTTTCAGGAATAAATTTATTATGGATCAACTAACTCTCAAAATATACATTCACAATATTTTAGTAAAAATCTGTGTCAAGTAAATAAAACTTGTTTTGCAACATATGAATGTTCATGAAGATGCTAAAAGAAAATTATCTCGAATTTGGATATGTTATTTTGGAGTCAATATGTTAGGAGTAGGATTATACAGTTACAGTTCATTTATATTATCAATATACTAGTTGAGGTTTTTATCGATTTTCGACATACAACTTTTTAAATTTCAATGGAACTTTTTAAATCTCATAGGCATGTAGTTTGTGGTCCAAAGAAACACATGGGGTTAATGACATGTTTGTGCTAAATATTACAATTTTATATACATGACCTCTATATATGTTTAATTGGAAGTCAAAATTAACATATAAATATCAAAGATTCTCATTGTGATGAACATCTATAAAAGTTAACAAGCACTTTTTGTAGCAAAATGAATAAAAAATTAAAGATTCTCAATCTGATGATCAAGTTATCTATATGATCTCCAAAGTCCATATAGGCCAAAATCATTATTTGATCAAGTCATAATATTGCCATCTAAAGATGACATACAAACTCAAGTTGATAATCCAGTTTATTACTGTTCCCAAGTCTTTTATTCCAGCATTGGAATTTCTTTTCCAATTATCCAATCAATAATATTCAGTTAAAAAAATGGATAGACAATAATGTTTGACATATGAATATGATTGTAACATTTCTATGCAATCTCTTATAATTTCACATGGAAACAAATAGTGTAAATGAGTATATGAGTGAGACAAGAGCATAGAGATAGGGAAGATAAAGAAATAGGGGACCTCAATCAAGTCTTGTGAACTTTTATTAAAATATTAAAAAAAAGTAATTGATAGTCTAATTTTAAAATGGAAAAACAAGAACATCAATTAAATTAAATTGTTAATGACTGCAATAATTACCTATGTTTAAAATATATTTAGAGCTGATCAATATGTTTTAAAGCATCCTTATGAATCACTTATCTTTCAAAATGTTCAAGTTTATCACCTATTTTATCCATACGACATTAAGGTATAGGTGACTAAATTCAAATTTGGGACTGAGTTATTTCAGATTTTTCTTTTTTGCCACAAATTATATTTAATTTAATGACCAATATACTTAATGTCATATTAACCGAACCTATGATATACCTGAACATTTTGAAAGATTGATTCACAAAAAGATTTTAAAACATAATTGATTGACTAAAAACATTTTATAAATATACGTAATTATTGCCTCCACTGCCACTTAAAAAATTGAAGTTTATAAAGAAACCCAACAAAAATGTCATCTTCAAATCAGGGAGAGATCTAGTAATAAAGGAGGTAGATTGGATCAAATGACTAATTCCTCATCAGCAAGGGGGGGTGTGGAGGTCCCACTGAAATCTGAGAAAAGAGAAACATAACCAATGAGAGTGTCTCTTCATAGATTGTGTTCAGTACCTCAACCAATTAAGGCAAAGATAAGGCCTTTTTGTGGGACCACAAAGTACAAATCCTCATTCCCTGTTCAAAAAATACCCCAAAAAGCACATAAAAAAAAAAGAAGAAAAAAGAACAAGAGGGAAGAATTTCATCATTCATAAATAGGCTGTAAAAGTGCAAATTGTGGGTCAAGTCTTCCATAAAATAATTGCCCTTTTATTGAAATACAAACTCAATAATATCATTGAGTACCTTTTTAGTGTGCACCTAATATTTCTCCCTTCACTTTCTACTCCTCAATTGCATTATGTGTCCCAAAATTTTGTCCATTTTAGCTTAATACACTATTTTGCACTTTTTTAATCCCATGTTCTTGATTTGTTCTCCTTTATATACATAAATTTTGCATATGTTTATGTGTCCCAAAAGTTTTTTCAATTACTTTTGCACCTTTTTAGTCCCATGTTCTTGATTTTTTCTCATTTCAATCTCTCAAAGAATACATAAAAATTTCCATCTTTTTAGTCCCTTTTCTTGAATTTTTCTACATACATAGATATACATATTTAAGAAATGGTTTCAGACAAAAATATAGCTAATGCAGTAGGTGGAAAAACTGCTAGAGCTTGTGATAATTGTGTAAGGAAAAGAGCAAGATGGTATTGTGCTGCTGATGATGCTTTCCTCTGCCAAAGTTGTGATTCATCTGTTCATTCTGCTAATCCTTTAGCTAGAAGGCATGAAAGAGTTCGTTTGAATACATCTTCATCTTTAAAAACAAGTGTAAAATCATTGGAAAAAACATCCTCGGATGTTTCAGTTACTTCATGGCACAGTGGTTTTACAAGGAAAGCTCGTTCTCCAAGAATCAAGAAAAATGGTAAATTGAATTCTGATGAAGAAAAGGGAATCTGCCCTTTTCATCATCTTGTGCCTGATGAAGTCAGTGATGATACTTCTCAGGAGGAGAATGTTGAGCAGCTTCTTTACCGGGTTCCGATTTTCGAGCCCTTTGTTGGTGACTTGTGTAATTCATCTAATTCGAATGAATTAAGGAATAGTAATGAAAGTCCGCGGAAGGTATTAATCAACCAGTGCGGGACTGAGTTCTCAATAGCTACCGACAATCATTTCGAAGACGAAAAGTGGAGTGAAACCAGGAGTTCAATGTTGTATGAGAATCAGTTTCATGGGTTGCTTCCATCAGAAATGGAGTTAGCTGAATTTGCAGCTGATGTGGACAGCTTACTTGGGAAAGGACTCGAGCATGAGGCATTCGATATGGAAGCTTTGGGATTAATGGATATGGATTGCTCATTTGGCAGAGGAGAAGTAAAAGTTGAAGAAGCTGGGATAGCTCATGATCAAGAAAATGATGGTGGACTTCAAAATACAACAATGCCCTTTGAGTATAAATTTGGTAATTGTTCTCGAGGGGTACACGAGGAAGAGAACAAAATTCAACCTCATCAAAGAACATGGTTGAGGGGGAGTGAAGAAAATGATGAAAACAAGAAAGGGAAGATTTTGTTGAAGTTAGATTATGATGGTGTTATGAACGCTTGGGATGATGGAAGGTGTCCTTGGACTAATGGTGGAAGACCTAAAATTGAGTCCTATGATCAATGTTGGCCTTATTGCATGGTACACTTTCTTTCTATTGATATTAATGCATTCAAATTTCTTTTTGATCAATTATCTATTACCATAAATTTAAGGTTAGATTATGATGATTTGTATTGAGAAAATACGAAATATGCAACTCAAATCCATTATCTACAAAATAATATGTTCGTAGTCGAGTTGTTAGAGATCAATTTGTTCCCATTTCAGTTTTTTCCAGTTTGTTCTGTTTTCATTGATATTGTGCATGTTGCAGGATACTTGTGGGAGAGTACATAACTATGGAGGCAATGGAGCAATGGGACATGGTCCAGTTGTTGATGTTGGGAGGGAAGCAAGAGTTTCCAGGTACAGAGAGAAGCGGCGGACGAGGTTGTTTTCGAAGAAGATTAGGTACGAGGTTAGGAAATTGAATGCTGAAAAGAGGCCTAGAATGAAAGGAAGGTTTGTTAAGAGGACAAGTTTTGCACCTTCTGGTTTTCCTTTACTCAATAAGTAAACTGATTGTTTTGTACCACAGAGGTGTCTGTACAGGAGAAATAATATGTTTTTGAGCTTTCTTGTACATGCAGAGTTCTATCGTTTATTTTCTACCGGGAGAACTTCACTCGGTTTTGAGTCATAATCATTATGCCACAGATATCGTCGAGTGGTTCAAGGCGTAGCACTAAAACTGCTACGTAGAATATAGAGAGTGTTTAAAGAACCTTCACTTACTTGATCGATTTGACTAACACAATAGATTCCTTAGTCTTTCATTGATAGGAGCGACATGGTTTTAACACTAAAAAATGATTACTACACTACTAAAGATATCTACCATGTCATCTGTTTTAGTTATAGTTAGATTTTAAGTAACTCGCTAAATTTAATAGAATGTGATATAGGATGTCACCTAAAATTCCGTCCCACTATTACGAGTAAAATATCGTTGGATGTTATGAACTGCGATGCATTCTTTTCAACAAATGCAACTAATTTTCAGATTCAAACACTCTAGGAAACAAGCTTGATAAGCCTTAACTGAATAACTTATAGCATCGGGTTGACTTTTTTAACAGAATTTTGTAAAGTCTTTCTTGCACAAAACTAAAGCAGCAGATAATACTGAAATTGAGAGCCAATGGAAACACAAGATGTGGCCTTGCTATTAATTCCAGATCTGGATTTTTCCTTCGAGTGCCATAATTGTCCCTCAAGCGACCCAGCAGACATCTTGTATCTAATGATAAATACAAGATACAAGTCACAAAATGAGTGTCGAGGCTTAGAAGAGATTAATGCGGTAACGGTCTTCTGTAGTTTCGTACCAAGACCTTATGAAGTTCTGGTCACTAACAATAGCCTTTTTCATTAGACTATTCCATTAATTTATAAAATTGTAAGTTGGACTACAAAAAATTTAGTAATTACTCATCAATAATGTAAAAATATTTATTAAAATATGTTAAAAGCTTTTACCTTACTGGTTATTAATTCAAGGTTTGCCACTACATGAATTACCACTACAAGAACCACTTGTAAGTTATCAATACTCATAGGCAAAGGAAGGGCATCTTGCCATTAGCATGATAACTAGAAAATTTTGAATTTTTATAAATTTGTTATAAACTTTGTATGAAAAATTCATCAAAATATAGTATCTTGAATTTTTACTGTAAACATTATTATATTGACTTTAGTTAAAGTTTTGTATGCTAGGATTGACATCTATCAATACCTATAACAAGCCAAATCTTATTGAATCTGAATACGTTCTAGTAAAAAATCCGATTTGATTCGGAACATAGACATTCGTGTTATAGGTTTTATCATACCTTCATGGGAGTGTTGGTAAATGACATCTAAAGAGTGAGTTGCACAAATAGTCCCCGATAGTGTCACCAAGTTGCAGTTTAGTCCCCAATAGTGGCACCATTGCAGTTTAGTCCCCGAAAGTGGCTAAAAGTTACAGATTAGTCCCCACGTTAACTATTCCATTAACTTTTAACACCAACACGCGATAAAATGTTAAATTTGGGGGGAAAAATGGTTTTTTGAAGATACAAACTCATTATTAGTGTTAGAAATTAATAAAATTTTGCATTTCAACTTCGTAATGAATTTTCATGAGATACAAAAAATGAGTTTAAGTCTTAAAAATTCATTTTTTGGTCCAAATTTGACCTCTCATCGCGTGTTGGTGTTAAAAATTAACGGAATAGTTAACGTGGGGACTAATCTGCAACTTTTTGGCCACTTTCGGGGACTAAACTGCAACGGTGCCACTATTGGGGACCAAACTGCAACTTGGTGACACTATCGGGGACTATTTGTGCAATTCACTCACATCTAAACACAAATTTATTTCACCTAATCTTGAAAAATTGCAATTGTTTTCACAATAAGAGATGTATAAAACATGGAACACATTGAGCTTCCCACCTACCTAGATGGACTCCACTTTGATGGACTGCCATGTCAGCTATACTGTACTAACTGCAAATTGGTTTCTCAATCGAGTCGGATTCTATTCGGGCCGAGCTCTATAATCCATAAAGTACTCGATATTTAGGGTGGAATCCCTTCAACGTATGGCATATGGCCAAGCATTTTGGGGCTCAATTAGTAACCTAGCTGCCAATCGTTTCAACAAAGCTCCATGACGGTTAAGAGGCCTTGGCCAAGCAACCAGACATATTAAGTCGCGAAGTCCTAAGATCATGTATAGAGGTTGATGCATTCTCAACGACCGAAAGTCAAGGAAGTTGGTGATCTGATGACAAGGGAGCCGACGACCTAAGACCATAACTACAAAGGCCAAGAAAGACGCAATGGTACGGGGAATATCTGGGAGAGAGGTTCTGCGAAAATCCAGCTTACCCCATCGTCCCAGCAGAGATGATCATCAATTCATCATTTCAATTGGAAATTATGGTTAAAATATCTTATCAAACTATTCAATCCAACCACTACCTAACACTGTAGTTTAGCTCTGTAGGGACAACAACTCAACAAGAGCCACAACAGCATGTGCTCCTTTGATTATTGGAATTCCAGCTACAAATGTGCTAATGAAAAAGCCTCATGTAGTCACTATCATTCATCAATGGACATTTAGAAAGTAGTAGCTTTTGTTAGTTTCTTCACAACACGAGGCTGTTTCCTACACCTCCAAAGTGCTTCTTTAATTAGCCTATGTCTTTTCTGATACCATGCCATCATTTTCGGGTCGCAAACAAGCAGGAATCGAGGTTTTTTCATCAATGAAGAAGCCATAACATCAATAAGATGAAAAGATCAACTGCGAATTTCAATACTTTGCCATAACATAAGTGAGGTGATAAAATCATCTCATATATATAATTGTGTTTACAAACAATAGATTTTGCTTCAGCCGGGAGACAAATGCTAAAGAGCTTAAAGATTCTCATCAAGATATAAGGGAAAAACCTTGATCTTTTTTGCCTTCCTTGCATCTAATACTTACATCTCATCACAAGAGGGGTCCTTTTAGGACCTCAAAACATGGAACGACTAGTAAGAGCTTAACTTAATTTAGCAAATGACTTATTTACTTACAAAAGCCGGTAACATTCAAGTACATGGACTCATTTGAACGTATTTACACTAAGCAGACAGGGGACAACCTTATATCTTCGTAGTCTGATGTTGATCTTCAAAATTTGCTCTTTCGAGTTGATAAAAGAACACAAATGGCCTTTTGTCGCATCTGAGTTCTTGTAATTAGTGTTTTCTCTAAGCTAGGGCAGGGATTCGACCCACTCGTCTATCCCTGTCAAGGCAATCAAAGCCCTCAACTCTCACAGCAGGATTGTTTCGAAAGTTCACCCTCATGCATCCACCGTTTCTGGTGGCTGATGATGGAGACGATCCCAATCCAGAGGGAATTGGAATTGAATTTGGAGAAATGGGGATGACCTTCTCATCCCCAAATCTCGAGTCCTGAACTAATGGGTTAGAGGCTCTGCTCGGTGGAGACCCACAAAAAAACGGGGGCGATGAATCTACCTGTCCTGCAGAGGAAGCTGATTGCTGCTCCACTGTGCTACCGCCGTTGCCACTCTGTTAAGGATTAAGAACATCGCTTCAGATCTATAGTGAAAATTGGGCAATTCTTGGCTTGTGGAAATAAATAGGATATCCGCACAAGGTAGCATACAAGTTGCTATGGAGAAAGCATTTCAAACTTCAAAGGACCACATGAATAAAAGCAGTAATATATGGTCCAAGAAATGCACAGACAATTAGTTGGACCAGCATTACAATTCCATCCCCTCAGGATATGTTCCAAACAAATGGAAGTCAAGACCAATAATATCAAATAACAGCAGATAATTTCTGAACGTAGTCATAAGTAGCTAAAGTAGAAGAAGATACAAACCTGAGCTAAAATGATATCCAATAGCTCATTTGCAGCTTTTGCATCACAAATCTCTTGCTGCTGACTGTTAACCACACAACATTCAGAGTTCACAGTTAATAAAACCGAATTTTAGAAGTATATATAATAATTTAATTCAGGCAAGCTCTATGGTATGCTCAAGCGAATGATTACATACACCAAGGGAGCGAGGAAAGGGAAGTAACAGTTCAGTAATTAAATAACTCCAAGGATCTATACTTCCACATATATATTCTAAATAATAAGTAAACACCTTCCAAAAATTGAATACTTGGGTAAAAACGAAGCATTATTCAATGAAAGTGAGAAATGTGAATACTAACATAGTCAAAAGAACATATCAAATTACCTAAGTTGCAATCTAAGATTGCAAGCAGGGTCATTGAAGGCGGCGTTGAATCGACCAACACGACGTGGTCTAGGGCAAACGACAGCTTCATGATGGAACGAAACAGTAGCAGCAGATCTCATCATCACCTCTTCTCCATAAGCAGAGAAGAAGTTCTGTTGTTGAACAGCATACTGATGATTCATTTCGTCCAAAGATTAAATAAAAATCAATTTTTTTTTGGTATTTTCTCAACTCTGAATCTATATATTCACAAAGGGCCTGTTAGTATAGAAAAAACAACAATCAACCAAATTGCAAAGACAAGAAAAAATAATAACACCAACTGCAAATAGACCTACAAGGAATTTATATATTACGAATAAAACAAACTGGATCTTGGCAACTATAGCATAAATTCGAAGATCAACGAAACAGCCGGCCAAGGAATATCGTCATTTAGCAATATGACAAAGAAGGCATAGAGAATCCCAAGGGTGCAAATAAATTGGGACACTAAATTAACCAGAGCAAATAAAACAGAAGCAGATCTACATTGTTCACATATAACCAGGTCAAAAATTCGATTGGGTAAATCAGTAAGACCAAAAAAATTGTAAATCACTATGAAAGCGAGCTGTTAAGTTAAAAAATTCGTCGATTTCACCTAAAGCAAACATTTATCTTGGCAGAATATCCATAAAACAACATATCACCTTATAAAATCAGCTAAAAGTACGCATAAAATATTGATAATCACAAATTAATATACCTAAAAGAAGAAACCCATTATATTTCCTACAAATCTAAACATATACCTATGAGAAACTGCTTAAATTGGATCAGTGTTGGGGGAAAATCCTAAAAAACTACAATAAATCAACCATTTCTCCTACAAATCTAATCATATTTTTTTTAAATTGATCAATTACAACAAAAATCCTATAAATCTACAATAAATTAGTGAGTTTTCCTTCAAATCAAATAATATAATTAAAAAAAAACAGCTCACATTGTGTCAATTATCAAAAAATATCCCTAACAATCAATATTGACAAAATTGTACTCATATACATATAATTATATAAAGATCAAAAGATATACGCATATCTATTATCTAAATTTCTTAAACTTTAAACATTAGTCTGAAACAAAATATCCCTAATTGGTTTAGCAATATTATTGCAAAAAACTTCTTAAAAAGCAAATTTTTTCAAATATCAACGATTTTTCTTACAATTAGATGTTTTTTTGAAAAATCGTCACAAATTGGAATAATTATGCGGAAAATAATCATGTGCAGCTGCAAAAAGTTCAATCACTAACATAATTTTAGTCATATATATAAAACACTAATTTAAACATATTTAATATATATATATATAATTTTACATATCAAGATTATTATCTAGTATTCAATTTTATAAAAGAAGGGAAGATTTAAACCGGAAGGGAGATGTAGATGAAGTGTGAGAGCCGCCTCCGAAGAAACGATCGGAGGAGAAATGAACAAAGATTTATATAGAGGATAATGAAATTCAAAAGGGTAAAAATGTCTAAATATCCTTGGAAATAGATAATTTATCGTATTGATTTTTTTTTTAATAAATAAATTGGATAATCTTATGATTATATAGAATAATTATTTATTAGCTTATGTAACGAGGTGGTATAAAAAGGAGTCAATGGTGGTATTATCACTAATAAGCATGTGCTTCACTTATTTTAATAAGTACTACTAATTTATTATGACCTTTTACAAATACATACTTTCATTGAAATAAAATATTATAGTTAAATTCCTTTTTATTTTTCTAAATGCGGTTTTTATTGTTCAATGCAAAATTTTGACCTTCAGTTACTCGCTTTAAATAGTTATTTATGATCAAAACTTCATTAAAACACCAATAACTTATAAATTGAAGTGCTAATCTGTTACGTAGCATGAAATGACAGTTCTACGCCCCTATTTGAAAGTTTAGTAGGTGAGAAAGTTAAATGCAAGGCAAAACAATCATTTAATGCTATAGTAAATCACTATTTGGGTGCATGTATAGTGGATCCCATTGAAGTGAATATCATATGTACGGTTTTCAACTAAACTGACAATCTAAGCAGATCAGAGAACGATAGTAACAAACTAATACTCCCTCCGTCCCTAAATGATTGTCACATTTGACTTTTGGTGGTCAATAAAACACGATTTAAAATACAAATATCTCTTATTTTAAATGCAAAAAAATTATAATAAGTTGATATTTTAAAAATATATATTGAGACAAATCTAACGAGGTCCCACAAGACTATATTATTTCTTTTCGTTTAGTGAGAATTCGTGATCAAATTTTGTTGTAATTGACCACAAAAGTCAAAATGTGACAATCTTTTAGGGACGGAGGGAGTAATTAACAGCAATGAACACCACACAGTGATAAAGAAGGGAATCATTATCTACTTCCTTCGTCTAGATTTGGTGAGCCATTTCCAAGATTTAATAGCGCGACCGCAGACCGAGCAGCAGATGAAGCACGATCTGCAGCAGCAATAGCTGCTCGGGCCCTCTCTAAGACATCCGATGGCTGAGATATTGCAACCTTAACATCAGCAACCTTAGAACCCTTACTGTTCGTTTTTGTCAGAGGTTTGCTTGCATTGATGACTGAAGAGGGCACATTGCCAGCAGGTATTTGAGATTTACGGGGTTGGCTTCCCTGGACATCATGTGTAGGCGTGATTGAAGGCGTAGAATTGGGTGAATCCGCAGCTTCCAACTGTGGTGAAGCCCTTAAAGCAGTGGCTATATTATTTGGTCCGTTCTACACAGTTATCAGAAGTTGACACTTATTACTAGCATGTAAGACGTACTCAATAATTGGAAGCGACAAACATATATAGTCCATATAATGTGGCATATGTAGTCGTGTAAAGGTTCTCTAAGATAGGGCGCATGAAAATGTATATAGACATCGCCTACGACAACTAGAATCTAAGGCTGAACTCTGAGAAGAGGTAATCTACAGAAGATTTCTTTATGAAACAATAATCATCACTACGCCACTCTTAACCTAGCACAATACGTTAAACGCTGGCAGCTGAGCTGCACGGGAGCTGATAATATCTAAACATAAAAAAACCCACAAAAATGGGAACTTGAAATATGTGTTAATTACCAGAAGATCCTCCGGGTTTTTTCTTAGTTCGGCTTCTGTTTTAGATGAATCCCACTGTACGTTGTACTCTCGTGTTATGTCCTTCAAAACTTCAAGCTTTACATTTGCAGATGGAGCAATGACAGAAAGTTTCTCAACAATCTGGGAAATACCAGAGCATTAACTTATGGACTGCAGTATCGCACCCAAGTTAAACAGAAAGAAGCTCAGAAGTTACTTACTGTACGGTTCACTTTTGAATCAGGTCGAAGTTCGGAGGCAGCAGATAAGAACTCCTTTCCATATTTTGCGCCAAACAAATTCCTAACATGCAGCAAGTCTGGCAAGTCGGAACATCTAGGAGCTGCAAAAATTATACTTGCCACTGCTTCCTGCAAATCTGATGGACATTCCCTGTCGCAAGGCAGAGGTGCAAAAGCATGTCACATGTAAAACATCACTATTACAAATCATACACTAAAGGCCTGTGCGGCCACAACTATAACTGGCTGATCATGTCATATTTCCTTAGTTGTTACTTATCCTAAGGCAAGTAATAATGGACAATAAGTATATAAGTACTTCCACCTTTTGTTAACATATATATGTGTATATGAACAAAGACCAACATATTCTTGGGAAGAAATGAGCATGATTGTTTAACAGTATTACTTTGTCCTTTGTCGGGGCATATTAGGTCATATTATATGTATAGATCATAGTACGAAATATAGAAGATTAAATTAGCATCCAAGAAACTGGAGTGATCTTTCCACCTTACCTCTGGCTATCAAGTATAGGTACACGGGCAAGCAAGAATTCACAGAACATCTCCAGGATCTCATATACAGCGCACACATTTTGCTCACGTATGACATGTTCCACCTAAACACACGTCCATCAACATCCATTAAGACACATCAAGAAACAAAAACGATTTCAAACGACTGCATTCAGTCAAACAGTAACCTTACCCGTATACGTGCAATAGGTTCTTGGCCAGCCTGCAGAAATTGAGCTATCTCTTTACGCATAAGCTTCAGCTGCGCATCCCTTTTGTTCTGTAGCAACTTGATGCGCGATATTGACATAGTCAAGCATGTTTTACTATTCATCCACAAATAATTCTTATTATAGAAACTCCATAAAGGTAAAAAAACCGATCAATTAACACAAAAGCACATCTAATGGACATCTAAATGTCAACTATCAAGTTCAACATGCCCAGTGCCTCCGAAGAGCCCCTCTAAGCAGGGGAAGCAATGGCGGAACCACCATAAATTTTATATACGTGGGAGGGGGTGGGGCCAACAACTCAATATTCGAATAAATGAATGGTAAAGGCCAATCATGACATAACAAAATCCAATCTCTAATTCTAGCAATCAAGATCCAGTTTTTATCACCTTAAACTCCATGTTGCTTAAGATTCACATCAACATATCAAAGAGTCTAATTTTATGCAAGTATCATTCCAAGCTAATCGAAGTATTTCAAGAAGATTGTCAGATCATCATCACCCACAAGTAAAATTGAAAATTTTCTAAACTCATTTAGCTAAAAATGTATACACATTACTAGATTAATCATAAAAATCAAATCTTTACCATCAATCAGCAATTTGACATAAAGCTCATATATAACTGAAACTAGGAAAATTCCACTTCTTATATATAAATTGAGAATTCAGATGAGCTAAAAGGCAATAAAATAAATATTTAACAGTTAACAAGATTAAAAAAAAAATTTGCTGACCACTTTGGACCAAGAAGGCCTCTGTTGAAGAGTTGATTTAATACAGACATGTTGTTGGTTTAACGTGATGATTGATTACTATGGAAAATCGGAAAGTTGAAGCAAAAGGGTTTATGTTAGATCAATTGAATCTTTATACAATGATCATACGATTGTATAGATTTTGATGCTATTCTTCAAGTGGTTGAACTTGATATTAGAAAACTAAAGACTTTATGATTTAATTAAACCCTCTTTAATGGTGTGTTTGGATCGGGCGAAAGTCCGTTTTAAAAAAAAAGAATTAAAAATATAATTAAATAAATAAGCTATCCTCCTCATTCGGCTAGGATTTGGGCGGAAAGAATTTGAACGGAATAAGGAGAATGAGGCTAATTAGTGATAATGTTTTCGCTATGGCATAAACTAATACGTTTGAAAATACAATAATAATAATTTTTCCTTCATTTCCCTTAATTCTTCTCAAAACAAACACCCGATAAATCAAGGTGAATAATATTTGTCAATTGATTTAGTTTAACATTACTATTTATTCTCTTACAAATTAAAAATAGTAATATACATATTAATTTGATAAGATAAGATTATATTATAAATTTACATATTTTAGGAGTTATAGTTCATAAAAATTGTAAGATTTTACATGTTTGAATTGGAGCATATGACTCACTGATAAGTTTCTTGATAACCACGTGTATACAAATAAATTTTTTTGAAAAAATTTCTAATCGTAATAACTTGTGAGACTAGTCCAACAAATATAATAACATATCTATCTTAAAATTCCACAAAGCCATTACAAGTTTTAAATTCTCATGTACATATATCTTTACCATATATCTTGAATACAATGTTCAACAAGTTCTCAATCTCGATTTTTATTTTTATTTTTTTGCACACATATTTTGTTCTGCCAGCCAAAAGATAAACCCTTTTTCAAATTAGAGTTAAAAAAGAATTTACAATATCGATGTTCTGATGTTCATAAATCACAAGATTACAATATTGCTACCAACAAATCTTGGGAGACATAATTTCTAGCAGCAAGCTCTTTGCCTCTTTACATTTTTGCAAGATCCATCTTCATGTTGAAAAGAAACAGCGAATCGATTTGTATGTTCTTGTTCTTTCAACCACAACGACTGAGGACGAAGAATAGCAAATCGAATGGAAAAAAGAAACTAAACTCTTTATGGCCTAGCAGCGAGAATCTAGCCACGAGATAATGTCACTTAGTACAGTCGAAATTCTGTCATCAGGTTCCCCTTCCAGAATGGAGTGATAACCATCATCATACAGTTTAAGTGTCTTGTCAATGCTCGAAGCATTCTCATATAGATACTGACTAATAGCTGGATCTGTAACTTTGTCCGCAGCTCCATGAATGATGAGTATAGGAGATGAAACCTGCAAGCACGTCCAACAGACAATTAAAATGCCACAAACTGCAGATGACATAGTATGAGAGCCTTGAGGCTTCAGTATCATCAAAATAGTAACCTTTTCAACATTGGACTCCAGGTATTTTGTAGCATTTAGTAGCTCCACAGCAGTCTTCAGCCTAGTTGGATCGGAGTAAGAGATTACGTTGAATGGAGTCTGCATATGAAAGAATTGGTAGTACACTTCAAATGAACTTCCTCTTACTCGAGGCATTGAGATAGTACAGAAATCAGGTAGCATTGTATTTCATTTATATTTGGACTCAACAGAACTAGTAATATTGGATGCAAACCATATTTCTTTTCTTGAACTCTCTGAAGGCTAGCTCTGCTAAATCTTTCTGGGGAACAAGCTTTGCTTTAGGCATCAGCCTTGCTAAGAAAATCAAAGCTTTCTGAAGAGGAACTGGAGGCGCCATTTCCTCTGCAATCTTTTCAACAACGATAAAGCAAATTTCAGAAACAAAATGGCTGTTCCATAATCAAATGTCAATCATCTTGTTAGCCATTATAAGTAAGGCAACTCAGTGAAGACGGAATTTATAAAAGATCAATGGAAAAATAAAGGTTCAAATTCAACAACATCAACAGCAAATCGGCTTTTGATACGGCCTAATATTACATCAATCTCTAACATTAATCTGGAAAAGACACAAGGAAAAAATTCTGAAATTTTGAGTCCACAAGAAATTGATATATGTCTGAAAAGTACATCATGAAGGTTTAGAGACAATATGATTTTTTTCAAGTCATTAAGGACACTAGGAAATGCATAAATTCGAACTTATGATTGACGTAGCGAAGTAAGAACGAATAAACTGAAGTAACTAAAAATGGCATGTTCATAGAAGGTTACGAGAACAACATATAGAAGTTTCATTCTTTACCTTAACCATTGGTGCTACAAGGACTATGCCATCCCATGCATGTGGCTCTTTCAACAGAGTTTTTAGTGCTATTGCTCCACCCATAGATTGACCAAATAAAAAATGGGGCAGTCCTACAATCTCAGGCCTCCCTGAAATTTCATAGCCCTGGGTTAATTACAGAAAACACAATATCCTTCTCAAGCTCTTTATCGAGCATACTTGAGATATAACCATAGTAAACATAAAATTATATATCTATAAGCACATGTTTATTTGCATTCTAAGATTTCTAGTTATGCATGTCTGATCATCAGGCTACAAAAAGATGATCTCACAAGTGTATTGTAATAGTTGCTACCTTTAATTCTTGAATATTGTTCTATGACATTGTCCACTATCCCGTCGAATTCTGGCACATAACCATGCAATCCTTCAGAGAGGCCAAAACCAGGATGATCAATTGCATAGACACCATAGCCAGAAGCAGCAATATGCTTCGCTATACCTGACATTCCAAAAGAAAATTTATAATAATTTCTTAAGACAGGCACAAGGATTACCCTCCAACCGTTATAACAAAGTCACGATCAATTTCATAACATAATATAGCAATAATTAGAGAATACCACACACCCTCAAAGAAGAAAGTACAAGTATCACCATATCCATGGCAAAAACACAGAGCGCCTTTAATTCGTACTCCAGGTTTCGGCAACCAACATTTACAGAAAATCTCTTGACCCTTTTCGTTGATCTCATACCACTGCGCATCACACAAACATATACTCAAGTTCCACATAGATCACTGAACTTCTTTGTAACAATAGTAGATTGATCCAAGTATTTTTAAGACTAACCCTCAAAATGATAGCTAATCTTAGTTTTAGCCAATTAATTCTTCCAAGTGCTGTCTCCCCTCTCTGCTACATAATCTATTAGCCTTATTATCGTCCCAAATCTAGTTGTAAGAAACACTTTAAAATACCATTTACCGTCCTTTTCTATAGACGAGCTTGATATAGTTGCATATGTAGTTGCCACAATTTAACACCTCAGGAAATATATACTCTAGGACATCTTCCAGTGTTGTGCATTATTAGTCTTTCTAATTTTCCTAAACTTCAAATATTAAATTTGAATAAATCGATACATTCTAGAACATCTAGATTAAAGAAAAATGAATTTAACAAATAATTTAAAGATGTTCCAGGAAAAAATTGAAATGCAACTGACCTCTTCCATTCTGATATCTTTTGGAGCCATCTGACCATCAATTCCAAACAACAAAACAATACCAACAAACCATTAGTCCAACAAAGGAAGCAGTCATGATCAAGATCCAATTTTTAACTACTAGCAATCAAGAATATTGAAATACATCCAAATGATACTAGATTATTAGTATTAGGAAACCAATAACCTTATTACTTCCCTGAATAGTATTTGTAATATCCTACGTCTACTAAAACTATTACTAATACGTCATAATATTTCTAGATCCATCTCGACAATTTAGTATTTTATATATATCCTATGTAATAGTATAGTAATATTTTCTGATAACTTCTCGATAATCTAGTATTTTTTGGATACATATCAATAAAGAAAGTAAAAAAGGTAGACCAACTTCGTCAAGTACACGAATTGTACCTTAAACAAGATATGATCAAGCTGTTGTTGAACATCAACGAAAGCTGCCCGAACCCTTCTTCGAGCAGGAGCAAAGTCCATGTTTTGTGAAGCAATTGAGTTCAACTCATCACTTACACCTTCAAGCTTAGGCTTGTTTAGGGCCATTATGGGCATTTTTTGGTATGTTCTTGAATGAGTGATGGTTGACTTTTTGGTCAACTTTGGTTGGAGAGTAAAGGGTAGGTGGCTAGAGAGTCGTTGTGGTGGTGGAAGTGGTCGGAAAGTGGTGGTGAAAACAGCTTCCATGAAGGAAGATGAAGAATATGGAGGATCACAGTTTTGAAGTATTCGGATTTAGGGAACTAGATTCCAAACTAATTTAAGGAAGCACTCATAAGTTGATTTCTCATGTGTCTTTGTTGCAACTTTTTTTGTCCAAATTGAAAATTTTACCTAATAGGTGCATCCATTTTAAACGTGGAGGTGGGGTTCACATAAAAGTTAGATCAAAGAGAAATTGATAAATTTTAGGCTTTGTAGCCGGTTTGGCAGGTGAACTATGTATTAGTGGTTTATGTATTTTTGAATTATTTATTTTGCCTATCAGTCATGAACTCAAGTTATATTATTTATATAATATTTTAAAGGTGAAATAATTATGTTGTTCTTATCATCCTTTCTTTTCCAACACACCTCACGTCCTCACCTCCTCCTTCTTCGATATATCCCACCTATTTCGACCAGAGTAAACCAAAATGTACGAGAGTTCGCCATTGTACATGTTCTTCCTTTCTCGAGCGAACCTTCACCACCCCTCCCCCTCCCTCATTTCCGTTGTCGTCGATTGCTTCAACTTAATTTTATGTTCAAAATACAGGGTGAGCTAAACTTTCTCTCTTTTGATTAAATTGAAATGATTAAACATTGATTGGTTTTGTTTTCATCCAAATTGTGCCCGATGGGTGGGGGGGGGGGGGGGTTGGGGTGGGGGATTTTAACCATCATCCTCATCGAATTCCATTCGAGTTTTTTTTAACTCAGTCTTGAATTAACCTCCATTTTCAATACAAGAAAAAACTAACTGAGAATGTTGATGTGAGGAAGTTTGTTATCTTAATGTTGGCAACTTTGATGTACTTCTTTGGTGGGAAGTGAATGAGTAAAAATATAGGATTATTTTGTCCAAGACTACAATGGACATTTTGCCTATTCTTATTACAATTGTTGCCTTTGAATCCATCTTCAGTGTTGGTCGTAGTGATTGACAAAAAAGGACATCTATGAGAAGAGACACAATCAAAGTCCATATATGTGGTAGGGATTCAATTAAAGATTTTTATGGGATTATAACTCCTAAAATGGTAATCATATATTCATATTTTGTTGTTTCTTAATTATAATCATTTGATGTTTTGTTTTAAATATTATTGCAATCAATTTATGAATAAAGAGAATGATGATCATGTTGAGTTGAATTTGAGAGAGAGTTTGACAAGGTTGATATCCTCAATCCACTCGTATATTTCTGAACTTGAACTAATTCTGGACTAGTAGTATTAATGATATTGTTTTGTAGTTGTTGTCGCTTCTTCTGAGCCTCAAATGACTCCTAGAGTCCTAGTGCAGTTGAAAATCCGACTAATAAGAAGCCTGATAGCAACAATACGTATTAACACTCCCCAAAAGATCCAAAGGATTAAGCGGACCCGAAAAGCATGATTTCAAACGGAGTCAAATCGAACCGAATACTAACTTAAAGCTCCCTTCTAATTCGAGATAAACCTTCGGTTTTGGTATTCGTTCGAATTGAGCCGGATCGAACCTCATGTTAAATTATAATCGAGCCAAAATCCAACCTTCGCATATTCGAATTAATTGGCTCCATTACAAGCCTATGGTTGCATTATCTTGCTTGTTGTCACAAGATTCTATGTATCCAAGAGTTTAGATGATCCACTACTCGAAGAACTAATAAATTAAATAAGCCATACTTCACTGTTGACACTTGACAGTACCAATTAAGAGAACACAACACATAGTGTAGAGTTCGGCACTCAAACGAGTTGTTGATTTGTTGACAGACCCATCAATAAAGCTAACTTTTTTTCGTGCAATTAGTTATAAACGAAGAGATTTAATTCATTCATCATAATTATTGCCCAGTAAAAAGAACAGTGCTAATGACTTTCCCGAGACTATCATCAGAATTGAGATAAAATAGAGAAGATGGAGATTAGGATTATGTGCAGGTGGAGTAATCATAAGTGGATTGGTTTCATTGACCATGTTCCGTCTGTAGTATGTAGTGCTGTTACCGGTCCGGTTCAGATCGGTTTTCAGCCAATACGGGACCGGGCCGATTCCACTTTCGATCCGATCCGAAACCCCATTACGGGTACAAATTTTGAACCCGAGCGGAATCGATTGAAACCAGTCTGGTTATCGGTTACAGTTAGCGGTTTTAGCTATCTGTTCCGGCGACTACATCCGAAATCAAACTAAATCAAACACAAAACAATCATTTTTTTTATAACTAAATAAATAATGATTTGAGCTTTTGAAAAATAAGTCATCTAACATTAGACATATCATATCATCATAAACAATACCAGATGAAATCCTGAATGTTTATAAAATGAATTTTGAAAAAAGGGTTTCGAAATCCTCTTATTCTTGCTGGAAAAAATGAAAATCGAAATGGTTAATAAATATTGAATTATGTAACTTAATTAAATAAAATGATTTGAGTTTTTGATTATCCAATAGTTATGTTGAAGTTATAGATGAAGTGGAGGTCGGAGGAAGATGAAGATGTGAGAGAGTGTGTGAGTGAGTTAGGTTTTGTGAAAACCTATTGTGAAATTGCTTTTAGGCTTGACAATGAAGTGATGATTTAATGGACTCCTAGATTTTTAATTAAACTAACGGATCTACTCGGTTCTTGGATCGGATCCAATTTCAAATTCTGGATCGAAGTTTGGAACCGGACCGAATCAGGTTAATTGTTGGATGAGTTTTCGGATCAAATAAATTGGTCCGATTTTTTATTTATCGAGTCCACTAACAACACGAATAGGGTAAAAGAAAGAAGAAGAAATATTATGTTTTGAAAATTATTACTCGTAGAGTCGTAGTCGTAATGACTTTAATACTATGAGCTCTTAAAATATTATTATATCAGAGATTACAATATATACAATGAAATATTAACCATACAATATATACAATGGAATATAATATACTTAGATAATCTACTAAGTGTTATTGTTTCCACAATCTGATTTAATTGAAGTTATATATAGATAATAAAACTATGTATGTGATATCATTAATGCATTCAATAATCCCATACTCTTATCTTTCGATATTTTATAAGTATATTATAGTATGCCCATTACAGGGCTTGGAATAATATTTTCATTATTGAGTCAGATTCGCACTAGCCACTAGTCATATTCACACTATATAAAATATTTAGCTATGTTTTACCGTTTAATATTAAGCAAACACAGCCACCCCACCATCACTTAACTACTATTCTATCTAGTTCCTACTCGTAACTTTTCAATTTAATCATTAATAATGGGATTAAATTATAATTTAATTCCAAACAATTATACCGTTGTATATAAATCGTAAGAGCAATACAAATATTACATTATGATTCTCGAAAGAGACAATTGTTAAGAGTTTTTGGGGTTCCACTCTAAAACCAATTGACAACAAAGGGAGTAGTTCAAGATCTTATATATTGACCCGGAAGGACACCGACTTCCGATATGAGATTTGTGTCTTAACACTCCCCTTCACATGTAACCCAATCGTCGGCAGAATTTTCCTTAACGGTATTAATTGCCGGAACAACATCGGCGGGTTACACGTGCCTCAATAACTCGGGCTTGGCTCATGATATCATGTTAAGAGTCTATGGGATTCCACTTTAAAACCAATTGACAATAAAGGAGTAGTCTAAGATCTTTTATATATATATCCCGGAGGACATCGACTTCCGATGTGAGATTAATATTTTAACACTCCCCTTATGTGTAACCCAATTATCGACAAAATTTTTCTCCCCTGTATTATTTGCCGGAACAACCTCCCTAACCTTTTTTATCCTTATATAAAACATGGACCAGTGTACAACATCCGCAACCTTTTTTATCACATGCATTGAAACAATAATGAAATATCTGATACTATTACAACTTGATCACAGCCAAATTAACAATTACCTTGGTTAACTTATACTCCCTCTTCGCGTATTGTTTAATTTTCTTATCATATTGTGTAACATACATTTCAATGTATTTTTTCCCCATTTATTTTATTTTATTAATTCTTAACAAAGTAATAGACTCTTATAAAATTTATTAATTTCGTAACATAAAACTTAGAGTTTTAAAGTGTAATCAATGAGAATTACAACATACTTCATATATCATTTGAACAAGAATTTACAATTCAAAACATAAGTTTTGAGTGCATATGTTTATATTAACTCCCACAAAATAATAAGTGTAAAAAATTTAGTATTTTGCTATTCTTAATAAAATAAATTGTTGCTAAACAATATATTAAAAAACGGAGGAAGTTTATCATCATTATTCCAATCAATTATTTTCTTAGTCTTTTTTTAATCTACTAAACTTTGATTACAAATACTATTAAATCAAAATATCAAATTCAAAATAATCATTTAAAAATAAAGCTGAATTGTTATGAATTATGATGTTATCTATATATCATATTATTCATATATGATGCAATATCATTAATTATTAGAAGTGTGGGGAGAGAACACCGCCAAGATGGAGAATGTCATGATCAACGGTCAAATCGGTTGGCTGACCCAAATAAAATATATACGAAAATGTATAATTCTCGCCTATATCAAACCTCCCCGAAACTCAATCAAACCATAAAAGTAAACCAACAAGAAGTATCCGTTTCCCCCTTATATATATCTAACGATAGTATCTATTATCTCATTCATCTCGATTTTTCTTCAACAAATTTCATCCACTTTAGCTAAAAATTCTCACAAATTAAAACTAAATAAATTATTTCTTTACTTCTATATATATTGTAGAACTAAATTAATTAATAATGAGTTCCACAAAAATGTTTCAAGAATTTGGAGAGCCAACTAGAAGGACGATGATGAACATGAATGGACCACGTCCAAATTCATTAAGCATTAACCAAAGCTCTCATGCAATAATCAAGAAAAACCCCAAACCAGCAACAAATTCTTTCAAGAAACATCAGCCTGTTATCATCTACACCCATTCTCCAAAAATCATCCATGCAGATGCTAAAGACTTCATGGCTTTGGTGCAAAATCTCACCGGTGTTTCGAGCCGGCCCGAGGAAGATAATAAAAGTGTGCCTGAGAAAGGTAAAGGGGTTGTGGCTAAGGGGGAGTCCTCTTGGATCATGGCTGAGGAAAATGTTAATAGTTTAGCTGATTTTCCACTTTTCACACCAAATTCGAGCAACTTCTTTTGTTCACCTCAGAGTTCTTTTAGAGCTAGTAATGATGCAATTTCTTCATTTCTTGAGATCATGAATGGACTGCAAGATTATTGATGTTGAAGTCAACTTCGTGAAGGTGGAGGAAAGGGATAGAAGTTAAGATGTTTGCAATAATGGTTGACTTTTGATTATTCTTAATTGGCGGTAGGATAAAAATTGAATTATTCATTGCTTCTTTATAATATACTGTATTGATTTAATAATGTGGATATGATTGTTAGGAAGGTTGGTCAGCCAGTCAGATGAGTTGACGAATAATGTAAATTTTATTTTATTTTATTTCCTTGACATATTGTTATATAGAATCATGGTTTGCATTCGAATCATGGTTTTGGAATTCAAACTTGTATTGAAACTTTATAATATTATCTCAGATTTTTTTTATCGTTCTTAAAAGTGTGTAAAAGGATATAAGTTCCCAGCTAATATTGTGTCACAATATAATATTCATGATTTTAGGATGAATTTAATACGAATTTAAAATTGACATATATTTCAAAATACGCGTTTAATGTAATTTGTTGAAGAGTGCTTGGACAACGGATAAAAATTGTCATATGATAAGTGGCAATTCAAGAAAAACCCTGAAACTAATACTCAGACAACGATTATAAAAGAACAACTGAACAAGCCTTACAACTTAGACAATACTTATAAAAGTGCCCTCCAAAGTAAGCCTTAGGCATTACTAGTAAGCTTAGCAGAAGTCCAACATCACAATTATACTCAAATTGAAGTCCTATTAAAACCTTATACGGAGTAATAATTAGTAATAAGTTAATAACATAACAGTAAAATTTTTAGGTGATAACATAATATATAAATTTGATTAAATCATGAGACCATAGGCCACATATATAGCCCAATCCAACTCACTAACAGGCCGGGTCCGTTAGACACGTCTAGATCCGATTGTTTTCCGATCGACAAGCTGGTGGAGAACTGGACATTAACACAAATAAGCCTCTAGATGGTCAACAATAATTTCAATATTACCCAAAGCAAAAAGAACAAAATTCTCTCATCTCATCCTAGTATATACTCCATAAATCAATTATCGTATCTCACACTTACGGAAAATAAGTTCTTTTATGATTAAATGATACTTCCTCGGTTTCAAAATAGGCGAAGTTCTAGTTATTTACACATAAATTAAGAAAAATTAAAAATTGTCAAAAAGTATATTGAAAAAGTAGAATTACAATTATTTGGAATATTTCATTAGTTGGTTCGTAATTTCAAAAGAAAAAATAGTAAAAAAGTTCATTGATAATGTAAAAGTACAATTTTCAATGTTAAAACGATAACTATTTTGGAACAACAATGCAAAATAGTGCTAAAACGTCAACTATTTTGAAATGGAAGGAATATAGGTTATAATTTATAAATACTAATCGAACATGATGCAGAGGAAAAAAATTTAGATAATATTAGATAGAAGGCTTGAGTTACCAAAAACAAGTTGAAGCTGACAAATATATGCTAGTAATTTTTATCGAATAAACAAACAAACAAAGGCATGGTCATCTACTCATCTATAGATCACAATTCACCGGCATGGAAGTAATTAAATCTCCACTTCTGTCAACCTCAAAAATAGATAAATGATAACACAATCATTACCTCCTCATATATCTACAATTATAAATAGAAACATTTCATATTAATGTTCAAAAAAGAATTTGCTTAATTCTTGATTTACATGATTATTATTCTCATGCTTCATTCTATTTTTTGATCAACCCATTCATTATCTCCCCCCTTCTGTAAATGTGCTATCTTTTAATTTCTCAAATAATCCATACCTCGTTTGAGTTAAAGACTACATTTTATGAAAATTGCAGAAGAAGAAAATTGAACAATTAAAGCCCAATAATAGAAAAAAACATCCATTCCCTATAATTAACAGACTTCATTTTTCAGGAAAATTATATATGCTTTCGGCCAACGGACAATTTCTGATGTTCCTCCTTCCTAAAACTTATCAGTAAATCATTTTACTAATTTTTAACATTCATGTTTGACCAAGATACTAGTATGGACCTGAAAAGAGCTTCCAAGATACTTGTAAATTACTCGACAAATCTGTAATAACGTACTGTTTTTGTTGAATAATTTCAAAATAGGAACCTTTTAACGTTTGTTACTTTTATGAAAAAACTGATGTGTAATTTTGTACTGTTTTTAGTGAACTAATCTATAATAATATAATAATAAAAAGTATTCTGAATTTTCTTGGTTTTTTATGAAGAAATAAGAAAGAAGTCTCTCTGCAAGTACAAGGAATAACTGAATAAGCAACCATTTTAGAGTGTGTAGTGGCCTAGTGGGTATTCGGGCTGCCATGCAGTCCGACTAACAAAGTGTTGGTAAGCGATCGAACTCATGACCTTATGCTCATTACTCCACCAACTTAATTAACGGTCGTACATATTTGATAGAATATAAAAATAATATTTTATTGATAGTTGTGTGTTCATACGATTCAAAGATAAACTATATATATAGATAAATATAAACCTAAATCTAATGTTTATGCGGGCTTATGGCCTAGTCACCCATATCCCTAACACCCTCCATCAAACTCATCGTAATTTAATAGAATGAGTTTGCAACAAACATTGCAATATTAATAATACTTTTAAAAAAATATATATAAGTATGTAATTGCGTCCTTCAATGCGATAATCTTCAATTGGTTGTGTAAACCGCTACAACTACCATTCGCTCAGCCGGTGCATAGGTTCCTCCGTCTGTGTGTATAAGACTAGCCAGACAATGCGTATCGGACTCGCCAGACAATGCGTATAGGACTCGCTAGACAATGCGTAATTCGCCAATCAATATTTATGAGGAACACCATTTTTTTCTTTCGAACATATCAGATTATCGCAAAGTTTTTTTTTTGCAAATGAAAAAACTAGATCTGAAACAAAACAACTAAATAAAATTCAGATTTACTAACAAAAAAATTATAGAAAAAAAAAATATTTTAAATCACGCCGGTGAATATCACATACTAAAAAACTAAACCTAATACTTATGCGGGCTTATGACTAATCACCCATATCCCTAACAATATTCCTACTTCCCATCTATCTTTTTATTTGGTTCCTGTTGCCATCTATAAATCCATTTGTTCCCTTGACTCTCTTGCATTAAACCAAAAAACAAGAGAACATATTCTACTAAAAACCAACATTTTCTCCAACACATCCCATAATGAAGGTGGATCTTGAATCAAGAAATAGCAAGAACATATGCAACTCAAATGAAGATTTTGAGCTAAGAAGAGGGTCATGGATTCCTGAGGAAGACAACCTTCTTATACAATACATAAATGCTTGTGGCGAAGGACGTTGGAATGCTCTAGCAGAATATGCAGGTGAGTGAGTCAATACATCAACAAAATGTTTCGAATTCTTTTTGCATGGCTCTGTTTCTATTTACTTGAATTGTTGCAGGTTTAAGGAGAACAGGAAAAAGTTGCAGATTGAGATGGTTAAATTATCTGAAACCGGATACGAGAAGAGGAAATCTTACCCCTCAAGAACAACTAATGATTCTTGAACTTCATTCTAAGTGGGGAAATAGGTGAGTTTATTTGAGGTTTCCTTTTCATGTAATAACTCGTGGCGGATCGAGTTTAAGAAGATCGAGATCAAAGAGAGACCCGTCTTCCTAATAACTTTGAAATTGGCTCTCTTCAATATTGGAAAAAAATCTATATAAAAGGTTTAATGCATTTGACGTCTCAATATTCGTTCAAGATTCGCCAATAGATGCAACTTGCATTAAAAACTCAAACTCTCTAACACTTGTGTGAAATCGAATGGTGAAAATTTGCTCAGAATTTACCAGACAGTTATAAATCATTTTACATAAAATATAGGAGTACTATATAGTAATAATTGGCTCCCATCAATAATGAAAAAACCCTTAATTAAAATTAAACCTTTAATGCATTCGATCCCTCAATATTCGTTCAAGATCCGCGTAGACTTAAACTTTCTAACACTTTTGTGAAACAGATGGTCAAAAATTGCTCAGAACTTACCTGGAAGAACAGATAACGAAATCAAGAATTACTGGAGGACAAGGGTTCAGAAACAAGCAAGACAACTAAATGTTGATGCTAATAGCAAGATATTTCTTGAAACAGTCAAGCGCTATTGGATCCCTAGGTTGCTTGAAAAGGTTGGCTATCAAAATAATGCATCAGTTTCAACCTCACCCCCTTCAATCTCACCTATTGAAAATCAAGATTCAAGTTTGCCACACTTCTCAAAAAGCCATGAAATCTTGAAATCAGTTTCTTCAAATTCAACATTTTTCCAAAACAATGTTCTTGAGGAGAAATCGAACTTGACCCACTACTACTCAAATAACTACCCGCCACCACAGTATCAGAATAACGCAAATTTCCCACAGACTCATCAAGAAAGTGTTGTTGAACTTTCACCTAACTTCAACTCATCTCAGAGTGATTATTGTTACTCAATCCCAAATGATTTTAGCTCTATTGAAGAGTGTTTGAACCAGCAGACTATGACAAGTTCAACAGATGGGTGTCAAGAAATATGTTTTCCTGGGTTTATGTCTCAAAATGATTGCTTCAATTATGAGGAAGAGGTTACCCTTTGGAACACAGATGATTTATGGCAGTTTAGAAATACAGAAGAGTAAAACATACACTGAGATAGATAAACTATCTTATAAATAAAGTAACTTTTATGTGTGCATGATTTTATTACAAGTCCAACAATAAATGTATATATGTATTATTTGATAGAGTTATAAATAGCCAGTTTGTGTGGTTTCTAAACACATTCTTTAAGAGAAAGAACTATATTATATGTTATTTTATTTGGGTACTAAATCCATTTGTGACACTATTAATAGAAAATTAGAATCCTACTAATTACTACTTAAGTGGATCAAAATTTGCATGCACAAATGGGAATTTGTTAAGTGTTCGGAATTTACAAAAGGAGATATGGTAGGATAATAATTATGTTTATTACTATCTACTTATGTCATTCATTCTCTCTTATTAGCTTGCTTTGGTGATATCAAATGGGGATGGAGTAACGGTGGAGCCCTTACATTTTGGAAATTAATTTTGAAAGGATAGTGATGAGATAATAATGATAGTCTCTTCATCATGATAATTTGATTAGTACTTAGACTGAGGCTTTTCCAAAAGAACATTTAACTTTCTTGGAGCCAGTAATTCCTCTAACTTAGGGTTACATTGTTAAAATATTTAGAGTTTAATGGCTGGAATGGTCCAAGTAGGTGGACGCTTGGTGCAGTTTGATCCTCGAAAGTGACACTGTTGCGGAAATGGTCCCTGAAATGTGTACAATGGTACATTTTGGCCCCTAATTCGTTAACATTGATGGTTTTCGGTGTGAATAGTGAAGTTTTGGGGCAAAAATGAAACTTTTGAGAAGTTGTTACCTTAATGAAACTGGGGGGACAAAATGACCAAAAAACCCCTTGATACACTTTTTTTTCCTTTTTTTTTCAATTTTTTTTATTGTTTTTCCTAATAAAATGGTTTGATTTTGGTAGTTGTTTTAGCAAAAGCTTTCGATTTTTGGCAAAAATGTTCGAAATAAAAAAGGTTCGGTTTTCGTAAGTTCTGGCAAACAACTAAAATCGAGCATTTTTTCCAAAACCGGAACTTTTATCTAAAATAACTACCAAAATCGAATTCTTTTTACTAGGAAAAAACGAAAAGAGGAATTGAAAAAAAATTGAAAAAAGAAAAAAAAAAGTGTATTAAAATATCGGTGGGTATTTAGTCATTTTGTCCCCCCCCAGTTTCATTAAGGTAAACAACTTCTCAAAAGTTTCATTTTTGCCCCAAAACTTCACTATTTACGTCGAAAACTCGTCAATGTTAACGGATTAGGGACCAAAATACACTATTATACACACTTTCAGGGACTATTTCTACAACAGTACCACTTTTAAGGACCAAACTGCACCAGACCCTCACTTACGAAGACCATTCTAACAATTGGCTCAAATATTTACAAAAGTACTCCATAATGCATACTTAACACTTATATTTCTTCAACATCTTCCATTTTACTACAATACTCTTACCATCTAAACTTAGGGTACTCATCAATCTTAGTGTAATTTAAATCTTATCATCTAAAGTTGTTTTTTGGTACTTATAATTGATACAAAAATTGCACTATTGACTCCAAACTAACATTATCTCATCAATTAATCCTAAGTTGTTAAGATTTGACGAAAAGCATTAGTTCAAGGATCAAAGTAAAACTTTTGTGCCATTACGGCCTTATTACGGGGACTAAAATGCTACTTTGACATTATTGGGACCAAAATACAACTTGATGCCACTATTGAGGACCATTTTGACAATTATCTCTATGTTTTAAAATGTCAATGTCATTATGTCAATCACATATTTTTTAAAATGTTTTTACCATCACCGTTCTATTAGAATGTCCTTAAGTATAATAATACACATAATGCACACGTGAGTTTTTAATAAGGTATATTATCATAAGTTAAATATAATTTGGAACAAAAAAACTAAAAAAACAAAATCTTATATAAGTATATAACTCACCCCAATTTAAAATAATTCATCATATAGATTATAAACTACTTCCTCTGTCTTTTTTTAACTTGGTGTTTAGCTTAAAGTTCTTGTATTTTTTTAATGGCTTAAATTCCGACAGGCCTCTGAACTTTGCTCATCTGGTCAATTTGGCCCATGAAGTTTGAAAATAGGTCTACTTGCCCCCTGAACTATCCTAACTGGTCATTTTGGCCATTTTCACCTTAAAATGAAGGGTAAAATAGGCATACAACAATAATAGGCATTACGAGTCAATTTATAATAGACAAAGTAATCAAAGATTTAAAAAAAATTAAAAAGTAATATAAAAGTAATATTAAATTATTAAATAATAATAAACCCCCACCCACCCCACCCTAAAACCGTTCACCATTGGTAGAACCTGCACGAGAAGACCACCCTTGCCCCAACCCTGTTCACCATTGACGAGGCCTTCACGAGAAGACGATCGAGCTGGGCTGCACGAGAAGAAGCTCGAGCTGGTGGATGAAGGGGGAGGTCGAGATCGGATATGTGGGGGATGGGGAGATCGGAACCTGTAAATCGATGGAGATGGACGGAGATCGGGCGGGGCTGGGGCTATTTCAGGGAGGGGTTGGGGACGACGGGGGGAGGGGGATTATTTTTTTTTTTTTATTTTATTTTTAATAATTTTATTTTCTTTTAAAGAGCCCTAATATATTTTCTTAAAAGTGACCCCAAAATATCTATTATATACTAAATTCCTATTTTGTCCTTCATGAAAAGTTAAAATTTGTTAATTTGCCCCTGAACAGTTATGAAAATGGCCAAAATGACCTGTTGTGAAAGTTCAGGAGGCAAGTAGACCTATTTTCAAACTTCAGGGGCCAAATTGACCAGATGATCAAAGTTCAGGGGCCTGTCGGAATTTAAGCCTTTTTTAATATGGTGTTTAAGTTTTCAATGTGCTTTTTAGACCACCTTTTTTATTTTATCCCAATAAAGTAGTTGGGTTTGAGTTCACAACTTTATTAATTCCTACAAAATGAGGACAAAATAGTACAATACTTTCCATAACCTTAATAAAGTAAATTATTCCTGAACATCAAGTTTAAAAAAGACGGATAAAGTATTACAAAATAGGCGTTATTAGAAGACACTACCTAGACAATAATAATAAATGCAAATAATGCGGTCATAATGCATTCCTACTTAATAATGAAATTAAGTCAAGAAATTATTGTAAGTAATTATTTCAAAATAAAATTAAGATTAATTAGTTAAGTAATAACTACAAGTTTAAAACATAGAATATATCCTACATTTGAATTGATGCAAGAATAGTGATTAGGTTGAAAAATGGAGTGATAATCACATTACAAATAATAATTAAAGCTTAGATATGCAGAATGTTCCACCAACTTATCAACATCATATATAATAACCATTGCCATTTACTTCCGAAGAACTTCCTAATGGAATCAGTTGACTTCATTTGAGTTGATTTTAACATGAAATATATTGATGTGGATGGACTTATTCTACTTATTCAGTTCTGTTTAAGAAAATGATTTATTCTATTTATTCAATTCTGTCAAGAAAAATTGGTTATAAGAAATTGATACTTTATTGAATCAAAATAATTACTCCCTCCATCCTTAAATGATTGTCACATTTTGACTTTTGATGATCAACAAAATACGATTTAAAACGTGAATATCTATCTACATGCAAAAAAATTATAAAAAGTTGATATTTCAAAAATATATAATGAGACGAATCTAACAAGGTCTCACAAATCTATGTTATTTCTTATTGTTCAATAAGAATTCATGATCAAATTTTGTTATATTTGACCCACAAAAGTCAAAATGTGACAATCTTTTAGGAACGGAGGGAGTATTTTTCTTCTTTACAAATCGACTTTAATTAATTTTTAATTATATTATTAAAGCAATATAAATTTAGTATTATGAATATACTTTAAGAGATGAATCCAATTATATATATTTGAGAACAAATAATACTTAATAATTGATGGTCAAACAAAGTTTAATTATAAAAAATTAATTATAATAGAAGGTAGGAAATATGAATTGATATTACGAATATTTTTCAAATGATAATTCCGTTTCTGTATGTTAGAATAAAAAATTTAAAATAAATAATCAAATGGGTCTATAATATGAATGGGAGAGAATAATAGACTTAGGAACTGCCGAACTGGTGCTAATTAAACGCTACTACTAATAAATTCTCAACTTCTAGTGAAAAGTTCACAGAATATTAAATCACTTTCATGGTTGCACATACCAAATTCAACCTCAATAATTATATATGATTGTCGATATTTTCAGAGCAATTTTAATTATGAAAGAGTAAAATTTGAGCATGTCTTCCTTTATTTTAACCTCTCAAATCAACTATTTTAATTTATCATAAATAATTACTATTTAATATTTTCTTTTAATTAGAACTAATAATTTTGAAAATCATGAATAAATAAACACATTCCATATTTTAAATATATGTAACCTTAATAGGCATTACTATAACTATTTAACATGTATATTGAACAAATATATTTTAAGATTACCTTTTCTTTTTACATTGCTGACTTTCGTGCATAAAAAAAGTTACAAACTACTGTGTATACCCCTTTCTTTTCAATCGTCTTTGAAAGATTTTTTCTTTTTTTTAGTAACGAGCATTTTATTAATCACCAAAACAAAGTAACAAGAGTTCATCTACTCTCAAGAATATCTAACTGAAACCCCATTCTATACACATAGTCCACTGAAAAGATTGATGCATCTCCATAGTCCAATGTCTTTTGGTCCTAGATGCATCTCTTGGTCACAACACTTGCATCTTGTTCCTTTCCATCAAACTGTAACTCATTCCTTACCCTCCAAAGATCTTACATATTAATGTCTATTGCCTTTTATTTTCAATTCAAATAAAAAATATTTTGTAAATTATTTCCATCAGTAATAATTAATTTATAGTTGACCTAGCGAGCAATAATGATGATTTACTAATATTAAGGATGCATGTATTTAAAATATGAAATGTGTTTATTTATTGTTGATTTTTAAAATTAGCTTGCAAGAAAATATTAAATAGTAGTAAATACTATCGATAAAATTAAATAGTCGACTTAAAAAATTAACACAAAAATATGCTCAAATTTTGTTTTGACAGAATCAAAATTATTCGAGTAATATCGCCGGCCATTATATATTGAACTTACTAAAATTTACTTAAATTACAAGAGTTGGTTAAGCTCACTTAAGCACATACATAACCTTAATCTCCAAATGGAGTAATGTACAATTCTTTATCATCAATCTTCCAATTAATTTACATAAATGGCTCTATTACAAGATGAAATTAAGCCTTATGATAACCATTAATTGAAATCGGACATATTAACCCGTACTGAAACAGACTAGGACCTGTACATTTAAACAACTTTAATTTATTTTCATTATAGTACTAATTTTAACAGTAAGATATGCAGTTTCTTCACTTTTTAGGTGTAAATGCATTATTCTTTTGACTAATATCAACTTCCTTCGGAAGCTTAAACAAAATGTACTAGTAGTATCTTTCTTCGTATCTGCATATATAAGATTGTTCCTTTAATTTTAATTTTATCTTTAACATTAGCTATCGCTTTCACCATATATCTTATTCACATATCTCCATTTTCCCTTACGGATATATTAATATGTAAGATATATATCATTTTTAACTTGGGTTAGATAGTCGTGCGTCCCTTAATAAAATTACGTACAATGACATGTTAGACTAACATTTTTTTTTTCATCTTTATTTGTGGTTATATAATACTCTCCCCGTCTTTAAAAGATTGTCACATTCTGACTTTTATTGGTCAAATATTACAAAATTTGATCATGAACTTCCATTAAACGATAAGAAATAATATAGTCTTGTGTGACCTTGAGATTCGTCTCGATATATATTTTCAGCTTTTTATAATTTTTTTCGCATGTAAAATAATAGATATTTAAATCGTGTTTTGTTGACCACCAAAAGTCAAAATGTGACAATCTTTTAGGGACGGAGGGAGTATTTGATTACTCTTGTTTTATAATGTGGATAATTTATTAGTGCATTCGCCAACGAGCAAATTGCTGAAATGGTCACCGATAGTATTACCGAGTTGCACTTTGGTCCCCAATAATTACACGGTTGCATGTAAGTCCCCGAAAGTGGCAAAAAAGTTGTACTTTCGTCTCCACTTCAAGTTTTACGTTAACATTTCATGTTTACGAGTTAAAATTGGGGTAAAAATATAATTTTAAAGTTGATTTTTTTGCCCCAGTTGGTGCCAAAATGTAACTCCACAACCCTTCCCGCCAAAATTCCCTTTATTCTTCACCCCAATTAGGGTTGTGGAGTTTCATTTTAGCATCAATTGTGCCAAAAAATCAACTTTACGTCCTAAAAATTATATTTTTACCCCAGTTTTAATGCATAAACCTGAAATGTTAGCGGAAAACTTGACGTAGGGACTAAAGTGCAACTTTTTGACCACTTCCGGAGACTAACGTGCTACCGTATAACCATTGGGGAATTAAAGTACAACTCGATCATATTATCGGGAACCATTTCAACAATTTTCTCATTCGCCAACATAGTAGCTAGAACTAAATTAATTTAACCAATGGAGAGGGGGTGTTAAAGTTAATTTGACCAAATTAATTTAATAGAAAGTTATTTTTCATTAACTTTTTCGTCATCAATAATTTATTTATGATCAAATATATACAAATTATATCACTCTATAATAATTTTTTATCTTCTTCGTGGTATTTTTTAATGGGTTAATGGCAGGGATGATCATCTATGTTTGTCAAATGTTTTCAGTCGATCACCTATGATTTAAAACGTTCCAGTCGATCACCTATGTTTGAAATTGTATTCCACGTGGTCACACCCTTAAAATTTCCGTTTAACTTCAGTTATGTTGGTCAGGTGGTTGTCACATGACAATTAAAGAATGGTATTTTAGTTAATCATCCTAACCCCCTCCTCCTTCACAATTGGCTAAAACTTTCTTGTCGGGAAAATTAGAGAATGATTATTCCATTTTTATCCTTAAAATACATTTAGCAAATGACCGAAATACCCTTAATTCAAGTCACGTGTTAGTCACATGCAAAACTTAATGGTGGAGTTATAGATTGGATGATCGACTGGAACGTTTTAAAACATAGGTGATCGATTGGAACGGTGTAAATCATAGGTGATCGACTGGAAACATTTGACAAACATATATGATCATCCATGACATTAACCCTATTTTAATTTAGGTAATACGTATTATTCTTACAAATTTAAGAACCCACGATATTGTCATTAATGAACTGTAAATAGTTGTTCCATGATTGGGGTGGTTATGGTTGATTAATAATATCGTTCATTAATATTCATTAATCAATATAGACAATTATTTTTAATTTAAAAATGGCACTCATTACTAAAATATATCATTCTAAGATGGTACAACTTAAAATATTCAAAAGAAATGTACCAAAATGATATTATACACCGATATAGTTTGTGTACCAAAATCTATTAAACAAGTTGGTAAAAATTATTATTTTAAACGAAAAAATAAGCTTAGATGATTGACACTAATAAATTGTTTTTAACATAATGGTACGTATTACATGAAATGTATCACAAGGACGAAAAAAATATAATTTAAATGGGTACAATATACAATTTTTATAACATTAATAAACAAAATATTTAATGCACTGTAACTTTCTACCAATGGTAGAGTGAGGCTGGTCGAATTGTTTTCTTTGGCGAGTCAATATGCATGGTCTCTAGAAATGTGTCATAATTAAGATTTTCTATAAATTGGTCAATTTGAAGCGAGAGTAGAATTTAGTTTAATCTAAATTATGATAGTTAAGTGAAAGTTAGATATCCAATTATTAGATGAGAGGGAAAAAATGTGAAGTGAAAGTGATGAGAAATAAAAACTCTTTAGACTAATAAGCTTAGACATAAAGGAAACTGGCGAGTCGTCCTCCTTAAAATTATAATCCACATTTCATGGATGTAGTCCGATTTTCAAAATTATCATGAAACGATGTAAAACAGCCAAAAATATAAAATATATGTTTAAATAAAATAAAATTTGAGACTTCTTAAAAGAGACTCATATTAGAATGAAAGCCTTATATAGGATTTATTTACCCCTTGAACGAACATTTCTGTATTGTTCGAGTAAATTTATCCGAAAATGAAATTTGTAGGATCATATTATTACTAATTAAAGTGGGTTGTAATTAATCTCCGCCAAGTCGTCCCATTTAGGCCATTATTAATTATTACGAGAGCCAATAATTAACCATTGTGCATGAAGTTAAAGCTATATGTAGAATCATTTGACTTCCTCTCTCTTCAATTATACATGCATGCATGAAGTCTGACCTAGCTTTTTTTATCTCTTGTGTTGCTTTCACTATTGATCTTAATTCATATACTTTCACTAATTGATACGAATCACTAATTTCTTACATTGTCTTTTCACTTAATTAGGTAGTCCCACGCGTGCATGAACACACGAGAACAACAATACTTTCTTCGTCCTTAAATGATTGATATATTTTGACTTTACATGGTCAAATTTTAAAAATTTTGATCAATAATTCTCATTAACCAATAAGAAATAATATAGTCATATGATATCTTGTTGGATTCGTCTCAATATATATTTTTGAACTATCAACTTTTTTATAATTTTTTCATATGTAAAATAGGAGATATTTATATTTAAAATCGTGTTTTGTTGACCATGAAAAGTCAAAATGTACCAATCATTTAGGGACGGAGGGAGTTTGTAATAATAATGGAGTTAGAACAATATCACTACCGACCCTTATATACTCCTTTCCGGTCTGGATAAAGTTATTAGATTATCATTACCTGAAATAATTGCCAATTTGGTCCAAATAATGAGATGAAGTTGCACTTTAGTCCGAGATAGTTATATTATTGCAGATTAGTCATCAAAACGGATACTACAAATTGTTGCAATAATATAATCTCCAAAAATGACAATAATCGCACATCAATTCATATTTTTTCATGGATCTATTTCATCGTTTTTCGATTTCGAGGACTACACTACAATACACCTGTACCATTTTAAGAGACTAACCTGCAACATTATAATTATTTGGGACTAATAAAGTATAACTGTATCTCTTATCTATATCAAATTGATAGTTATTACCTTAACACATATTACTGATACTGTCTCCCAATAACTAATACGCTCATAATCAACAGATTCTACTTATGCATGTGTAATTGTTTACATACAACAATATTTTTCAAATACAGCAATTAATTATAACTTAAAATAAATAATCGATCGCTCACTTAACGGATACTAATATGTCATGGAATTAGGGAGATACATGTTATGTTTCTGATGATCACAACAATAACAAACAAATGCACATAGTGCTATATATGAGCATATCCGATGATCTCAACATTCTCTTTTGTCCATATATATGATGAGCTGTTACTATTATTAAAATGAAACTAAATTTGTCAATAAAGGTAATAACATTCAATTCATTGGCTATTTTTTACTAAAATTTCAACAAAAATTCAAGGTGGATGTGAATATGTTTCCATCCACCTACATTAGTCAAGAAATTAAAAAAAAAAAAGCAATACTAATAATATTCCTGGAGAACATGCATGTGATAAGGATTTTCACTAACATGCATCATATGTCCTCTCATCACAAACATTAAAAAAAAAATTGATAAAGAAATCGAAAAAAGTTTAAAAAATAAAGAAAAATTCAATTTATATCCAATTTGCGTTTTAACCTTGAATTAATGCTAAATTTTAATTTTGGTCCAAAACTATAATTTTTCGTCTATATTTAACGGTTGAGGACTAAAGTGCACCAAATATTCCAATTACTGGAACTATTTTAGCAGACCAACAACTAACTGAGACCAAACATATTTACTGGGACCATTCCAACAATTGTCTTCTAAGTTGTAATTATATATCCTTCACCGGTGCTTCTGACGTGAGTCCTATTATCAACAGCTAGCAAAATAACCTGGAATATATTGAAGTAGAGAACATTGCACCAGGCTTACTTTAAATAATTTAGAAATTTTCATCCAATAATGTATCAGGCAAAATATGTTTGATCTATAAAATGTAGGAGATCGGTGATGAAGAAAACATTAAGGAGGTACTAGTTTTGGAACCCTTACCGAGCCGCGAGTCGAACACTTATCGGATTCCACTCCATATCGTTCTAATTATTTGAGTATTTGCTAACAAACTAAAATTGAATTTCTAGGGGTTAATAACTTTGTAAGATAAGTTTTATTACAATGTTATTGTTTGATAAATACATATTATTAATCTAGCTAATAATAATTATATATAACTAGTATTTTGGGCACAACGATGTTTGTGCATTCTAATAATAATCATTAAATAAAAAATTTAAAATTAATAATTATAAAGGACAATCGTTATTGATTTATCACGTAAAAGTATTTGTTCAAATTTATATTTAAACTAATTTGTATAAAAGTCACTTTAACTAATTTTTATAGATATAAATGTTCCTACAATCAAGGGATTTAAAGAACATGGGGCTTCATTATAAAAATAACTAATAACTAATTCCCCCTTCCCCAATTATATATAGTGTAGATATATACAATATATTTCGAGTATATTAAAACGTATTACAATGACATTATATTTAACAATGATATTTAACAATATTTGTCGAGTGGAGTCAAATTTATATCTCAAAATTGACCGAGCTCAAATTTAAGGTTTGAGGGTCTGTCTAAAACACCGATTCAATCTTTCGCCTAAGAAATTTATCTAGCGTGCAAAGCAGCATAAAATTCCAACAGACTAACACTAACGGTAAAAAAACAGTTATATATAATAAACAAACGCACGGCGATTCGCCGATTATTAACAACGAACACATCAGTAAATTTATGTTCCAGCTGTATGCAATACTCCCTCATCTACGTAAAATATTGTTACATTTTAATTTTTATTGATCAAATATTACAAAATCTGGTTATGAATTCTTATTAAACGATAAAAAAAAAATATAGTCATGTGAGATCTTGTTAGATTCTGTTAAGAGTCTATGAGGTTCCACTTGAAAACCAATTAGCAATAAAGGGAGTAGCCCAAGATCTTATATATTGACGCGGAAGGACACCGACTTTCGATGTGGGAGGTGTATCTTAACACTCTCCCTCACGTGTAACCCAATCGTCGGCTGAATTTTACTCGCCGGTATTATTTGCCGGAACAACATCGACAGGGTTACACGTGCCTCAATAACTCGGGTTTGGCTCATAATACCATGTTAAGAGTCTATGAGGTTGCACTCTAAAACCAATTGACAATAGAGGGAGTAGCCAAGATCTTATATATTGATGACTCGGGAGAACATAAACTTCGGCTGTGGGAGGTGTATCTTAACAGATTCGTCTTAGTATATATTTTTGAAATATCAACTTTTTTTGTAATCTTTCTAAATATAAATAAGAAATATTTACATTTTAAATCGTATTTTGTTGAGTATAAAAATTAAAATATAATAATCATTTAAGGATAGAGAGAGTACTAGCTAAATGATTGAGTTTTGAGTTGTAATAACTCAAAACGTCACATTTTAGGAGAATCAATGAGTACACTAAAGTGTGGGGTTTCATGAGGATTTAAAGTTGGTACACTGTAACAAATCTCCCGAAAGATATAATGGAACTAACAAGATATCGTGAATGCTAATAAGAATCTAAAATAAGATCAATATAACATTATAACTTGCCTAAAGTATATATGGCTTTTAGAGTAAGGTGTTGCTGGATTGGAGTCTCCGAGATATCGTTATCTTTCAACTCTAAACCATATCAATATATGATTCTCATTTTTTTGAGTTTGGATCACATGTAATATTTTATTGCGATCTTCTCTCTGTTACACTTTTATCGTTTGGCTATTTTTTCAATCTTTCAAGCATACTACTTTAACATAAGATTTTCATAACGCTATTTACTATCACCTTCAATTAAAAAAATTGTTTCTTTTTGTTTTTTATGACAAAATTTTATAATTTTTAAGTATTTTAACGATAAAAGTTACGAATAATCAAATATTTGCCTCTACAAATATAAATGAGAATTATTTTGAATCAGATATAGTATATGTCTATAATAACATGATTAAATAAGATATAGTAATTGAAAATCCAAAAAAATAAACAAATAATAAAAGTGTAACATAGAGTGTCGCAGAAAGTGTTACAGAAGAGCTGGACTCTTTTTTCAATCTTCATGAATACATAATGATAATACCCTAGCTAATACATCTTTAATTTCATCTATATTATCAAAACATAATTAAACAAATGTATTTGGGGTTTGTATCGAATCAAACTATTGTTTGTGGATCCTCTGCATAGGCGTATATGTGATGGGCTTATGGCTAACAGATAGCTCGAATCGAGACGAGTCTGACGGACCTAATAACTGTTAGAGAGTGTACCTTCGATTCGGCTAAAATATTTCACGCCCCATATCCATCCTATTCAAAAACGGCCGGATGAATAAATAAACTAGCACCATCAACATTCTATTTTACTATTAACGTGATAAGTTTTAGTCAAATCGTAGTTATATGTGTCCTTGATAACGATAAGTTAGACGAGTTTGATTGTTCAAAATGAAAATGGTCATAGTGGTCAACCTTCTATATGGGATAGAGGGAAATGCAATTTGGCTAGTTTAATTTGAAAATATCAAAGCCCCTAGTTCAAATTAATTAGTTAGGTTTATGCATATTCATTAACAAAATGTGTTCCGTACCCTCATGTAGTAAAAGTAATTTTACTAGTGTTTTAGATAGGAGCATGACTATTTAATAATAATAATAATGGTAAAATATTGTTTTTTTTTCTTTTTGTAAATTAGCGATGAATAATGACTGCAATGGTATTACAAACAATGAATACAGAAATTTCTAACTAGAGAGTGTGAAGATTTTTTTATCCAACATTGCAATCTCTAAATGAGCACAATCGAATGGAGAAGAGGAAGAATGCAAAAACACCTAAGTGTTTGATAAAAGCCTGAGAGAACTAGTTTACTTAATAATATGAATTGTATTGAACGAAAGTGTTCTTGAATAATGGAAAATACAGAACTTGAAAAAGAATAAATACAAAACTAATACAAGCCACATATATATAGAAGAATGATCAAAAGTCAAAACCCAACGGCTATAAAGTTAGTTAGAAGCTTATGACCGACTAACTAACTAACTAATCTTCAAAAGGCTCCACAGTACTTGGTGATAACAGACTATTCTTGCCAGGCTTCTTGATTCAGGTTCAGTTGCTTGTGTAATGATCCAATCGATCCATAATTCTCATAACTTGTCAGAGAGTTAGAGTATAATATGAGACAAATTTGTCTCTAACAAAGTTCGAACTCATGACCTCTTGCATGAAAGGTTGGATCGGATGCCATGCAAACTCTTGTGTTTTCGTTGGATTCTCATTGAACTAATGCAGTATCACTTGCTTACTTTGCTCTGCCACTTCTTGATTTTACACATACAGTCTTGTTTATATGGTCCGCTGCAGCAAAGGCCATTAACAAGTAGGTGTTAAAAGGACATAGTTGTTTGTCACTTCCTATGAATTGTGATTTTGTTGAGTTGGTCTTGACATTACCTTCTGTTTCAGATCTGCTCCTCGTATCCCTAATGTTGAATTCGATGAGAAACTAGTTTTGCAATTTGCTTCTGCTTTGAGGTATGAACTTAACCGTGCTGTTGATGTATTGCGAGAAGAGGGAAGAAAGCTGAAGAAGTGTCTTGCTGTAAGTACCCTATATGTATCCTCAAGTATACAGCTGGAAGTTTAAAAGCGTTGCTCCAACTGGTATAAATTGTTCTTTTACAGATGATGTCCTCGTAATGGATTCTTTCGATTCTTGGCAGCTCGTGCAATTTCTTGACATTGGTGTACATAGGTAAGTAATATAGCCATTAGCCACTCATTCCATTTTCCTTGAGTAAGGTTGTGTAGCTCGATAACTGCATTCGAATCATTTTCAGCTTTTGTACTGCTACACACATTACCTGTTATCTACGGGAAGTATGGGCACAAGATTGATCTTACGTAGAAAAAGCAATGATCGAGATCAAAAGGCTATATGCCATCTTTGACGAGAAGATCCTCAGTAAAATCCCAAGAGGGCCTTCGAAAGGCATGAAACAAGCTTAGACATTCCCCAACAAGAGCACTTGAAGCTGACAAGAAACATTAGTATTAATCGTTTTCTAGGAGCATGTAGTTTCAATTACGAAATCGTGGCCTCATTGAACATTGCTTTTACTTAGTACTATGTGATTTAGTAATGTTTTGTGTAGTTAATACAAATCTGTGTATTAAGTCTGATGAACTTCTGTTGCTTCTTCAAACATAGTCAGGATGGCCGAGTGGTCTAAGGCGCCAGACTCAAGTTCTGGTCTTCGTAAGAGGGCGTGGGTTCAAATCCCACTTCTGACATTTTATTTTATTTTGCCTTCTTATAGGAGTTAATACATAGTTGTTTCTAAAGGGTGAGATGCAAAAAGCATCAAGCGTTTGTAGTCCAACGGTTAGGATAATTGCCTTCCAAGCAATAGACCCGGGTTCGACTCCCGGCAAACGCATTTTTTGTGTACTTCTACAATTACATTGGTTTACTCTTAGCTCGACTTTTGACGTGTGTTCTAATAAAAGTTCTCTGACCAATGTATAACAAAATTTGAAGTCCTACCTTATAGCTTAGCAGTTAATAAAATTTGAAGTCCTACACTTTATAGCTTAGAGGTTAGGAAAATTGTTTTTCAGGTGGACTCGGGTTCTCAACATATGTGGTCTTGGTTTTGCTTAGAAATTCGATTCTTAAAAAACGAGGTTTTTTTACTATAAATTTGATTCTTGACAAGTACCATTATTCTAGTAAAACCAACATTACAACTTTCTCCTCTTCAATTTGAAAGACAGTCTTATTTTGTTGTGAAAGACATCGGACATGTAATAATGTCATTCAAATAAAACCAATATCCCAACCTTCTCCCTCTCATTCGTATATGCTAAGAAACTATGATAAGAGGTATTTAATTGTATGTATTATTACATTGCACAAATAACTTAATACACCGTATATATTTTATTACTATGGACTTCATCTATCATTTTGTTATGAGTTTGATGTGACATTCAAATGGTAAATATTAGCAACTCATCAGAAAGAATACAAAGTTATTCTTCTAATTAAGTTTTAGTCATTCCCTATATCCAATTATCATTATTTTAATTTGAATCATTGCCCAAAGGAATAAATCAATTCTCGTATCATCTTTTTATAGAAATAAATTATCGTATCTCATCTTATAGACGAGAAGTTGAAGCTGACCAAATGTATATATGCTATTTTTTGTGGAATAAAAAAAAAAGGCATCGTCATCCTTAGATCACATGCTGACATGCATATGGAAGTAAATCTCCACTTATGTCAACCCCAAAAATAGATAAATGATCACACAATCATTTCCTCTTCATAGTTCTACAGTTGAAAATAGAAACATTTTATATTAAAGTCCAAAAAAGAATTTGCTCAATTCTTGATTTACATTATTATTATTCTCATGCTAAATTCTATCTCTTCATCAATCTATTCAAACATCCCTTCTTGATTATCTCCCCCCCTTTTGTAACATGGATAATATTAAAGGCTTTTCATGATAGGTAACGTCCAGGCCCTACATTAGTGAGACTGACAATTGTGATTATTAATTATTTCATCTTTTATATATCTCTTCGATTTAATTCTACCACTCAAACTTGGGTAATAATAGCGTCGGCATACTAAGATTACTTCAAAAGCATAAATGGCAATTAGATGTACAACATTTTAGGTAATTATATTGACAAACAAAAATTAATAATAGACGATTGAATTATATAAGACTCCAGATACAACCTCTAGTACACCATTTTTGTGTCCTCTTTATGTGTCATGTTATTATGTGTGTACATTATGTTAGGTAAAGATTATTACCTCAATTTTAACGCTCAACCTGAAATGTTAACAGATAACTTGACGTGGGGACTAAAGTGTAATTTTTAACCACTTTTGGGGACTAATGGGCAATCGTGTAACTATTGAGGACTAAAGTACAATTTGATCATACTATCGGAGACCATTTCAACAATTTGCTCCGTAAACATACTCATTCTTATACTTTTTTCCTAGGAAGTGTAGTAAATTACTACATGGATAGCCAGATAGGCATGTCATAGCCTAGATAGTCCAAACAAAATGCAAGAATTGAGATTCTTGCTAAATTGCCATCTTTTGGCCGCCCTACTTCTCAAATTATTCCATACCACGTTTGGATATTCAAGACTATATCTTATAGAAATTGCAGAAGAAGAAAAATTGGACGAAGCACAATAGAAAAACATCCATTCCTATAAGAAACAGACCTCACATTTTCAAGAAAATATACTATTACTTATGCTTTCGGCCAACACAATTTCTCAGGTTTTTCCTTCTTCCTTCCTAAAAGTTATCAGTGGATTTTTTTACTAATTTTTGGCATTTCTGCTTTATTAAGCATGCTTACTCTTTATCACTTGAAAGACTTGTATTTTATTACTAGCATGGACTTGAAAAGAGCCTCCAAAATCAATTGGAAGGTGATCATCCAATAACTTATGACTTGTAATTAGTATCTTATACAATGTAATATCACTAATGTCTGATTGAGTCTTTGAGATATGAAATTGGTGTTACTAATAAGAAAGAATTTTGTGAACTTGTGTCATCAACATTAACATATGTGTCCAATAATATCTCTTAAGGCAAAAGCTCTCGTATAATAAGCACGGCCGTGAGGTTGGGTATAAATAGTATACATCCTTATTCTTATAATAATAGGATGATTTTTATAAAATTGATCCCAAAGGTGAAATCCAATCATTATGTACTACAGAGTACTTCATAAATAAATAGAAAATGGAGATTATGTAATAAATTACTTCTTACGTTAATTTATTTCACTATGTCCAAAACAAAATCAAATCAAATAAAAGTCAATTATACAAAATGGTTTTCTTTGTCGAGGAGTCTCATCAAATATCAAATCATGTGAAGGTCAACAAGAATGGATTGACAAGAAGTATAGACTAGTAAATTTTGAACTTAAATTTAGTCTACTTATTGAATTTAGAATAGATATGATATTGTGATATTTTAAAATGATAAATGTATGTTACACATTTTTTCCTATTAATAGAGGAACCGTAAAACATTTATCGATTTGTGAAATAAATGTAAAATATTATAATGGTTTCGAAGATTAATCTGCAATAATACCATGATCTAAAACTAAATCGTAAACTAAGTCGAATAAAGTGTCTCATAATTATAATCTTATAGGAAAGTAGCCTGAATTTTCTGTCTTTTATGAATAAATAAGAAAGAAGTCCCACTTGAAGTACAAGGAATAAGCAACCAAGAGTGTGGAATAGCTAGTAAGTGTGCCATTTTTTCCATTATTGGGTCCCAAATACACATGTAATATGAGCAGAATCCGACTTAGATGCTCATTCAAAGAGCATCACTTCAATTGTCTTCTCAATATGCAATTGCTCATTAAGAGTATGCTCTCCCACACATGCATGACCAGCCACATCAACCAAAATTCCATCAATGTCTTAATCTAATAAGCCATATCATGAAAAGACACTCCACACTTGGGCTCTACTTATTTACATATATACAGTTACAAACCCACCTATTCGACCAACTTAAATACTGATCTATTATTCGTGCTTCGTCTATCTTTCTAATTGATTCCTCTTGCCATCTATAAATCCATGTGTTCCCTTTGGACTCTTTTGCATTAAACCAAAATAACATACCTTAAGGAACCAACATTTTCTCCAACACATCTCATAATGAATGTGGATCTTGAATCAAGAAATAACAAGAACATATGCAACTCAAATGAAGAATTTGAGATAAGAAAAGGGCCATGGATTCCTGAGGAAGACAACCTTCTTACACAATACATAAATGCTTGTGGTGAAGGACGTTGGAATGCTCTAGCAAAATATGCAGGTGAGTGAGTAAATACATCAACAAAATGTTTCGAATTCTTTTTGCATGGCTCTGTTTCTATTTTCTTGAATGGTTTCAGGGTTAAAGAGAACAGGAAAAAGTTGCAGGTTGAGATGGTTAAATTATCTGAAACCTGATACTAGAAGAGGGAATCTTACACCTCAAGAACAACTAATGATTCTTGAACTTCATTCTAAGTGGGGCAATAAGTGAGTTTCCTACTGCCATCCTTTTCAATAACTAGTCGGTACAAAGTTATGGTACTCCCGTATAAGAAAACAAACGACGCGATGATCCTCCTTAACTTTGGAAAATTTGAAATTTACAGGACAATTATAAGTTATTTTACGTAAAATATAGTAACGGGCACGGGGCACCCTCAATATTCGTTCAAGATTCGTCACTATAATAGACTAAAACTTTCTAACACCTTTGTGAAACAGATGGTCAAAAATTGCTCAGAGTTTACCAGGAAGAACAGATAATGAAATCAAGAACTACTGGAGGACAAGGGTGCAGAAACAAGCAAGACAACTGAATGTTGATGCTAATAGCAAGAAATTTCTTGAAACACTCAAGTATTATTTGATCCCTAGGTTGTTGGAAAAGGTTGATCATCAAAATAGTGCATCATTTTCAACCTCGCACTCTTCCTCTGTAATCTCACCTATTGAAAATCAAGACTCAAACTTGTCACACTTCTCAAAAAGCCATGAAATCTTGAAGTCAGAGTCTCCAAATTCAACGTTTTTCCAAAACAATGTTCATCAGGAGGAACCAAACTTGTTCAACTACTCAAACAACTATCCACCAGAGTATCAGAATCTCCCAGAAATTCAAGAAAATGTGGTGGAACTTTCGCCGAACTTCAACTCATTTCAGAGTGATTGTTACTCAACTCCAAATGATTTTAGCTATACTGAAGAGTGTTTAAACCAGCAGGCTATGGAAAATTCAACAATGGGGTATGAAGAAATGTGGTTTCCTGGGTATATATCTCAAAATGAATTGTTCAATTATGAGGAAGGGATTACCTTATGGAACACAGCTAACTTGTGGCAGTTTAGAAGTTAAAGACAGAGGAATACACTGTCTTTAAAAATAAAAATTAAATTGGTTATTGCCATATCAAGAAGTGATCGAACACAAGACCCGTTAATACGAGCGCTATCTCGTAACCAATAGGCTAACACTAATGGTTTTAATTATCACTGATGTATTAGTGTTGTACACTTATTACAAATTAAGTAACTCGTATGTATGCATAGTTGTTTTATAAGTCTAATACTCCCTCCGTCCCTAAATGATTGTCACATTTGACTTTTGGTGGTCAATAAAACACGATTTAAAATACAAATATCTCTTATTCTAAATGCAAAAAAATTATAATAAGTTGATATTTCAAAAATATATATTGAGACGAATCTAACGAGGTCCCACAAGACTATATTATTTCTTTTCGTTTAGTGAGAATTCGTGATCAAATTTTGTTGTAATTGACCACAAAAGTCAAAATGTGACAATCTTTTAGGGACGGAGGGAGTAATAATTGTTTGTTAATGAAGTTATAAGAATCAAGTTTGTTAAGAGATGTAATAGGTGGTATCAATTATGACACATAAATAAAAGTATAGAAAATGTTATTTTGGGAAAGTGGAAGAAATTAGATGAGAATTTAGGAAGTGTAGGAATTTCCCAATAATGGAGAATGGAGGAATCATGTCTGCTTATGTCATTCATTCTTTCTTTCTTTTGGTAAGTTACTCAATTGTTATGCACACCAAAACAGTAACATTTTTAGTGTAAAATGACGGTTATATCTCCTATTTGACAATGTAATAGATGAAGAAATTAAATCAAGGGTAAAATGGTTATTTCATACCCTAAAAAACACTATTCTGATATGTATAATGAATCACGGTAAATTATTTTTGTGAAATAATGATAATGGTCTTCTTCTCATCGTGATTTAAGGTGGGAGGTTTCTTAAAATAATAATCTTACTGGTACAAATTTTTCGAGTCTATAATAATTCATTTTACTGATACAATTTTGGATTACATTAAAGATCCAAAACATGAGGAGATAGTACATTATACATACATATCAATCACTTGTATGCAAGGTAGATCCCGAGTTTTTATAGTAGGCAACAATAAAATTATCAAGCCACTCAAGGGAATCCGGATTCGGTGCATCAATAATTCGGTACATCAGGTGCATCAAGTACCCATTTAAAGGTTTCACGTGGGTACTGTACCCACTTGAAACTTCATCATTGGTACTTGTACCGAAATTGTACTATAACAATGGTACAATACCACATATTTATCAATCCAAAATAAATATGTGGTATTGTACCATTGTTATAGTACAATTTGGGTACAAGTACCAATGATGAAGTTTCAAGTGGGTACAATACCCACGTAAAACATTTAAATGGGTACCTGATGCATGGAAGTATTGATGCACCCAATCTTTTCACCACTCAAGGTGGGCCCTACCAAATATGACATATTAGAATTAAAATTTTGAAATAACAATAATAAATCCCCATTCCGTTCAATTTCGTTAGATGTGATTTTTAATTTAAGAATACTTGTTTTCTAGCATAGAAAATTAACATTATTTACTTCTAAATGTTATATTTTATTGCCAACTTTATTTCTTAACTTTTGAAAAAAACTATTAACACAGTACCGTAGTTGCTTCATTTATAAAAAAAAAAAGATGAAGTATTTGGTTTTCACATTGTGACAATAGTAATATATACTTCCTACGTTCCTAAAAGATTGTCACATTTTGACTTTTGTTAGTCAAATATTACAAAATTTGATCATGAATTCTTATTAAACGATAAGTAATAATATAGTCTTGTGGGACCTTGTTAGACTCGTCTCAATATATATTTTTGAAATATGAACTTTTTATAATTTTTTCGCATGTAGAATAATAGAGATTTATGTTTTAAATCGTGTTTGTTGACCACCAAAAGTCAAAATGTGACAATCTTTTAAGGACTGAGGGAGTATTAAAAATGATATTTGTTCATACAGTTCATTTTATATATTGTACCACCTATATAAAACACTAACTTAGAAATCTAAAAGCCAAATAATTATACAAATGATGATAAAACTTAATTGAGGAGTATATTTAAAATATATCATTGTCTTAGTTTTATCATATGATTCATTTTTATTTATTTTATAAATACAGTATAAAAATTCAAAATAAATAGCAATAAGAAAATAACAGTAATTAAGTAAAGAATAATGCATGCTCTCGATCGGTTTCATCTAGAAGACACCTTTAATGCACATCATGACATCACTTCATGGGTGGGTTATTACATAAGCATGATAAAAATCTCATTTATTTATTAGGTCGTCCCATATTATTAATAACGACTTAAAAGAGTATTCAAGTGGTTGATTATTATATGACTCTGCCCTACTCTAACTATTATCACATATTTTTGGTGTAATCCATTCCCTTTTTAAAATAGTTATTTTTTCTCAAACTATAAGAATCCAATAAAATGAGTGCTAGAAATTGTCAAACACCTGAAAATCATATAGAGTGGGTGCTAAAACATTGTAAAGACAGCTCCTAGCTAGAAAACTACAATGACAACCTCGAAAACTAATGAAGTATATCTAAATATACTCTACTGTGAAAATTTAACCTCAAATTTCTCGGAAAGATCTGATATTACTAGACTAAAAGGCCTTAGTAAACAGTTGACATCTCTCACAGGTCACAACTCACAACCAAGTAAAATGAAAACATCTTCAAGGTTTACTTTCATTTTGCACCCTCAACTATCGGCAAATTTTTAAATTGCACCCTAATACTTTCCTAAGCCACAAATTGCACCCTAAACTTCATTTTTTTCATTTTGCACCCCTAAATTGATTTTTCTGCCAAATATGATGGAGATTTCGTTTTAAAATAAGGGCAAAATTGAAAAATCACATATACTAAACTTTTGAGGCAAAATTCACAAATAACAAAACTTGTTAAATTAAAAATAAATCCCATCACTTCATCTTCTTCATCAAACCCCCATCCTCCTCATCTTTTTCATCAAATCACCACCACCACCACCACTCAAACCTTCTTCTTCCTCTAACCCCAACCACCTCCGACGACCAATAATTTGCCGGATGTTGACCTCAGTCCTCAACATTTGGCTTTCCTAACCGAGACGAATTAGATTTATGTAGTCCAAGGCCCTATATTTGTATAGATTTGCCTTTCGCATGAGTGCATATTCTAGTGTATCTTTAAATAGCACTAAATCTAAAATGGTGGTTAAAATTTATACACAACCAAACTGGATTGGATCGTGCTGGAATTTCTTGTGGATGTCTAATTCATTTCTGAGAGGAGTATCTTAAAGTCGTTAGAGACAATTTTTTTCTGCATCATCCCTTTAAGCATCTTACAACAGCAAACATAAATAGTATTGTGGAACACATCTTCTTCAGAACTGTCAAATAACTTGATACACATTTTAAAATTGAAATCGAGCATCCATTGCCTATTTTACTGCTTAATTACTTCTCTCAACTTTATATCTTGCAAGTTTGTGTCCATTGTAGGCTTTCTCCAACTTATCCAATTCAAGTTCATGGGTGGATATGATGACTACTTAGGTGTTATGGGAGATTGGATGCTTCCTAGTCCTAGAACATTTTCCCTTCTTTGTTGGTGAAGATATTGGGTCGAGATCACTGACCGAATCTGCAACAATTGAGAATAACAGTGGGGTAGAACAACCATCGGCTACAGTAAATGCAGATAAAATAGACGGAGGGCATGTCGAAAAATTGGATCTTGATTCTTAAACGAAGTGGTTGAGGGGTGTTGTGTTGCGTTTTCCCGCAAATTATTGGTCGTCGGAGGTGGTTGGGGTTGGAGGAAGAAGAAGGTTTGAGTGGTGGTGATTTGATGAAAAAGATGAGGAGGGTGGGGGTTTGATGAAGAAGATGAAGTGGTGGAATTTATATTTAATTTAACAAGTTTTGTTATTTGTGATTGTAATACCCGGCCCAGAGTGGGCGATGTGATATGTTTGATATGATTTGATTGGTACTACTCATACCATCAAGACGCATCTTCTTTTCGGTTGCCCAACTCATAAGAACTCCAAAGTTAAGCGTGCTTGACCTAGGGTAATTTTGGGATGGGTGACCCACTGGGAAGTGTCCCGGTGAGCACGTGAGTGAGGAGAAAACGTGCTGAAAAGTCCTGTGGTGGTTTGTGAGGCCAGTCCATCAAATCAAATAACATTCCGACCCGGTGTTCCGGGCGGGGCGTTACAGTGAATTATGCCCCAAAAGTTTAGTATATGTGGTATTCCAATTTTGCCCTTATTTTAAAACGAAATCTCCATCATATTTGACTGAAAAATTATCGATTTAACGATGCAAAATGAACAAAAATAAAGTTTAGGATGTAATTTAAAGTTTAGAAAAGTATTAGGGTGTAATTTAAAAATTTGCTGATAGTTGAGGCTGCAAAATGAAAATAAGCCTAAATTAAAATCTTCCCAACCTATATAGTACACAGGACACGCATGATGCATGCATGCATGCTTCCTAATACATACGTACAGTGAGATTCATAATCTTTGCCTCAATAATGTCGCTTTTTTGCCACGAGTCAATAGATGCTTGAATAACGTGGAATTCAAGATCAAACGAATCTGAAAATTCCTAATATTTATATTTGTTATAGCTTTCGGTTATCACAATTGCAAGATTGTTCGATGAATGATTTAATTTACTAAAATAGTTGAGAGCTTTAACAAGGTATTTGTTAAAATGATTCTCGTAATGTGTAATTTACAAAGTGTGAGTAAATAATTTGCGTATATAAAGGTATATTGTGTACGCCAATGGCCTCTTAAATAAAAATATTCAAATTTTATTTTCCAATTTAGAAATCATTCACGTAATACATATACACTTACATGAAGCAGGAATGTTTGCAGAGATCTTTATCACTAGCACCAGACTACTACAGTCAAACATATTTCAATTGATCTAATTGCAGGAATGGTCCTATATAGTGGGTCTGGGTTGTATTTTGGTCCCCAATAGTTGACGAGTTACAGTTTAGTCTCCGATATTACCGAATTTGTTGCACTTTGGTCTCCAAATCGTTAATTATGATCTGTTTAAAAGACGAGGTGACGTTTTCACTACTTTTTGGATCAAAATTATAATTACGAAATAAATTGGAAATTGATGAACGTATTTTTGTTCCTAAATTAAAGTGATGCTTCTATATATGTTAATTTAATTAAAATGTCTCACAAGTAACTCAAGAGATTCAATTTTCTACTTTAATGTCTAAAAATTATATATGTGCATGATGTAGTATAGTAATAGCTTGTTATATATATATTGGAGTATAAAAATATATTTATATGTATGTCAGTATGTGCATATATATACATTGTATCTCATTTATGGACATATTAATAAATATTTAAAGATACATATGTATATTCATTCTGAAATTAGTATCATTTACTCAAAGTATTATAACAATGAAGTATATATTGAGTTGGTTGAAAAAACTAAGTTAATAATGTTTGAAGAAAAAAGCATTAAAATGTGTGCAACAATGTATTACTGAAGAAAGCACCATGTGAACGGAAAAAACATCTCAAATAATATTGGTCATCAGATAGAATCAAACATATTACATTACTCCTTATCAAATTTACAACAAGCTTTGTAGAAAATTCCTTTTTAGGTGAAAAAGCATTATTCTCTCGACCAATTCGGCCTTCCTTAACAAGCTTGAAATGTTTCTTTTTTCGTGTTCACATTAGCAGTTTCTTGATTTTTTTTTTTTTTTTTGATTTATTAACTTTAGTATCGCTTTAATTTATTAACCATATAATTTAATCCACTTAAACAAACCACTTTCATGCTTACACTTTGTTTTTACTTTTGGGGAAAGCACTAAATTGTTCATTACCAACAATAATGGTGATACATATCAAATAGTGATTGTGTGTCTTGATAAAGATATTCCTTGACATTAAATATATAAAATAATTTCTTAGCTTGTACTAATATATTCATATTTCAATCTTATACTCGAAAGTAGTCTTTAATGATTCCTAGGAAATTTCATCTATAGATTTGGTTCCGATTAGTTCCATTTTCGCCCTTAAATTATACACATATATAAGTATTATATTTAATTAAGTAGTTTGTCACAAAATAATGTTTTGTAAGAACTTACATATATATGCGAACCAATAATTCCACATACATAAGTGGTCACAGAAGACCTTTACTTCAAACATACATCGATCATATTGACAATTAACTTGCGAAATTCGCGCTCCTCATACTTGAAGAGTCGAAAGGTAAACTAGCCAAGTTATCTCTTACTTGACTCTCTCCATCGTTTTGAGATCTCTATTGAAGTGCACATTCAAAAAGGATAATGTCTTATTAAACTGCACATTGAATATGCATTGTCTCTATTATGGGTGTCAATTGATCCGAAAACGAAATGTACATGCACGAGCATACTATAACTAACTAAAGTGGACACTTAATTAATCTGAAAGTTGACCAATTTTAGGCCATTAGAAATTTAGAATTTATAAGTAACCATCTGCATGAAGTAAAGGGAAGCATCATTTGGCTCTTATTCGTCTTTCTCCGACATGGTGGAACTTAGTGCATCAAACTCTAACCAACCTATTCTTAATCCTAATCTGCTTTCTTAAATGATACGCTCATTTAAGACGTCCCTTCTTGGCTAGCCCATCGTCCAATAGAGGAGGCGAATCCGGGATGTGCCTCTAGCGGCTCGGTACTCCACCTCAAGAGTGCCCAGAGTAGGTTGGGTAACCACCCACAAGCAGATCATCCCTTGAACAAATGCAGGGTAACCACCCACACTCTTATAGTGAAGTCCCTTACCATTTGAGCTATGCCCCGTGGGCATCTGCTTTCTTGACTCCATTACTATTATTCATCATTATCAACTCTGACTTTCTTCTCATATAAGTGAGATAATTAACTTAATAGCTACTCGGACTCATGTAGATCAATTCCATGTCTCTGATATCTAACGTCTCTCTGTATTCTCATGTCCAGTTCGAGCGTATACCAATGTTCCTCGAGGCTTAGGGCATCCCGAAGAACAGGGGATTTGGTGACAATTTTAATTGGTTGTCTACTTGTCTCGTGTTCCTAATAGACTTCTTACAAATATCCGACGATTTGTAAACAATAACTACTTAAGATAAAAGTCAAAAGACTTTTTTACTGATAAACCATTATGCATGGTTTACTCGCTCTTTGTTCATAAACTCTTGTGACGGTTTCACACAGTGTCAGCAGTTCCTCTGCTTCCAATCGCATAGGCACTTAACACTTTATTAAGTCGTGTAATTGTCCAGTCCTTTCATATTTGGAGCAAGAGTGTACCGGAACATCCAACTTTGGTAACCTCCAAACGAGTTGTTAAGAAGTCGAGTCAGCCTAATGGGCTACGAGGTCTGTTCGAAGGCTCCCAGCACATATGTTACATGTACAAACTTTTTACATATAAAATATATTTTAAATTTGTAAACAATCAATATGTAAATTATATTCTAAACTTGAAATAAACTATATCAGTAAAACAAGGAGCCGATACTAGCATACTTATATGGGTACGGAGAAGCTAAATATGGGTACGGAGCAATAACATTAGTTAAACAACATAACATAATTAAATAGGCACGTAATGTTAAGCATATAACACGACATTCTCTATGGTAAGAACTTAACTAATATGATATGATGAGTGGAACTATTAAAAAAGAAGTAAATTTGTCAACAAAGGTAATAATATTCACCTAAATTGCTATATTTTACTGAAATTTCAACTTAATCTCATGGTGGGAGTATGTTGCCCTCCACCTACATTGGTCAAAAATGAAATAAAGTTGTAATATTCTTACAGTACATGCATGATAAAGACTTTCACCAACATCATATGTCCTCTCATCACATATATTCAAATCAATTTTATGCGAAGGTATCTCTGTTTGTTTCTCTATTTTCCACTCTTCTTGTAACTATCCCTCAGTGTAACAGTCCGGTTGAATACCAGCTTCTCCGCCGTCGAGTCCTTATCAACAGCAAAATAACCTGGAATATTGGAAGTAAAGAACACTGTCAGGGGCCTTGCTTAAAAGATTTAGAAGATTTTAAACAGTGGACAAAATATGTTTCATCTTAAATTATTGGAATATTGGTGCAGAAAATAGCAGGGACTAGTTGTGGAACGACCAGAAGGTTATGATGTAACTGCAAATACGCTTTTCATAGTGTCGAACCGGAGCGGACACTGCCTGGTGTGATCTTGCTTTGATAATTATACGGTCGCGTCAAATTTTATAGTTCGGGTGTCATGTAAAATCGAGTCTTGACAAACCCAGTATCAAATTTGCCGATTTGAGTTGAACCCTTATCAAGTTGAGTCAAACTCAATACCGACATAATTTGAGCATTTTTGTTAGCAAATATTGATTTTCTTTTTCATGTATTAACGCATAATACTAATTTAATACTTATCTGTAGTAATATTATTGTCTGAGTCTAGTAGAATCTATGTCTCGATATCATTCGGGCTTAAAATTAAGATTTGACGTTTTGTTTGAAACAAGGACAAGAACTTTCATCGAGTTATTTGAGTCGACCCCTATTAAGCCTTTGACTCAATTCAGGCTCGGTCAAAGGTCTAACTACAAAAGCATGATTTTTAAGTTTTTGGTTATAAACTCTAAGGTCGGGATAACTTACCGAGCCTTTCAAACTGGAATTTGTCGCCAACAGCAGCATCATGGAGTGAAGGCACCGCATATGCATTTGGTATTACGACTTTCGATTCTTTGTTCAGATCGCCAAGCCAATCCTCCAGTTCAGCAGGATCCTGTGCCCAACAAATATTTAAATCACTCAACATATTCAACTTGAAGCTATAACAACAATATAGAAAAAGAAAAAAAGTAAAGCTCGCCAAACCTCGGATTTGAACAGCCTGTCAAACAATCTGACCTCCACCTTAAGCGGCTCAGTGCCAGGTGGAGATTCTGCAACCCAGTGCAGAACTCCCTGAAGAAGCACAGAAGGCAAATATGTAAGACATCACTAAATGAAATCCTGGCAAAAAGTACATAGTAGATATCGGTACTACATAGTCTGATCACCTTTGGTTTGACTGTTTTTGAGGGATCGTACTCTGCGCGTATCTCAAGAATGGTCTCTTTGTCATCCCCAAATATTACATCAATACATTTTACTGGGAAGGCATACCTACAGGGAAGACAAACTTTGGGCCTGAGAATGCATTACACCTTTAATTGAGAAAAGTTATAGCAAGTCGTCATCGATAGTGACCTGAGAAGGACAGATTTTCCAGGAGCAAGGCCATAATAGTCTTTAGAATCTACCATACGAAAGTCCGTCCGTTCAATATATACGACACTAGAGAACGGGACCTGAGACAACACGCAAAGAACAATCAGATGGGATGTCATGTCATTATCAGATCTGTAATGCTACTGCTAATAAACCATTAGTAAGTATACATCTATCCAAAAAAAAAAACTATGCCCAGTACTGAGTCTGATCTGTGAATTAGTGATCCTCATTAAGAAGACTAACAGATATATATGAATACATCTACCATCTGCATATTTCATTTAGATCACCAACAGCATGCATACCTTATAAAAAGAAGATGCGTCATCTGCAGGAGCATCAGGCCATTTCTTAGCATCGAGATTCATCACTAAACCAGCTTCCATGTTTGTAATAACCACCTGCAGTGAACGCAATGACATTAAATATTACAAGTGCTGCATCAAGGTATAAATACAAAATTCAATGTTAGAGATGTAGCATACCTTAAGTGGATCTAACACAACCAATGTACGAGGGGCGGTTTTATTAAGTTCTTCCCTAATATGGTACTCCAGCCGCTCAATTTGAATCACACTACAATCACTGTAACCCGGCGATAGTCAGCAAATAAATCACAGTAACAACACTATACAGCTTGAAAGACCAAAAATATTAAGGTAATTCAACCTTCTTGTAATACCAATTCCCCGAACGAATGTGTTTATTGCAGTTGGTGTCAACCCCCTCCGTCGAAGTCCGGCAAGGGTCATCATACGAGGATCATCCCAGCCGTCTACCCATTTTTCTGTCACGAGGCGGTTTAACTGGAAAACGACAATAGCACAATTTCGAAGCAAGCGAATTGAGATCTAATTGGAGAGTGAAAAAATAAATATAATTTGTTTCTGCCGAAGAACTCACCTTTCTCTTAGACATCACTGTGTTAGTTACGTTCAAACGTGAGTATTCCCATACATAAGGTTGATAGAGGCTCAATGCATTTAGCAACCAGTAATATGACGCACGACGAGTCTCAAATTCAAGCGTGCAAAGCTGCATAAAATATTCACATTCACAGAAGATTAAAAAAAATGATACAGTGCAGACAAGATAATTCCACATCTAACAGTGGTAAAACAGTTATCTATATATCGCCCAATACAAGGAATAATACCATGTCAGACCCTACATTTATACTGTTAAAACCACGTACACGCATAAAAGAGAAGTGTTTTCTAACAAGGCTAAGACTGCAATAAGATCAAGAAATACATTATTCATAAAAAATAAATGCACCACGATTCCTAACAACACTAAACTTTCCAAAGGAGATTAAGTAAGAAATACTCAAGACAGCAACCAAAAGAAAGAAAAGAGCACAAAGACAATATAAAAAAAAAAAAAAAAGAAACGAAAGCATGCATACCGAGTGAGTCACATTTTCCAAAGAGTCCACTATACAGTGGGCATAGTCATAACTTGGATAAATACACCACTTGTCCCCAGCATGTGGATGAGGTGTGAACTGTAACAAGAAAGATATAAGGTTCCCCACAGTTCTGCCAATTTCACAGAAAGAACAAGATGCAGAGACAGATGCTCTTACCTTAATCCTATATGCTATGAGATCATACATATTGAAGTTGTCACTCTGCATGTCTTGTTTCATTCTAAGGGTTGCCTTGCCTTCCTCAATCATTCCCCGTTTCATTTCTCGGAACAATGTTAATGACTCCTCAGTTGGTCTATCTCTCCAAGGACTATTCATCTTCTTTTCTCTGAACTCTTTTATTTGATCTGGAGTCTGAAAGAATGACATTAAATCATATCAAATTAGAAACACTTAGGTAATAACAGGCTGATAATCATGCTATGGAATATCTTTTTCGATTCCTTGTGGGAAAAAAACGATTTGCTGGGATGGAAAAAAAGATATCAAATTTCTACCAAGATAACTGGAATTTTTCATTTTATTTCTGTATAATCTCAATGGTTCACTGTCTGGCTATGCTACATATATATAACAAATGGGAAAAAATCAGGTGCAGAAAAGTGGTGTGAACTCAAGATGAGACTTTATGCATAATCAAAAGGTTAATAAAGTACTTCGCATCTGATAACAAAATAGAAACAGAAATTTTAGTCCACTCTTACAGACCAACCTGGTGATCAACATAAGCATGACCCCGGCGAATAAGCTCCTCTGCCAGATCATAAAGCTCTTGAAAGTAATCACTGGTGTATGTTATCTGCAAACCATAGCAGTTATTAGACGCAACACAAAAAAGAAATTATCAATTTCTGATTGTACCTTGAGAGGCTCCCAACCCATCCATCGAACAATCTCTTCAATGTGATCTATATATTCTTTCTTCTCAGCTTCTGGATTGGTATCATCAAACCTGTGATACGCCCAGTTATATTTAAACAAGTGAGCAATGGAAAATGGGCAGACTCCAAGACGCAAGTGGACAGTCTAGTTGAATATTCAGTATGTACACAGATTTCCCTTCCAACTAAACCACAAATAGGGGGCTCCATTTCGATCTTCAAGGTCAATCACTAAACCCATTACAAGCTCATGCCACCAATGTGTTTATATTAGGCAATTTTGTGATTTTGAAGATGCCACAGGTGTAGTACAACTGTAGAACACGTAAGCCAATCTCATAATATGATTGGTATACTAAACTACTCCCAAAGCTCCATGCTCATCAACAAATATTTAAGGATGTAGTTAAATCACAAAATGGCATAAACGATGTTCCCATGTCTTATTTCCATTGATTTCACATGAAAAGTTTTTGATTTTCTATGATATTAGTTTATGCAATTATAAACTTCAGCCAGGCCCCATAACCAATAATAACCCACTTTATAGGACTTATCAACTTAAGTATGTATGGATAGAGTTTAGTGGCATGTAGCGGGGAACCACTAAAAACCACTATTTACTGTGACACTGTGTCGCACAACGATACTGCTACACCGTGCTATACTGTTATTGTCCCACTATTATCAACCTATTTAAAACTACGTATAGTTCTTGGACGAATATTAATAATTACTAGAATTGATAAATTCGAAAGGAGTAATAACAGTTTCAATGTTATGAGGGGAAAATGAGACTAGAGCTAGAAATACAAATTATGAGCGAAACATGATACTAGAGCTAGAAATACACACACATAACGACAAATTCTATTCTCATGGTTTCTTGTGGAGAACTTTAGTAAGCAAGAGTGTATATGCAATCATAAATATGGCCAAGACCTTTAAGGAAATGTTGGTAGCACAGAAAACAAAATGTACCTCAGATAGCAGCCTCCATCTCTATCTTTTGCAAGGCCAAAGTCAACAAACATTGCCTGAAAAATGAGTCCAGAATGTAAGGGGCTGAAGATCTCTAGATAATAATTTAAACCAGCTGAAACTCACCTTTGCATGACCAATATGCAAATATCCATTTGGTTCAGGAGGAAATCGTGTCCGAACTTTACCTCCTGTCAGTTTTAGATGTTTCTCAAGTAACTCTTTAGAGTTGCAAGCTCTGAGCACATGCCCATCACTAAAGTATACTTCTGTATGCACCTAATAACATCAAATTTTAGTTAACCACGCAGTATATAGCATGATAATCATCAACATTATAATTAACTACTGACACTCCGTTTTCCAGGAAGAGTTAAAGCATCAATGTAAACAAGACTTAACATTGTTTCATCTACTCTACCATCATACATTGAATAATATGTGGACAACAACTAAGCCAGTAATTTATGGATTCCTGATTGAAGTTAAAAGATAATGTTAGAAACTCAAACCGCCATCATGAAGCATTATCAGAACCAGATTGGTAGGCAACAGATATGCAAGCTTATTAAAAACAAGTCCCACAAAAAGTATATAAGCATGGAGTGTTCTTAGATGGAAACATACCTTAAGGTTGTCCTGAGGCGCAGGGAAAATTGAAAACGGATTAATTTCTTCCTCCGGAACTTGTGGAGGCTTAACTTCAGTAGTCAACTTTTCCTACAAAACATGAACATGTAGACTAAGGACCAATGCAAACAACTCCTTCCCTCATAACCAAAAAAGTGAAGCACATGTGCACAGGCAACCACTTACCTCAACCTTGACAGGCTTCTCTTTCTTCTTCTTAACAGGTTTCTCATCATCTGCAGCTGTTCTTTCACCTAGTAGGTCCTTCAATTTGGTATCTATCATTTGCTGTCAAAATACAAGACATTAACAAATGAAAACGGAAAATGATAAGGATGTTTGAGTATGTCTTTTGTCATCAAATGCTCACAAGATTCCAATGTCCTTTGGTGTCAAAGATTTTGTATTCTTAGACTCTTGGATATAATGAAGTAGTCCAAAACGGTTCATTGGACTAACTACGCTTCTTATCTTTTGTGGAGTAGTAGAGACTGTTGGCACTTCACCCTTGGGTCAATTTGGAAGCAGCCTCATTATTATCACACGGGTAAGTTCGAGTGCTATCCCCCCCCCCCTAACCCACTTACACGGAAGTCTCTCGGATTTGTTGAGGCATGTTAATGTGCATTTTTTAAGAAGTAGTTCATAAACTACTTCTCCAAAATAAGCCCAACAAACTAGCTTTTCTAAAAACAGCTTTTTGGTATGCTTTTTAGTTAGGCTGCTATATGGATTCACTATAGGAATGACATTGTAACGTTATTTACATTTAATCATAATAATCTTCTTTATTTGATCTCTCGATTATTAAGTGCAACATGTTCATAAGAAAGTGTAACAAATGACATAAATCAGTTTGTGTCCTTGTATGTCATTTGTAGTTAAAAGTTTGGTTTTCCAAACAAGAAAAAGTAAAAATCAGTATATAAGCTCAGCAATCCAAACAGAACAAAAAGAGTTTGACATCTTTTAATCAATCAGCTTTCAAGATCCATTTTTTCTTTTTAGATGTGAACTTACAAAATATTATAAGTTATAAATAAGTACCTTGACAAGTGCAAATAGATTTTTTCTTTAGAGGGGGTTCAAACAGTATACCTTCACAATCTTAGGATCTGCCCAAGGCTGAATCTTCCGAACATGGGCAAATAATTCACCAACTACAACATTCAATGGATGGGCACGTAATATAATTAGATATCAAGAATTAAATTAAAAATTATAATAACTCCAACAAATTTTTGTAACACGTTAAGAATAAAGAACAAGGGTGGTGACTCTACACTACACTGTTCTATGATCTAAAATACAACTTGACCTTTCAACTGTAAGAAATATCGCATCAGCCGACCCCCAAAATTTATACAGTAATAAACTTTCTAGGGATGAAAAATTTCAACGTTGTTTAACATCAAAATTAAGAACATGTGGCAGCTAACAAATCTGGTGCTTAAACACCTAGTTCTTGAGGTGAGAATATCATACAATAGAATGAGACAATTGCCCCAGTAGGAGAATCGTTCTAATTAGTATCTAATAACATATGTCAAGTGAGTAGGAAAATATCTCGGAGAAAAAGAAACCAAAAACTTGAGATGTCTTATTACGAAATTATAATGAGTAGTAAATGTACTTTCAACAGATAACCGGCATCCAGTTTCTATCAGAACATTTAACTGTAGGAGCATGACAGTCAAAGAAATTTACATAATAAAAACTAAGAACAGAATTTTGCAGCACAATTTTCAGCCACTATAATCAAGAAACTTTGGACAGGCATTTTGGTTAGTGTGTTCTTTAAGTCCATTCAAGATTTACGATCTCCATTTTTTGTTCCATTAGGATATGGTTTAAGATTATTCAACATAGTGACTTTTATGTATAGTCCTCATTTTCTCTTTGTTCTTTTTTTTACAATCCTCATTTCTTGTTAAGTTAATAACAGATAGCAACTTCAGATAACATGCGCAAAATCACATACCATTTGTTCGATAACGCTGCTCCAGAATTGCACTCTTCTTCTCTTCAAACACCTCATTGACTAGGCACTCAATTTCTGGCACAGAGACTTCAACACCTGTTAAATAAAAAAATCCAGCTTCCTCAAAGTGACTGAAGACAGAATAAACAGGTAAAAATTATATAGCCACCAGAATCACACTACTCTATCCAGCAACAGTATTTATGTGGCTGAAGGAAAAAATATGGCACAACTGAAAAAACATACTGTTTCATCAATGGCCCAACTGAAGATATCGGAAAAAAAACAATAATTAGGTCTTATAATGCTTTAGATTTCAGTAAGATATACTACTTCATCAACTGAAGAAACATAACTGCAGGAAACAATTTCTACCAAAAAACCCTTGGCATTCCCCTTCCTCTTAGCATGAGTAAATTGACCAACATAAGAACCTATTAGAAACTATACCTTAATATAGTAAGGATATTATTACAGGAAATAGTACAGGAAGAGGAATTTATCATACCAACTCCACAAGCCTGCTCAAATTCATTGATCTTGAAGCTCTCAGATGCTATAGCAGATAAAAATGAATGTGCAGCATCTAACTGGGCAGGTGTTTTAATCTGTAAAAAAAGAGAAATTTATTCATTTTGGAAAAGGGATAGGCTCCTTTGCAAGAACAGTCAGGTCAAGACTCAAGAGTCGACATTTCTAGTAAATTTCTTTCACCCTAAAAGTGAAGGACACTAATGTTCATCTATAATTCTACAGGTCTTCCCAAATCAAGAGAGTAAATGATGAAACAAGAATATCTTCGTTATACCTCATTGTTAATGGAACAAAAAAGTCCGAGAGTATTAGAACATAATAACAATCAAGTTAATCTCATTCAAGTAAACAAAGATACGTGAGATATAACAAGTGAAAAGGATCACAAACCTTAGATTCAACAATATATTTCAGGAGCATGGGTCTGTGCACCAAAGCATTAGCTGGGAATTTTGTTGCAACCTGAGAAAGTGAAGGCAATAACAATTAATTTGGTAAGAGAAACTAAAATGAATTAATTACACAATCCAAAGAAGAAATAAATTTCTCTTGAAAAATATCAGGAATAATTTCTTCGAGAAAAACCTAAATATGTTTTTAGATTATCTTGAAATTATAGTCTGGGTTAGTAGCAAAATTCTCAACTCTTCCACTTAAGTCCCTTGGAAGTTGGAACCACCAAGCTGTTCAATCCTTCGAGCTAGTCTATAAGATTTTTCTGAAAACTCAGATTTCTAAGCACATATTTTTCTGAAAACATGGAGTTGACTATTTAAAAAAAAATAAGACTATATCCTACTTCATTTGTTAACTCAGTATGGAGATGAACAAGAACTTACAGTGTAGATAAGATTTCCGACAGTCCGGTCACAGCCATCAGTAACACCAGCCTGCAGGTTTGGGTAACAATGATTGTAGATATAAACAAATTTCCATGACATCACCAATTACACGACTTTTTAAGTTATACCAAAGCAGGCGCATTCACACGAATTTTCGTTGGGATATCTTTGATTAACATTATGAGGCACAATGCTAAGATGGTGAATTTGGATTTCAGATTGATGTGTGAACTTATAATAGTACAATTCATGCTAGTGCAAATCAATTTCTACAATATTAGACACTAAGAACTAATAAGCTAAAAACGAACATGCTAAGAATTATGCAAATATATATACCTAACAACTTTAAGTTAAAAGGGAAAAATGTACTAAATAAAAACTAATCACAAACTCAATCAAATAAGAAATTCAAATTCGACAAGTTCTCAGAAACTGTAACAGGACACTAAGAATCATTTAGTACAACAAGCTACAATTTATTGCAGAATTACCAAAAGTTGTGCATGCACGCATCAGATAAAGCACGAAAACTACGCATAATTACATCAACTACCATATTCACCGATTTTTAACCTACCATCTCCAATTGATGGTCTACCTTGATTCTTGATTATCAAAATTAACACAAACTTTGTGTCCTTAACTGACACATAACCTTTTATTTAAATCATAATTGTCATTTAATAGTCAAGTGCATTAAAAATACTACTCTCTTAATAAAATTGTCTAGTTTTGAATTTTAACAGTTTCAGCTACAAATTTTGAACTCGCGGGAATTTCTCGGAAGATACCATTCCAACCTATTTCACTACAAATAAGAGGGTTCCTATTTAAATCAAAGCTACGCATGTCAATGATGTTACCTCAATATATGAGCAATTCAATTAAAATGGATTAAGTTCAAAAATCAAAAAGTCCACTGACAAAAAATTGCAAATTGGACAATGATTTTGGGACAAAGGTAATACAAATTGCCATTTAGAAGGTGTTGTACCTCGTGAATAACGGAGAGAAGATTGGTTGTGACTTTATTATTAGCTAGAGTGTTTTTTGCTGTGCGTTCGTCCAATCCGATCTTGACAAATAACTCCGCTCGATTATCAACGCCGCCTCCGTCTTTGCTGCTGGTGTCGCCGCCGCCTTTCACCACCATTTTTATACAATTTAGTGTCGAACTTGTTTTTTATCAGTGGACTTTTTGCTGCTGGTATAAACCTTTCAAATAACGTTAATAACATTAGTTCAATTGTTTTTTCAATTTATCCCAACACGGTTTCAGACTTTCAGGTCAAACTTTGTTGGGCTTCGACTTGTTTTAGTTTGGGCCTAGTAATTAAAGTTAAAGGTTAAATATGTAAATAGAAGTAACTTAATCTAAGACATTGAATGCTACAAAGATGTTACAAGTTCACATCCCGCAACCACATTTTTAACATGTTCATAAAATAAATCACTTATAATAACATGTTAGATAGTTAATTATGTTTAACTCATCATTAAAATAAGATGTACGAACTCAGTATTTCAACATATATAAATGACCATGAAATTCTAGTATATGTGAAAATCATGCAATAATCTTATATTACGAGATAAATTTTTCTATTATTTTTTGTTGAGAGGACTTTTTATCTACCGGGTTAGGAGGACTTCTTATACAACGTGCATTGACTATGGTTTCATCATACCACATTACCACTCATAATGAAAATACATTATACATTTAGAAGGTCTAAAAATCACAACAATATATCTTCATAATGAATTATATACACACGAATTATGATGTAAATCAAAGAGTACTACTAAAGTTGTTATCAAGCCGGTTCGATATGGATTTGGCTATAAATGACCGGGTTCATTCGATCAAGTTAATAAAAAACTTCACTCATTACAGAATTGTTCGGAAGTAAATCGAATCCTCTTCGATATTTAGGTAACCAATTCAGATTTAATCTCAGGTTGCCAATTCAAATTTCATTCCAGTCCTGTTCGAATATCGTGTGACCAAACTTGCAAGTTGTAACCTGCTAAAGTGCTAGCCTCCGAGGGGGCAACACTATACACACACTGGAATAGTAAATTACTATTCCCAAATAGTGATTTTTATGATCTTAATGACTAGTTTACCCCTCCCACTTAACTTTTTCAATTACCACACTTCCAAATAGGGGGGGCAAAATAGTCATTTAGTGAATAGTAATTCACTATTCTGATGTGTGTATAACAGATCAGCCTCCGAGGTGTACAAGTATTATGGTTCCGTCGGGCCCAGGCTAAGATGTAAATCCAACCCAATAGAATCATCAAAATAAGGCCCATCATTTCTGGAAAACCTAGTTAACGAAGGCCCATCAAGCAAACCGTTATGGGCCTTGACTTGTTGAGGCCCAACACCCTTATTTTCCCCAAACGACGTCGTATTAGGAAACATGCATCCATGAGGCACCTGAAATGCCGTGGTGGCGCGTGGGGAATACACCCACGTTGGAGATGTCGCCGGAATCATGTAAGATCCTGCCGGAGCTAGGAGGTGAGGCGGTGGAGCAAAAGCCGAAACAATAGGATTGCGCATGTAAGCATTACGTGTAGCTTGCATTTGGGCACGTTTGAGTTGTTGTCTTTCTTTCTTGTGTGCATTTTGATGACCACCCAATGCTTGAGAGTTTGCAAACTCTCTACAACAATATTGGCACTCATATTTCCGGCCGTCGGAGGCGGACGAGAAGCCACTAGCTCCGGGAGATCCAAACGGAGACTTATTTGATTCTACCTCATCTTCCTCTTCCATGTTGAATCCAAAGAGTTTGAGACGTCCATTATTAGTTGGTTTGTTATGAAATTCAACCTCATCCATATGGATATTATTTCAAGAATATGTATGATGAATATATATATGTATTAGAATTGAACTCAAGAAAGTGAAACAAAAAAGATGAAGGAATTAAAGCAAAGTTGAGGATGTTTTATTTGAAAGATGGGGAGATGATTTATGTGTGGGGGTATGTATTTATATAGGTTTAAAATGGTTAAAAATTGGGTTGTGGTCTGGCAAGGACTAATGTTGTTATTAAATAGGAACTGTTTAAGATTGTCTTTGTGACGGATGAGATTTTTCTATTTTCCCTTCGATGGGGCAAGAACTTGTGGGTGCATGTGTCTCTTATTAGGTACAATGACTGTTAGAAAAATTACCAAATAAGATAGATAGAAAAAAGACAGAAAAGATAATTGTTTAAACTAGGTCATTTAAAGTTAAGTTGCTAAAATTTTCTCGTCCATATTTACTTTCTTTTGAGTTTGTTTCAGATCAATCACTGTGATTCTGAATTTGATTAATTTCACTATTGACATCTTAACTTATGTCTTAGAACACATTTTAGAAAAACTTATATAAGCGAATAATATATATAATTATATTGTATTTTGAATGAACAAAGGAACATCACTCATTTCAATTACTATACTATACTGGTTGAACCACTAACAATACACCAAAATTAGCCAAACGCAAAAATAAATTGAACGACTTAAAACGATATTATAAATTTACCATGTGCTGACTAGCGTGGAGGAAAACCGAAAAAAATCGATTTTGTTGGAACTGATCGAAACCGAACCGATTTCGGTTCCTCCTTTGAGGGAACCGAATCGATGCGCGGCTTATGGGAGAACCGATCAAAATCGAACCGAACCGATGACTAATTTTATGTAGAAAAAAGGTTAATTGGCGTGAGGATTCAACATTATTTATTGTTAATATGATATAATAATAGATAAGTGAATATGTTTTAAGCTAATAATATATGGATATATATATATTTAAAAAGTAGTACCGTGTGTCGAATGTGTATACGAATTTCGAAATTAGTTTTAAAAGGAGCTCGTTAAACTTATATAGAGTAGATATATCTTGGAACTTAATTATGTGTTACATTTAATATAAAACAATACTAATCAATAATCATTTAGATTTGAGTCCAAAATGAATAATAATATTAGCTAGGAACGAACAGACCTAAAATTTCAAAGCTGAAAGTGGACTCAAATTTAGGTCCAAAACGCGAGGCCCAGAACCGAAACCGGCATGGAACCGAACCGTTTAGAACAGAACCAATTTCGGTTCTGTCTGCCGTAGAACCGATAATGTCGGTTCAGATCTTTTTTTGTCTAAAACCGAACCGAAGCGAACTGTGCACACCCCTAGTGGTGAATGATGAATGAGAAATTAAAAAATCAAATTCCTGAGGATGTCGATATTCATGTTTGGACATATGAACTTGTTTCATGTGAAGTCAAAATAATTAATATGTAGCATTATTGTGAAGGAATTATTAGGTTAAAGAAGTTGTGTGAATAGATTTAGGTTTTGCCAACATAAAGAGAACAAACAAATAAAAGGAGCCCACCATTACGTGTTGATGATGAATTATTGTTTAATATGTTTGCGTGATTGACGTTGAAGTCCCACATTTCTTTACATTTTTTATGTTTTTAGAGATCTCTCCAGATCTTACTAACTACATCACCTAGACTTTAATTACACTTCAATTTACTTTAATATTTGTGTAAGGTGCTTATTAGATCGTCAGTTGTGATTGCATTTTCAATTAAAGAAAATAGTTATTTCACAAAATAATTTGCATATCAAATTCGATAGTAAATAGGTACTTGGGATGTATATATAGTTTAATAGTACGGTAAAAGTTTGATTATACTGATAGATCACGAGTTTAAACTTTGACGAATAAATTCTTTTTTTTATGAAAGATCATTGAAGAAGTTTATTACCTTTAATTACATGTTATAATAGTAGCATTACCTGTGGCCGAGGAATTATATATGTAGATCTTCTTAATAGTACTCCCTCCATCCCTAAATGATTGGTACATTTTGACTTTTATGGTCAACAAAATACGATTTAAAACGTAAATATCTTTTATTCTACATACGAAAAATTATAAGAAGTTGATATTTCAAAAATATATATTGAGACGAATCTAACAAGATCTCACATGAATATATTATTTCTTATCATTTAATGAAAATTCTTGATCAAATTTTTTCAAGTTCGACCACAAAAATTAAAATGTATCAATCATATCATTTAAGGACGGAGGAAGTATTAGCGAAGTCGAACCAAATGTATGGAAGCACAAGAAAAGCTTCCCCTATCCAATTGGTTCCCAACTCTTTCATCTAACACATTGCATGAGTATTATATGTTGGGCTAACATGTGCTTATATTTTTATATTTACAAAATGGCCCGACAATGTTTTCTAACTTTGTTAACATCATGTAGAATTATTAACATTGTCCCATCTTAATTAATCTTGTTTATTCATTTAACAACTGTCCATATATAAATTAAACTATATATGGGTTTTATTGTTGTTAATTAATGGTTTAATTTCCACCACCTCAATGAAAGCACTTTTAAGAGCCTTAATCATGTTTTTACTTGTTGTTGATTGAAGTGATGACAATATCTTCATCATTTAAGATCGTTTCGGATCTAAAGTAGACCCCATAAAAGTTCTTATCAAGTGATATTAACCAAATGAAATAAATTTTTTATGAGACTTGGGGAAAAATTATTTCAGACATGATCCTACCATGCATAATTATTCAACTTAAATAAATATTTTTTTCACTTTTGGAAGCGTTGGTTAGGAAAGATCCAAAAAGGGGAAAACATGGATCAAATCATCAAAATGAGACTTCGTGTTCAAGATGTATGTGAATGGTTTTTTTTATAATAATAAAGTCGAAATTAAGTACTCTGTATAATACTTCCTTCATCCCTAAATAATTGTCACATTTTGATTTTTGGTGGTCAACAAAACACGATTTAAAACATAAATATCTATTATTTTACATGCGAAAAGATTATAAAAGTTGATATTTCAAAACTATATATTGAGACGAATATAACAAGGTCTCATAAGACTATATTATTTCTTATCTCGTTTAATATGAATTTATGATCAAATTTGGTTACGTTTGACCAACAAAAATCAAAATGTGACAATCTTTTAGGGACGCAGGTAATATAATATACTTTCTCCATACCAATTTATCTGGATATTTTTTTCAATAAACAATCAAATTGGTTTTAAGAAAATAATCTATTTATTTTACTGTTCTTTTAATAAAATAAATAAATAATTAAAGATATTATACAGTTAGATCGATATCAAATAAGATCAACAAAATTGAGTAACAGTGTAATTATTGTGAAACATTAGAGTTGAATTGATCAAATTGAGATGTAGACAGTATATTTCTAATAATAATTATTTATTTATTTGGTTCGTATAACAATATTCAAGTTACAATTTAGTCAAGTTAATACTCCTATCAATACTCCAGATGGAGTCTTAGATAGTATACGATATTTCAATTCAATCTCCCAAATGAACATTATATCATGCAACTAATTATTTAATAGTATTTTATATATATAAATCAGCCAATATTATTTTTGAAACACTACAAATTTAGTAAGACTGAAAATATTATCATCAACATATTTGAAACTTCATACTCATTTCGTTTTGTAGTTGTCGTTTAGCCTAAAATTTTTGTTTTCTTTTAGTTGTCATTCTAGCATAATTAATTGTAATTTTACAATTTCAATATATTTTTTTCATTGAAGTTATCAACCATCCAGTAATATGATGACAATCAATTGCCTTTTTATATTTTTTATATATATTTGACTACTTATACTTTTTATTAATCTATGTACAAATGACTAAAACGACAATTAAATATTGATTAGATAATTTGATATTTGAGTAATTAATCCCAATATCCCATAAAGTTTTGTGATTAAGAAATAAACAAAATTATTCGCAATAAAGAAGCTAAGTTCCCGTGAATGAAGAGATATAATGACACAAGGAGTTGGTCAAAGAATGAGATGATGCTAAATTAAGTGTGTTTGGGCTGCTAATTAAACAACTAAATAATCTAGACGGCTACATAAACACCACATACCATGGGATATGACATTAGATGGGAGACACCTGCACATGTTTTCGATTACTTAATTAAAAAACTAAACTTAAATGTATGAACGAAATTAATATCACCGTCTTAGAGCGAATCATTTTTTAAAAAGTGAAACATTCACCTTAAATAAGGTCTCGTAGTTCCCTCTTGGGATATACGAGAAGGTAAATCACAGCATATGCTTCAAAAATGTCAGGAAACTTAAGTTTTCGCAAGGACCGAATCATTTGTTACACATACACAATCATGCACAGAGTAACATTTTCTTTTTACACTATATTATGATAATAATAATTGTTATACATACATTTCAACTGAAAATGAATATACTTCGTAACATGTGCTAAATGTTAAAATTGTTATACAAAATGTAATATACGATCTAAAACACGAACTGTTCCATCAAGACATTAGAGATATGAACTGTTATACACACACCAAAACAGTAGTTTTTGGGGTGAAATTATAATTTTGCCTCTCATTTGAAAGTACAGTAGGTGAGAAAGTTAGGGCAAAATAGTAATTTTACCCTCAAATAAAATACTATTGTGTAGGAGGGCAAAATTGTAATTTTACCCTAAAATAAAATACTATGGTGTAGTGTGTAGTGTTGCCCATTAGAGATTGATAAAAACCACAAGTATTGATAATCCTACTCATGCATGTGGCTTTAATTAGCTTTAACACCTTGTTAATTAACCTACCTATATATCTTGGTGGTATCATTTTCTTGAATCAGTAAAATTATTCAGTTTCATTAGAGTCCAAGAATTACACTATTACTATTCTCAATTGTGTATGCTCTTCACCAACAAATCTCTCAACAAAATCCTGCTTTTTGTCCCCTTTGATGCAGGTGATAATAGTGTTAGTTCATCAAACTTTTCATTTTGTTTTGGAACACTTCAAGAGGCACATCACCTAGGGGTGAAAATATTTCATATATATAGTTAATAGTCCCTTGCATGATACTACATTATTTAGAGCTCCACTTGCCATGTGTATGTACCTCTGACAAATATATATAAGATTAATGTTGACAAAAATATTAGAGAATCTAGGCATAACATAATTACTACATGCATAAACCATATTGTTTATATATAAATGCATGTGGAACTCTACTCATTCAAAGGTTTAATTTTTTGCATCCTTATTAGTTTAATTATTAGTACCACCTGTATGTAGATATACTTGAGCAAATGATGTGTTTTTTTAAGGTTTTTTGGTAGAATTTGTCCCCTCACGAGAATCCAAATTGAAACAAGTTGTGGTAACTTATGATGCATGAATGCTTCAAGCAAGAAAGGTCAGGAAAACCTAATTAAGGTTGATTTTATTAAGGTTGATTTTGCCTTGGAACTTGCATATTATATTACTACTACATGCTACTTTTGTCCCCATTCACAATGATGTTTGATTAATTAACAAAAATTGTTTAACTTTGACAATTTATAATTTAATGTTATTCAATATTTTTATCTCTATATGATTTCACATATAAGTGTTTTCAATGTAGTTGTAAGAATTACATATATTTCATCTTTGCATGTAATAATAAAACAAAGTGTATATAAATTCGGCTCCTCTAAGTAGGAAAAGAATTATAACAAGGTGGTCACCTCATCAAATTGTATAAATATATATATATATATATATATATATATATATATATATGAACACTCAAAGCTAAGCAAATTAACTATTAATCCAAATAATATTAGGTGGACTAGTATTTGTTGGACAAAAAAAATCACTTAGTTGAATTGGAATGAAGTGAATATATATTTGGCTTTGTATTATTTATTGGTGACCTGTCTACATACATTTGATGTTGATTTTGTAGTGTATCAAATATTAATTGAACCTGCATACAAGTACTAAGCTATGTCAATAAAAGATAATCTAGGATCAGGTGGCATATATAAATAGGCTATGGTAGAATAATCCATCATGCAAGTTAAGTTATTGGTTAGATTAGTATTATTATATTATTAAGTTAAATTATTATATTAAGTTTGGTTACACATAATTTTATTACATGATGTGTACATAGTGATAGGGATACCAAAACAAACAGAGTACTTGCAACATTATAAAATTGCATATAATAACAAGATGATGATGATGATGAGGATGAGACCAATTCAGTAATAGAAATAAGATTTTTGAATTGGTAGCAGCCTTGAGAAAGGAAAATCAAATCAAACCACTTGGTGGGTAATGAAGCAATTGCATAATTATAATTGAGTTCATTTTTTGTCACCCACATCAAACTTTTGGAAGTTTTAGTTAATTGCAAATAAGACACAAGATATCTTCCAGGATGCTTCTAAGTTCTACCCTACTACTACAGGAATCTCAAAGTTCAACAGAAGCTAATTATGAACTAACTAGGATATTTTTAGTGTCTTCACACTTGTTCCATTGAGAAAGGGCTTGCAACTAGAGACGACCATTTCAACATCATCGCATCAATATGCTCCAATGTCTTTGAATAGACTCTCGTCAAACAGGAATATGACGGGATTCGATAATACACAAGCTTATCCTTGTGGAAATTAAAGAAGGATGTTGTTTCTGAATTGACCCATCAGAGTAAAGTGTAACACTCTCTACTACTTCAATATATATAAGAAAGCGTAGGTAGCATAATGAATCATTTACATAGAGAGAACAGAGACGGCAACATAATCATAGATTAAGCTTAACTAATTCTTGTTGACATAATTGAGGTAGTTGATCATCTAGTCAGTTTCCAATACATGAAGATTAAATATAAGCTTTGACCTAGTCATTAGGGAAGATCTTCAAAGATTTGATAATGAAGTAAAGTTTAAGATATAGAATACAAAATACATTCACAAAGCAAGGTCATCAGAAAAATTGGATTTGACACTCAATTCTCAGTTTAAATGTCCCCACCTTAGCCTATTATCTGCATTAAAAAGAGGTCCTTCATTTTCAAGTATTATAAACAATTCTAGGAGAGCCTAACCAGCACTATAAACAATTCTAAGAGAGCCTATCTAGTTACAAATCTTAACCAGCAGTGATGCCTTTTTCGAGTTTCAATCTCAACCATCGAGACATTTATCGCATCACTAAGGCGAGAGGTGACATTTCGAAAATATTTTCCTTCATTGATAATGCCACGTGAAACTGCCTACTCAACTGAATTATATAAACTAAAAGATAAAGGCAGTAAGAAAAAACACATTTTATGGTGATTCCAATTCAAGTGATACAAATTACATGGAAAGTTACACTCCTATTGCAGCCCATATTAGAAGGAAATTTTAACATGCTAACTAAGGTGCAAATAATAGCATTGAAGCAATGAGTACCAAACTTCCACTCTTACCATTCTGGTGATATAGAAAAGTAGAGAACCAGGCTTGGATAAACGAGGCTCGCAAAATTGAAGTGATTCAAAAAAACTGCAAACTCATTTACAACACCAGGGGCAATGTAATATGAGGATTATGACCTACATGAACTGGCTTAGTTCAATCAAATTACAATTTCAAATGACATACGAGTAATATACAAATACTTATCTGAGAAGTTATCTTAAAACAACAACCAGATCAACCCAACTTGTAGAAAACATTTAAAAAGTTACACGGGAAGAATCGCATAGGCTGCAGCCACTTACCTATGCTTGTATGAGGCATGAGCAATAGCTCCATGTCGCAGATTAAAAATTTAAATATGCTCACCCCTCAGATTTCAACCCAATTTCTTATCTGATCCTCTGATGTTAAGATTAAACCATTTCTTTTTGTTGGATTTATCCTTCGAATCTGAGCTTCCTTCTGGGCTGCTCTCACTTTTACCATCTTCAGCAGGAATCTTGCTGGCACTGCCATTACTATGATGACCACTCCCGCTAGCCATTACCACTGACCTTGCAACAGTAAATGAAGAATGGATGCTATCCCGCTGTTTTAGCAGCTCATCAACCTGTTTTAATGTTCATGACATAAATATCTATCCGTAGTTGCATAGAGATAAAGGTATGATTGATATCATCAAATGAAATTTGTCTGGACTAAAGGACAAAGTGCCCAAGATTCCATAATAATTGATATTAACATAATAATTATAAAGCTAACTCGTGAGAAACTAGTGCTACAAGCTCGGCAGCATTTTCAGTTCTCTTCAAAGTTAAAATATTGAACACTAATGTTCTACATCTCCATCAATTCACAGTACAGAGCACCAAATATAACTAGTAGACATCATATTTGGTGAAATATAGCTAAACAATCAGCTCAACCAAGTAAAAAAAATTATGCAACAAATTGTATTACAAGCAGGATGGAGCAAATTAACCAAATACGTAATGGGTCTACTCTGAAATCGGTTTTTCTGTGTGATCTTTATAAGAGTGGCCAATATTATAAGGAGAAGAGTGTTGGCATTATAAATCTGAAGAACTTGAGGCCAAATATACATACACCTCATATTAGTTATAGCAACAGTGACTAAGACAGGAAATAACTAGAGACGGAACTTACAGATATCTTTTCTTGGTTGTATCTATTAGTGACTTCTTGGAAGCGAGCTAGTGCCTGTAAGGAACAGAGAGAAATTGGTTTGAGCACATCCTGAAGCCACTACAATTTTAGCAAGTATAACAGACAAGAAACCTGTCTATATTCTGTCTCAAACTGCCGCAGCTCATTCCTCTTCCTCAAAATCTGGGATTCAATGTCCTGTAGCTTCTGGGTTGTATCCTCATATGACTTCGCACAGACAGCTTCAATTGTGTAGCTAGCAGGTTTAAAAAAATTGTCTCCTGCAAAATAACAGAGCTGAAACCTGAGAAGAGATACTGATGTGTATAAAAAACTGGTAGGAACTTCACCAGTAATAATATATAGCAAGCAAAAAGATGTACTTATAGTCCAGACCGTAAACAGCAAATATATGGGTGCCAGCTTTGAGCTCTGAGACCTCACACGGTTGGAGGCCTTCTAACCTTTTAAAAAACGCAGCTTCAGGATCCTTTGCCATTGCTAACTATATCACATTATAAAAGAGAAGAAATAAGATGATATTATAAAAAAATGAAGCTGATCATAAAGAAAATCGAAAAATTGTTTCTCTTGTGCATTATGTAAGTGGAGACTCACTGCATTGACTGTTACATCCATCCTATAAACTTGAAAATGTAAGAAATACATCCCGGCAGATGTCACCTTGCTAGTCTTCTCACTATCTTCCTGCATTCAAGGGAAAATATGTTTTAATAGCAGCTGACACAATACAGTTTGTATCATACTTCTGGCTGAGAACCTATATTACCCGTAGTATTATCAAGCTCTACATCTGCATGAGAGCCAAAACTAAGATACCGTTCTGATATCATCATTCACAGTTTGGAACCACGTATATCATCAAGGGCAGTACACCAGATAGCCAAGTAAGAAACTATATGCTGCTAAAATTTCTCAGGTCTATAGTACTAACTGGGCTTTCATTTTATGTAGTCTAATCAGTAGGCTCTCTAATCTGCATGCTTTCTGAACCCAAATCCATACTCCAATTAGTGGGTTTAGCATAAATCTATACTTTCTTCAACGGGGCATCATAGTTAGCGACTCAGCATTAATTTAGTATTTTGACAAATTTGGGCAAGACTCCGGACTCAAAAATACAGATTAGTAACTTGCAAGACACCATAAACTGCAAGGATTATTGTCACCTTCTAAACCAACATATAGCAATATGGAAATGTGATATATTTAGCATATGAAGTATTAAAATCATACTGTCTTATTCAAAGTACAACACTTCAAAGTTCAAACCAAATCGTGATATTGATCTCCTTGGAGCACTTAGAAAGCAAGTATCAATATACAGATATCAGAAGTATTTATATTGTACGATCCTGTTATCAAGATGTCAAGGTTAATCAAATTGGAACAAGCCACTGGACAAGTGAGTAAGACAGCAGCCTCTAAATATTCAAGAAAACACTACAAAGATATAAATAAGAGTAGGAGTTAAATAAAGATATGTGATACCTGTAAGGCCAAGCCGTAACCGCCATTTGTGTCGTGTTCAAAGTAGAGAAGCTGAAATAGTTCAAATTCAACATTCAGTATCCCAACGAGCCATAGTTTGCATTCTACTCATCGGATGCATCTGTAAAAGAATTTCAAGCAGGATACCTTAAATTTGCTTTGGGCAGCAGAAGTAACTCTAACTACAAGCCCAGATGCAGCTTGTTCATCACTGATAGTTACACCAAAAAAGTGAGCAGATTGCTTTTCCACCTGTATGTAATTTTAGTAAGCCAATGAAACTGCTAGCAGACCTTATGACCAACTATAATTTACTGTAACCACCTTTCCAGAAACTGATGTTCCAATTGGCAAAGGCCTGACAGTGACAGTTCCGCACAGAGCTTCTTCAAGAACATTAGCAGATATGGTTGTCTTGATTGGAACACCCAGCTTGCTAAGCATAGATAATAAATTATTAAGGTTTGCAACAATGTTATGACGAATTTAAACTTAGACTTCCAGATATAAAGTGTTTGCTGCAAAATTGATCCAAGTACTCTTGAAAATTTCAAGAAATTTTATATGGTGAAATAAATAGTTACCTGAACAATGCTGCAAACATAGTATTGACAGTTCCAAGGTTAGACAAGTCAATTTCCATATCCATTCCATCTGCATCCAGAGCCTGGCATTTTTTTGAAGTCAAATACAAGATCATTAATTCAATAAACACTATTCACTAACAATTTAAATTTGACTATCCCTGACAAGAACTGCATAAATTAAGAACTGATACAGTTATCAAGGGGAATTTTTTATTACAAGTATACATTGTCAATCAAATGAATTAAGATTATTGTATATTATAATCGTATAATCCATCCTATCCTAGAGATAAATCACGATAGCTATTTTGATGGTTTGCATAATGCAAGCAGCTTTAACAATTTTCCCATCTTTTTCTGTTTATTCCCCCTTATTAGTGCTGCATCTAGAACGGAAATAAGCAACATATCCCATTTTATGCATTTCTTAGTATAGATAAGAATAGTTTGGCCGTGTTGATTCTACCCTACTCCTTCCATATATTAAAAAAAATTAGGTTCTTCCCTTTTAAGTGAAATCCTAAGCTACCCTTGATATAATTCCTACTGATAGAAAAACAAATGCAGAATTTTTTATCAAGGACTCCTAAGGCTATTCAATCATTAGAACTTATCTATCTCTTACGCTATCTGAGCTAAAGGTTGCACTATTTAACATGTAAAGCTCATAGCATAACTGTCATGTGTTATCCTACACATTTGGTTAAAAATGAAAAGCTCTTAACATCAGAAGGATCATTAAAATAACTAAATTATTAAAGCCACATTTGAACCTATAAGATAACTAAATTATTAAAGAAACATTTGACCCTAATAGAAAACATAAACGCAAAATTTGCACAATGTGGCAACACAGGTGCAGTCTAAGAGTGGAAACATTAGAAACGACTTAAACAAAAGGACTAATAAGCTACCTCGAATCCAGCATTATCGTACTGCCTCCTTTTATCTGGGTCAGATAAGATGCTGTATGAATATGCAACCTCCTTAAAAAGATCTGAAGCTTCAGGATTATTGGCATTCTTATCAGGATGATACCTGTCCAATCAGTCAGAGCATTAGCAAATAAGTCATAAACCAAAATAATGTTCATTCAGGTTCAAGCAAACAATCATATCACTAATGGGCTCTTTTGATCAGTTTCACTTTATACATTTTGTGGTCTCAAACTCTCAATGATTAGCACATAATTCTTGCATAGAAAGCTAGAAGCACCACATTGAATCTGTACTTTCCCCTACATCTCATTAAGCCATCAATTTTTATAAAGCAACCACATTCACATAGCAGGATCTATTCTTAAACCATCACAAGCTCTTTATATGCAATCCCATTAACGACAGATCTCACTTAGAATATAAATAATTTGCAACTGCTTTCTCATATGTAATTCAAACAGATGGATGGGCTGCTCCTACAAAATTTGTCTGAGCTCTTATACAATTAGAAGGAACAAACAAAATAATTTCTGATTCACATTTCCCTCGCCCAACACATAAAACTAACATATCAACAAATTGGCAAGTAACTCCATAGGTTTACTTGTTTTTCCTCACTCGTGAAGTTCTATCTTTAATCAAGTTGTTTCAAAAACAAGTCTACCACAACGTGAACTGAATGCCAATTTAACCAATCAAACATCGAGCGCCTCTTTAAACGAGATTAACTCGAACGACAACAATTCATTGCAATTATCACAAAACAGAACGATACACAGCATTTCCTAAAGAACGACAGAACGAAAACATAAAAAACACCATCTAAATATAAGAAGTGAACAAATTAACCAATCAAACATTCACAGCCTCTTCAAATGAGACAAACAATCCATTGCAATAATCATAAACCAGCAGTATCATAACATTTCTCATAAACGAAATGAAACATCAAAGATACTACCTAAATATACGTAGTGAACAAATTAACCAATCAAACCTTCATATCATCTTCAAACAAGATAAAGTCGAAGGACAACAGTGCCTTGCAATGATCATAAGTTACGTAACAGTTTTCAAACAACGACAAAACGGAAACATAGAAGATGATATCTAAATAACAAATTAACCAATCCATAAACAAAATAAGAAACCTACTTGAGAGCCAGCTTTCTATAGGCGGTTTTAACCTCCTGATCACTCGAATCCCTCGAAACGGAGAGTACCTCATAAGGGTCCCTCCTCGACGGCGGTGGCACCGACGTCCCCTCTTTTGTACTCCCCATTATCAATACTCCCCTCCTTCTCTTTATCTAAATCTCCTACTCCTCCTAAACTGTCTACCTCTCTCTAAACAAAACTACAAAAATAATTCTTCAAAACAAGCCTACCCAATTGATGATTTTGTCTGCAAATAAAAAATAACACATTATTCAAACAACACACTATTCAAACAAGTCAAAGTTAACCCAAAATCCAGAATCCAAAAATTCGATAAAACTGATCGCTAGTTCTTATGCTATTAAAAATCCATTCCACAAATCTCTCCATTTCATTTCAATGGACCTTTTCGATTTTTCGAGATAAAGCTGGAGCTTTTTATCATGAATAACTTTTAATTATATCATAAAAATATTTTTGAACATAAATTCAATAATTACTCAGTTAATTTATATTCATGGTTAAAACTTCGCATCGAATGATGAAAAAAATCAAATATAGGAGTATTGATTTTGACGAGATCTAATAAGTAAAAAGTATAAAAACGTAATGATACGATTACTAATCAATAAAACGGCGCAAAATATATTTGTGTATGGATTAATTTGTTGAAAATGGACAATTGATTTGGGACGAAAGAGGGGATTTGAGTTTGATGTTTACCTGAAAAAACCATCAAATGTATGAATTTTGAGTCTATGGTTTTTGTTTTTTGTTTTTACATTTTCTTCGTTTTTTATTGTTTTTGTTTTTGAAAGGGGGAGAGTTGTGGCATTGTAGGTCCCCCTTGATGGTAATGTTGAAGGTGTTGCTTAGCTGTGTGAGCACAGGCTCGTTAACAACTATTCGAAAATAAGTTAATCAAATAGTTTAATGAAAAATGTTATTGTTGGTGTTCAGGATCCTGGTTCAATAGTTATCTTATCGTTAATTAACAAAAAGAGAAAAACTATTTGGAAATCATTTGGTTTTGTCATTCGAATGAATTATAATTTGTTATCCTCTTTTGACATAGCTATAAAACTGCATAGGTTCGTTTTCTTTTCAGCATGATATATAGGGGAAAACCCCGAGTTTGCTTTGTAAGGAGCTTCTCTTGATATTGCCGGATTGAAAATTAATGGAGATTATTACCTTTTTTTCGTGTCTCCTTTGATACCTCTTGTTTTGTGATATTATCTGTCAAGCATGAACAATGTAACTACGATCCATGTCTTCACTACATGAAATACAACTTTATAAAAAACAATGCAACATCAAAAGAGGTATGAAAAAAATGTAGAGAATTTTTTTGGGAGAAAAGTAAAATTAAAATTATTTTGACATTGTTACTTCACATGGGATCTTCTTATGTCCATAACTTAGTGGGATCTTCTAATGCCTCTTTTGGACACTCCTTAAAACTTCGTACGAAACAAAGATGAGACTATGATGCTAAGAGATGGTTACATGTAGAATTAACTCGGAGTAATATGTTTTTTCTATGAAAAGAGTACCTCACAGAAAAACACACTCAAGTTCTTATTGACCTATGAATTATTCATATTCATTTTCCCAAACAATAAGAGTTGTACATACTTTTGTAATGGAGATTACAATTGCTACTTGTAAAGTACGCACTTAGTAGATCTGGACTGAAGCAATAGCCTCCAAACCACACCAGTCAAGTAAACCACATGAAAGCCCTGTGTTTGAGGCTCGAATTCGATCAAGAAAGTATTGATAGGAGGAATTGAACTCATCACCTTACATCACAAGCTCACCTATTTCATGAACTTATTCATCCTCGGGGTAATATTTGTGCATATCTAGATGGATAAGAGGAGGCCAATTTCCATATGGCTGAAAATCACGACGAATGCTGTGGTGTACAAAGAATTATGGAGGTAATATATAAATAAATGCACTTATTATTCACAAGGCACAGATGCACAGTCAATATTACACTCAGCAAATACAATAAGTAAATGGACAACATATTGGGCTTATGCTAGGGTTTCATACTCCCATAAGATGTGTAAAAACTTGATGTACCCTTGATCAATACAAATTACTTGTAAAACATAACTTTTGGAAGGATGAGTGGCTCCGGATAAGGAATCTGTTGATTCTCTCCCAATTGATTGGACCATAGGTGCGATGATTAACTTCACGGGTGAGATAGCCAGTCTAAACCAGCCCACAATGTATAGCAAAATTTCGGAGGAACAAACTAATCTACATGGTATTCTATCATCCTTATCTGTGTTGCTATTGCTAAGTACTCTCAATGATGGTATATTCGTCTACGTTGAACAAGTAGGATTAGACTCGACTTTGATGACTCGAGTATTATAGGACCTACAGTCACTGCACTTGTGATACAGCCAGTGAAATGCTGATGTTCCCTTCTTACCACAGTCATTGCACAAAATATCCTGGAATAAAATGAGCAGAGTTAATTCCTTTTTCCAAGTTAATATCCCGTACGAGAGTGGAGAAAATATAATCTGCTGTTACCTGACAACGGTCTCTATATTCCTCAGGGAGAACCTCAGAAGCCATCAAAGCATCAAGCATTTGGAAGTATACCTGAAAAGTGAGTAATTAACTTCAACAAATGATGGCTCGTAAGACCAGTTGGACCATCTATTTGCTAAATCAGACGAGTTTAGCAAAAAAACGATCCAAAACAATCTAAGCTTATCCCACTAGACAGACAAGCAGAAGTAACTTGGTCCAAATATGAGGTCACTTGTTCAAGTCACCCATCACCAACATGTCCAATGCCTATGAAGAGGTTCAAGCTTAAACGCGGTAAGGGGGGGGGTCATATAGTAGTATGCGGCCTTATCCCTGTGATAACAGGGACGCTGAGGTAAATCAAGAATAAGTGTTGACCCTCTTCAACTTTTGATCATAAAAAAAATATATATATATATTTAGGAGAAACAGAAGTAACTAGACAACCAGCACAATTGCTGATTTCCATTTGGTATAATTTCTCAACCATAAATAATTGAAATTTAAGGTAAGTCCTGTACTTACCGACATATCTCCCATAGATTTGCTACATATAGGACAAATATAATGAGTACATGCATATGCCTGACAAAAAGTAGAACAGAAAACAAGTTGTTAGATCAGAGATGGCATGCTCAGTTTAGTTAAGCAAGGCTGAAATTGAAACATACCTGAAAGCAAGAGGAATGCATAAAATGACCACAAGGAAGAGCCCTGACAGTCTCACTTGATGTGAATAAGAAGTCACAGCAAATCGGGCAATTTGTTTCAAGACCTTTCTCCGTACACTTGTGTTCAACTAATTTCATGCTCAAACAACAATTGCAGGTCATGCAATGGAAAAAGTCAACACCAAGCCCCCCTCCAAGACGACATAAATTGCAGAAGGGACAATGGTATACATCCCTGAAACAATATGTAAGAATTATGTTATATTAGTACTCGTATAACTTTTTATCTTTTATCAGTAAATTATTGATGTCATAAGATTGGTGTCACCATTCAAGGATCTGATAACAGAAAGTTACTCGATATAGAACAAAATTATGTTGGACTAGTTTTAATCACAACTAAGAATTTCCCATGAGAGATATGATTTACAAAATGAACAAATCCAACTGCACTCAGTTGCATGCTCTTGTAGACAGATAATTCATGATCATGCGAGATTACTATCAATATTCTAGTCATGAAAATCACATGTTTGATCAGGTCTACCTTTCGTCGTCAAAAAATTTACAGCTGGGACAATAGTATTTTGCCATCAAGAGACCCTTGCAAGATGGAGTTGTGCATGCCGGCCCAACAGGTTGAATTGTTAGGCAGTTCATGCATAACATTTCAGATGTTGCTTTCCTGAAAATGAAACAGTTTGTGATCAAGAGAGGAAGTATAAAATGAATGAATAAAATAACAAAAAGAAATCGGTAGAAGATTACCTATCCATAGAATGGTCGCTCACTTTATCATGGCAAAACCTACATGTGAACAGCTTGCCACAACAAGCAGCACGGAGTTTGCAGTTCCTTTTGTAATGTTCACAGCCAAACACTTTCTTCTCTGGATCCCGGTATGAAGGAGAACATCCAAATACTTCACCACCATCAGAACTTTCACCACTCGTTGATTGTGGCACCTTCTGCTGAGCAGCTATCCACCGGCTACACAATAATTTCATTGACAATAATAATCACATCACGGCAACAATGAAGGAGAACAACTTTCGTTCCATTGACATAAATGACACAAACCTGGTTAAGAGATTTTGGATAAGATAAGACTTTCTTCTTGGATCGAGAGTAGAGTCCCGAGAAACCTTTCTTATTTCTGATTCAAGTTCATTTTGGTTCATTCTGAATATATCCTTCCAACCAGGCTTAAATGTAGAGTTGTTTGGGTCCATCGATTCATGGATTAGATCATCTCCTGCATTGATAATTAAAAACCAACTTATTTTGTTTTTATGTAAAATTATAGCAACCTTGGATTGGTGGATAAAAGCCTAGAGTAGAGGAAATCAACAAACCTCTTGAAATACTGTCCTGGGTTCGCCTCTGAGTAGACGATGAACTCCCATCCCACCACTCATTGAGCCATTCACTGAACATGGTATTTTTTGATGCATGTTTCAGCCCCTCTATTAATTTATCTTGTTCTTCCTGGGTTAGGGCTGATGTTACCCATGGCAACATTGACTGGAGGACCTCGGCTCCTGTGGTACCAATAATACGGCCAACAATTTTATCCTGGGCCTCCACTGAAAAGTGTTTGTCAAATAATGGCCATAACTCAACTTCCTCCCTTGTCACATGATGATCAAGAGTTACTTTAATCGACTTGCACATGCCCTGAATTTTTGTTGCCACCTCACTGTACTTTCTCGAGGTATCATTTATATCACAAAAATGGGGGACGATCCCATTATCTCTGCTTTTCAGATTTTCATGGAGAATGGAAAGCTCAGAAAGAGCAGATGAAATATCCTCAAATAGTTTCTCTTCCTGCTTGTGATCTAAGGTATAAGAATGGCTTACATTATGAAGAGTTTCTTTTGATTCTAGAGCAGGGAATACAATGTCATCTTCAGCATTACTGTGAGCTCTATACAGTCCCCACAACAAACGAAACCTGCCACTAAACTGTCTTACAAATGTTCCATCACGATCACTAAGTCTTCCAGATTCAGCATCAAGAAATTCCAAATCTTTGCGAATGGCCTTGTGAAATTGGAATATATTATCGATGGGACGAGTTTGACGCCCATTGTTGATGCTGATGTCTGCTTCCCAATTGAAAAGAGAGGACTTAAGAGAAGGAGCACTAGAATTAAAAGATAAGGAGCGTAGTGATTTTGCTGTAACAAGGGTACCCATTGACAGGTTGCTGCTATTTACTCCTAGGGTTGGAACATACAAAGATTGATTAGGAAAGGAGGATCTCTTAAACTTCAAAGCTTTCAAATTATTGCAAGAACTATTTTTTTTCTCTGCAGTCGAGTTTCCACAGTTAACTAGCGATTTCAAGTTCTTTGCTCGATCAAGCTGAACACTTCCATTGCCAGGAGACTCATAAGAACAAAACTTGTCAACATCTGGTGTTCCTGATGACTTTTGTGCAGGACAACATCCATTAGCAAAAGGAGGCAAACAAATGTCCTCCGCACCTTTGCAAGCCCAGCCAGAGAAAAGAGTGACCAAGGCTGTCTCTGTTGGTGGAGCTGCATTAGTTAACCAGGTTACTAGATTGAATTGGCATCGGAACCATTGACAGAAAGGTGGCAAAAAGGAATAGAACTCAAAATCGGTATGAGTGGCACAGTGTTTATCTAGTAGATAATGGACCAACCAAACTGCCACCTCTTCATTGCTCAAAATAACCGAAATATACTATAAAAATAATTAAAAAATGGAGAACCTGCCATCTGAATATTCCAAAGGAAAGATCTTGCTTCTTCTTTGTTAAGGGATTTGACCAACCATGGCAAGACACATTCAATCAGTCTTAGGGGCATTACACATAAACTTCGATATAGAAGTTCTCTTTGCTTTCTTGGGCTAAACTGCTTCCGTGCGAGCGGGAGAACCTGACAGTAACCAACATAGTCACAACCCTTAGAAGCAGAAGACACTATTATATTCAACTTCGAAGTAACTTGGAAGGAGAACTATAGTATTTGAATCAACCATATAATATGCTGCCAGAGAATGAAAAGATCAAGGATAACTTCAGTTTTGAACATATTTTGGAGACATAAGAGTGAGATGTGTATACATCCACGGATATTTCAAACTAATTATGCACCTCACCTGCATTTCCTCATTGTAGAAGTGTTTCTTTACAGTTTCCAAAATATGGTCGGCATACGAACACAGCTCTGAGTAGAACTCAGCTGAGAGTGAGTTGTTAGATCCAGGAGTTTTGATACTTTCTATCAAGCATCTGAACTTGTGAAACTCTCTTTCTTCTTCAGCATGCTCCTTTGAGAAACATAGTTCTGCATCTACTGCGGGGAATATAATTTTATCCTCAGCAATGCTGCAATCACAGAGAACATATGAGCTCCTAATGCAAAACAAACATCAAATGAGCAAATGCAGGTAAAGAAATTAAAATGGATCTATAAAGAATGAAGTACTAAACTCAAACATTAACAGTGATGTCAATTACTAGAGTCACTCAACTCTTATTAGTGATAGGCTTACCAGTTTCATCTTACTGGAATTGGAACTAAAAATCTTCCAAGAAGACATACAAGCCCTTCCACTAATTTAGATAGTCTAAGAAAGAACTGGTACATATATGTTACGAAAACTTTCGGTCACGTTCCAAAACCTTATCACTAACCCTTCATTTGGTCACACACTCACGCTTAAGAATGCCACCTCTTCATGTTTACTGAACCTTGTTACTAACACCATCCACAAACTCATTGACTGCATGGTATTGAATTAGTATCTACAATTAATTAATTTTATCATTAACTATAGGCTCAATCTATTATGATGCTAGTCCTCAAGACCTTTTCCCGCTCTTCTGACGTCAACCTCTGAGGATTGTACATGTTAATAGAACCTGCATGTAAGAATTTGGTGATCAACCCACCTAGTCGGGTGGTGGCTATTATATTTAGTAGAGGCTCTTATTGATTTCAACACTGTGGTAGTAGATGGGATGTGGCTGATAATAATTAGGCTAACTAGCACTTCTACCACATATATATAATTTAAATTAGCCATTTTAATCTATGATGAGAAATTAGGCTTTTGGAAAGTATTGAACAAAATCCAAAGAAAAATAAAAAGAGAAGGGAAAGGAGTGACAGAAGACACTCTCCAGTTTCAATAAAGGATGTTATATAGCTACTGAGAGTAGATGAACCGAAATAAGTCATTCCATGCTTGCTTGTATTAAGAGTAAATAAGCTCAAGGAATAAGCAATGAACATATATTAAATAACATGTATTACCTGTGAAATACGCATACTTCGGCAATAAAATGGAGCCGCTTGTTCAAAGCAAACAAATCAGAAAATTCGCCTGATAACTTTATTTTTCTAGCCTCTTCGGCAATGTCATTTAACTCCTTCATGATAGCTTTATGCCAATGTAATATCTCATCTAATGGGCGGTCAGAATTCGAATCCATAGAACCGCAATTTGACCTAACATCTCTTTCGTCATCCGTGGATGAGAGGCATGCACAGTGTCGTTTTCCAGCTAAGCTGGTAAAGTTGCTGGGCACAATAGCTGATGAAATATGTTCTTCAAGATTATCTTCATATTTTTTCCGCTTCTTATTTATCTTAACACCATCCATCCAAGTGAATATTATCTTAAAGCAAGAAAAACTAAAGTCAGCTTCATTTCACGTTGCATGATAAAAAATTAACTTTGTATTTACAGATTTCTTACCTTTTGTAGCAGTGTCTCATCTGGGATAATTTTGTATAAGCACCTGCGCAATTCCTGTTGCTCATCAAAGGAAACAGAGGACGAAAGCCATGGTAGGAATTCTCCCAACATATTTGCAGGTATGCTGCACAAAAACTGCCATGCCAGTGATGACTGCTCCTCAAATGAAAACTTCTCAATCAGCAGAGGGAAGACCTGCAAGATAAAACATTAGAAAAATATTTGTTGTATCACTATGATGCTAAGAAAAACTTGGAGAAAGTGAAACAGCACAGAGGACTGTACATTTAATTTTCAAATATATAAATTAAGAAGACTGCAGAACCAACCGACTCATATGTAAATTATGATATTAGTTGGAATTATTATATATAATGTCACAGATGTTACTTTGATGATTGCTTATTGACACCAACAAAACATTGTTTACCTCACAAATGGATCAGTTCCACAACTATGCAGTTATCATAATGACAAGAAATTTGAAGAAATTATTGATTGAACATCTACTCAAGGATCAATTTTGTAATATTTATGCCATACGCTCTTCCCAACACGGAAGGACAAAATATATGACCTTTTAATGCCATCATATCATCCTTTTTATATTAACTTGCATGGAAAAGTTTCATCAGCTTGCATCCAGACAAATTATTTTAAACAAATAGCATCATGACATAATCACTGGTGATGAATGCTTCACTAACTGCTCCCTCGCACTACCATCTTAACATGATGGCTACTTCTAAGGTTGCATAATTTAAAAATAAAATAAAATTCTCCCATACATATGTCTAAATTAAGAAAGATATATGATACAAATATGCAGAAGATGAGACACTTTTGTAGAATGACATAGCCACTTTAACTTTTGTGCAATGAGATAGAAAGAGGACAATAAAAAAGGAAATTGAAGGAAAGGACCTGCTCCTCTTCCTTGGACATGTGCTGGCAAATTGATGTTTGAAGGGCTCTGGTACAAGATGCCAATTCTCTTCTGTAGCTTTCTTCGTTTTGGTTGTAAGAATCCAATAATGCAAACAGCTGATCAAACATAACACTTTCTCCTTCATGCTCAAGGGAGTAGGTACGTGCCACATTTTTCACACGGTTATCGAGTGAAGGAAAAATAACCTGTCATTATCAAAAGCAAATAATAATGTTAAATTGCAGCTTACAAGAAAATTGTATATTTAAGGTATAATCTAAAGCAGAAGATATGAGACTAAGTGCTAATGCAATAAAGTTGTATATTGCTCGATGAGTCTGTGCTATCTGAATAAGACACTTGTATTCTGTTCTATCTCACGCTAGCTCCTGTTTCAGCTTGTTATACCAATAAATACTTTCTTCCCCGTTTGACCTGTTGAAGTGGGCCATCCTCCTCTCCTGTTGTTCATAGTGACGATTGCTACACTCTAAAACTTTCTCATACGTGCATATGTATATCAGCTGAATGGCTACTTGCATGCTATTTCATCGAATTAATCACTGATCCAAGTCTTTTAATTGGAGAAACAGTAATTTCACCAGAAACCACTCATTCATGTATATTGAAGGGAAGCTAGAGTTCAGGAAATCAATGAACAGGTAGCTGAAAGGGAAATATTTTTCTCAAATATTTGGAGAGGTAAACTGAAGACTATTAAGCTCCTAATACAAAACAAAGAAACTGGAGTAATAACAGTGGAGCATTGTCAAAATTAGATAGTCATATAAGAAAAAGAGAATTATCAAATTACTGAATGAAAGCGCGTCTCAGTAGTCACATTTCAGCTTGAAGTGATAGTTTTAAAAAAAAAGAGTTTTACTACTCTTTTCTGTAACTTTTCATAATATAATAAAACACCTAGATCATACCACCAAAAACGTCAACTAAAAGGAATTGAAGTAAATATATAACTAGAATCGCCATTATGGAATAAAAATAGATACATTAAATATCGATTGGATAACTATAAAAAATATATGGCATATTAATAATTTACAGTAACGCAATAATAAATAGAGAGAGTAAGTACTAAAACTAAAGTTAGCCTGAACATGATGAGTTCAAATGATCAAATCGTTACCATGACAAATCCAAAATTCCTTTAACAAATAGAGATATTAAATGTAATAACTAAATTAGCCTAAAAATGAAAAATAAATGGAGTCCATGCAATAACAAAGTTGAACCCCAAAATTAAAAAATAGGGAGGTTAAGAATAACCGCTCAAGTTAGCCTTGAAATAACTAATTATGTTCGAGTCATTACAATAACAAAATCGAAGTAGAAAGATTACCAAAGTTGGACTAGTTGAATTACATTAATTATAGGCTTCGAGTTATTACAATGACCAAACCGAATTAAAAGATGAAACAAAGATATTAAATATGAATTGAATAAAAAATCATCACCTCATCTTCAGCGTTACAGTGATGATGATAAATCTCTCTAAAAAACCTCAACCGCTCGAGCAACGGATTAATATCACCACCACCACCACCACCTCCACCTCCTCTAACGAGCTCCATCGCTGCCAGATGAACGCCTTCCAGCTCAGCCCTAATCGCCTTGTGGAAAAACAAAAACATCTGAATAGGAGAAGCCGCTAAGCTCTTTATCGATTTACTCCCGATTCCGCCCCCACTCTGCCCTATCCCCACTCCCGCCGCCACCGTTCCCGCCGTTGTCATTGGCGTCGCCATTAATTAACAATAATCAATAATTATAACAATAATTTTTGTAGTAATGATAATAATAATTGAAAATTAGCTAGAAAATAGTATGGCATATATACACAAAATTTGTTAAGTGTCAAATTGGACAAAGATTTTCGGGATTGAGGGAGTACGAATTGACGAATCGTGGAGATAATGTATAATTGCAAGAAAACAAAGATTTCTTAAATTTTTGAAAAAAAAAAAATTAAATTAAATTGGACAATATTATGGTATCCCGGAGTATGTATTCAAGAATGATTGAAGATAATGTCTCATTTTTAAAAACATAATTAAGAGTGAAATTGGAGAAATATGAAACTGGACAAATATTAAAGAAAAATTGCTTAAATGTCAAAACTGGACAAACATTTTGAGACAATTTTGGAGTTTTGTGTTCTATTTTTTGATGATTTTGAGAGGAAATGTTGAAAAATATGGTTGGTTGAAGATGGATAAAAGCAGGGGAATTTATAGGTGGCCACGTGGCGGGAAGGTTTTTGGAACTGACGTGGCAGTAGTGGAACACGTCAGGGGCCGGAGTTGTTTGTCTGAGCGCGGACGGCACGTGAATTGTGGAGATGAGCACGTTGATTGAAGCCATGGAATTTTAGAAATTTGGAAAGTTAGATTATTTGTGTGATTTTGTGTACCAAAATCTGTTAAACAAGTTGGTATAAACTATTTTAAACATAAGTATAAGCTTAGATGATTAATATTATTATTGAATTTTTTTGACAAAATGGTACGTATGAACTAAAATGTATCAAAAGAAAAAGAAAATATAATTTAAATGGATACAATATACATTTTTATGATTAATGAACCATCAATGAACAAAAAGCTTAATGAACCATAAATTTCCACAAATATATTAGCCTCACTAATTAACACAAGCTTTTGTTTTTAATCATGTGATCATAAGTTCGATGATTCAATAATCTAGTGTCATCTAAACAAGCTTTCAACTAGAAGGTCTTGCATTCAATTTTTGTTGGAGATAATTGTCTCATATTTTGGGACGGTATATTAGTTACTTCCTCCAATTCAAATTATGTCTTTTTTAGTTTTTCCGTGTCCAACTTTAATTAGCAATAACTAATTAGTTATATTATAAAAAATTATAAAAATATTACTTTTATGAAAATATTGAATTGGAGGGAGTAGTAAATTATATATTTAATATTTGTATAGATAGGTAGGTATGATAATGGATGGATCAAATGGGAAAGAATTTTGACTATACTAATCCTAAATTTATTTATCAAATGTTATGCCAATCCAAATCTTCACTTGTTGACCCAAATACTCTGCTTGTCCCTAGCTAAAAAAACTTGATGATAATGATTTTACCTAAGGATAATAATCTATTCATAAATACTCTTAGAAATTAGAATATTACATGTGCTCTTCAAAGCAAGAAATCGATTGGTTAAGGGAGGATAGAATAAAAAATGCAACTTTGATTTTTATCTTTTTACTAACTATTAATGGAGTATTATTGTGTACTTGCTTGACTACCTATTGAAAATATTATATAGTATTGAATGTTGTCAAAAAACTGTTGTTTTTAAGGTATAATTTGATCATTTCACGTTAATCTAAATTTGAAGTCAATGTCTTATGTTTGATGTTTGTTAAAATAAGGATTGGAGACCAACCACGGAATCTCATCATTGATGACGATATTTGGTTGGATTCTTTAATCTTAAATTAAAATCATGAATTAAAATTGGTTCTAAATTAGGAAGACGAAAATCATTTCGAAATTTTTTTAAAAGACCTTCATCAAGAAACCATCGTTTATAAAATTCCATCGCATATAAGCTAATACAAATTAAACGTTCATCAAGAATTTTCATTAAACGGTAAGATAAAATATAATCATGTTGGATTTTGTTAGATTCGTCTCAATATATATTTTTGAAATATGAACTTCTTATAATTTTTTCGCATGTAAAACAAGAAATATTTACGTTTTAGATTGTGTTTTGTTGACCATAAAAATTAAAATGTAGCAACTTTTTAGGGACGGAGGGAGTATAAAATAAAAAAATTGATAAGTTAGGGTTGTGGAGGAGGGTGCATGGGGAGAACACACTAGAAAAGGTCTGAGGCGTGGCAAGCATTAGGTGGCATGCGAGATATCCATGCATTCACGGGCCCCAACTCTCCCCCAGAATTGGAGACACAGACTCACCATATGCATATGGGACCATATTTAACCATCAATTGCGATCTACTCACCGCAAATCATCACTAGATATTTCTTTAACAAAATATAGGTGAGTGAATTATTTATCTATTTTGTATATATAACTTTTCTCGTCCATTATTATTGATAATTTTGATATTCGTGTCGAATTATATAAATTATTTTTTAAGTCTGTTTGATTTATTATATTTCATTCTAACTGACTCTTTTCAAACTCGAGATGCATTCAAGCAACATATATATCAACTAACGTGAAGCGAGGAATTGAATCTAAATCAAGAAACTATACTATTGAAACTGAAGTCGGAAAGGAACGAGAAACAAGGTGATGATCACCTATATGATAGATACAAAAAATTGATTTTGTCTGTTTTCCTTTATTTGGATGTTTGTATTTATTAAAAACTCAACTTGGAGATATTTTCTTCACTCACTATGGTATAGCTTTCAATACATTCCTTATTCTGTTTTATTATAAATCGAAATGAAATCATTGAGAGATTACTGTGATATCGTACATAGATTATTAGCTAGAAAATTTGCACATGATAATTTTTTATGCTATTTTATCAGCAAAATATAATGAAATACACAGTTAGATAGGCAGTAGGCAATTTAACAAATGGTAACAATAATAACCCACTACGATACCAAAAATTAATGGCCGGTGTCAAATGGGTTATGATTGCTACAGCTTAATTAAATCTAGTTTCTAGCGAAGTCGACTATACAAAAACAAGTAATGATCCATTGTTTTACATTATCATTTTTAAGGGAGTTTCAAGTTCCTTTATTATACCATATGCTTTTTGAGAAAATTGTAAAAATGATCCTCAAAAGTGGGTTCAGGTTGTCTTTTGGTTTCCGGAAGTATAAAAGATGCAAATCAGTCCACGATATTGGTCAACGGTTGCATATTGATCCAAAATTTAAAGGCGCTGTTAAATGTTAACGCCCAGGCGCCTCGTGAGTTACACGCATTGTTAGTAAGTTAGAACGGTATTAGCTTAGGAGTGAACTACAGTCACCATTGGGGCATTAAAATTGACGCCTTCATTAAATTTTGGACCAATCTGTAACCATTGGCCTATATCATGGACTGAGTTACAACTTCTGTACTTTCGAGAATCAAAAAGCAACCTAAACCCATTTTCGGAGACTATTTCAACAATTTGCTCTATATTTTTTCACTTAATGAATTACAAATAGAGGAATGTATTCTATTAGCACCTTGTAATCAAGAATATAATGTAAGCCAAGGGAGATCACTAACGGCTAACGAAATACGCAGTAAAAAATAATTAATAAAATACACGAAATCGAAATATTTACGCTTATATCACCCTATTACTTATCAGTAGACTATATTCTCTGGCCATTGTTACATTATCGACTATAGAATACCATTATGTTAGAGTGGATTATTATAAATGCTTTCTAGTCATTTCCTATACAATATTAATATGTTTTTGACCTAACTTGTTCCACTCTTTGTTTTGGGTAACATTCATCCTGATAAATGCGTGATGGAATTGATGTCTCACACGCAAGGAGGAAACAATGAATAGATTGAAACAGGAAAAAGAAGAAATAAAGAAACATGTGAGATATTCCTCGTCTGGCTATTGTGTGTTGAGCGTGTGCTAGACTTACGCTATCTTATTATCTTTGCATAAACTACTCATATAACCTATCCCATTTTTATTCTCAATAATATTCAGTTCTATTGGCCACTAATCTTCTTAAATCCACTATCATCATATAATAATATTTCTATATTTTATGACTTTATGATGAGTTCGTGCCACAATATTATTTTATCATATTTTCGAACTCCATTAAATCTTGAATTTATCTCATATTATTTTTCAATAAATATTACTCCTTCTTTTTTTAAATCATTTACTTTTATACAAACTTTTTGAAAATAAAATACTTAAATTCATCTTATAAACATATATTTCTGTAATTTTTCCTCTATCTTTAATTTCTTACCTAATTTGATAAAATGAGATTATGTAAGAAACAATTACTACTTTATTAAAGAGTTCTTATACAAAGGACGGATGAAGTAGTGATTACATTGTTATGACTGAATTTGTAAGATTTTTTATGTTTTTGTTTTTGTAATTTTATCATTAATGTAAATTAAACTTATCCAAATAATGTGTGTCATAATATATATTCACTACAATTTTGATATAGTGTTGTTGTGTAATACATAATCATATAAATATTTTGATAAAAGCACATAACTTATATAAATATATCTATACTCGAACAAACAACGACTTAACTACATAGTTTAGTACGTAGTATTAAATTGGTACGGCTAAGTTAAAAGTAGTACATATAAACAATTAAATAATTAAAGGAAATAATGAAAGGAGATCCTTAATAATATTATGATAAAGTTGGTTGGAATTTAGTGTGCATAGGCTAGAGGTTTGATGTATATATTGGATGCACTACTAGTATTAGTAAAAGGCAGGCAACTAGAACACAATAATGATTATACAATGTATTTGACTCCTTAAAGTTGAAATGGGCATCAATGGCATCCACGTTTCGACCATATACTTTTGCCGGATTTATTTGTCAAGCTCATGCTCTAGAGACAGTCCAGAGGTCCGATCAAAAATTAACAATAAATTATGAATACAAAGGTACTATAAATAATGAATACATAAACTTTTTATTAATTGAGAGTTAGAGTATAATATGAGATAAAATTTGTCTCCATGCATCAAGGTTCGAACCCATGACCTCTTACATGAAAAGTGGGTCGGATACCACTAGGCTATTGAGCGAGACAACTCAAAGTGAAAGTGTGTTACAAAAGATATTCAGTCTCTTAGAATAGAAGTTAAAGAGGATGGTTATACTAGTCATGTTCTTTATATGGACATAAGAGGCCGAGGGGCCATTTCCTTGGCCCGTATTGATCAAAATTTGACTCCATCCTCAGGTGGCGAAGAGCCGACATCAAAGTGCCAAACCTTTCCGTCGATGTAGACTCTTGATGAAGATCAGCTTGTTATTCCTAGAGTAGTTGTTATCCGTTGAGCGACGACCATTCCACTTGGCAATGTTGGTTCACTAAGGCCGAATTTCATCCTTGCTCGACGGGTGGGTCTTGCCAATCAAGTTTCCTTTTGCATTTGCACTAAAGGGCCAATCTCCATCTAGTCCGAGGAAGCCTTTACCTGCCTTTGTACTTTTTGGCAGGCCTACGTCCCATAGAAACTGTCTGCCTGAGACTGTCACTTAGCCCGTAGCCCTGACACAAGATTAGAATTCTAGCTCTTCCAGAATGGTATCTCACTGATGGCTTGGGTCCCTCCGGAACGAGGCCTTCTTCGCCTTCCACCTAATAAGTTGCGCAAGAAAGGAAATAATTGTGCAGTAATTGCTAGGGGTATGGAGGAATAATGAAATCCAGACGAACCGAAAATAAACGATTTAGGTTCCGCCTTTGAGAGTATCAAACCGATGTAGATTCGACTTAGAGATACGATAAAAACCGAACTGATGACTAATTTTAGGTAGACTAAATTAAGCTTAGTAAAGGATAATTGACAACAGGATTTAACTTCGTTCATTATTGGTATGATATAATGTGAGATAAGTAAATATATTTTAAGGTAATAATATGTAAAAACATAAATATATTTAAAAAGTGGTACCGTGCCACGAATGTGTAAACGAATCTAGAAATTAGTTTTTAAAGGAGTCCATTAAATTTATATAGAGTAGAATACTTTTGGAACTTAATTATGAGTTACAATTAATATAAAACAATACTAATCATATTTAGATCTGAGTCTAAAAATAATATTATTAGCAAGAAATGAATAGATCCTAAATTTCAAAGTTGACTAAAATTTTGGTCCAAAAGAACCGGCCCAGAACCGACGTGAAGCCCAACAATTTGGAACCAAAACGAATTCGTTTCGGTTTGCCATGAAACGATTATGTCGGTTTAATTTTTTTCTTTTCTTGTTCAAAACCATATTGAAGCGAACCATAATTGCATTTGTCAAGTTTAAGCTTCAAATGATTAAACTTACATTTAAATTTTATATATTATTAATATATATTCTTTGGACGTAAAAAACTCATTATTATACTTGTGTACATATAAACTTTACTATGATAGTGAACGTCAACAAATAATTCATTGACTATAAATACTAGCTATTTGTGCACAGTTTATTTGGCAGATGGTCTTAAATTTTTCATCTTTGAGTTATAAATATTGAAAAAATACGTAGGTGTAGGTGTTGTCGGTTCAGTTTTGGACGATTATTGGATTTAATAGAGAACCAAACCAATCCTATTAACATTTATAAACTCGAAACCGGAATTGTTTGGGCCGAATCCATCGGTTCAGCTTTGGGAAGTTGAGCCTTGACCTTGAGGCGGCTTTTGACTCAATTCGCGTCTCTTAGGCTTGTATAGACTGATTCGTTTGCTTATCTGATGAATGTCCAAATAAAAGTTCCAAACTTAGATAGTAAATAAAATAAAAATTTAAATAATTCAATGATTATATTAATACATCCGCATTTTATTAATTAATTAATATTAGATCGAGTTACATTGCACATGATTACTTAAAAGTATGTTTGATTGAATGTTGATGATTGATTTTCTAATTTTTGAATTTAAATATCTTTATGAATATTGAAAGTTAGACTACTTCAATTTTCTTGATATTGATGTAATATTTAGCTTTTGGATGCATATGCTCATATGCCAAATGGGGAATTGGAAGAAGCTGCCGGCTGGAGCATGATGATCGTTGAAATATTATTTGGGTAAGTGGAGAGTGTTGTAGTGTTACTGTTGTATGTCACCTTATATTCATAATTAGTTGATTTAGTTCTATTAATTTATTTTACCAAGTTTAGAGAACAATTGCCATATCACAAAAAACATAACTCGGAAATTAAATTAATGAATACTAATTTGGACAAATATCCTCACATTGTTAAGTTAAATGTGATCATGAGAAACAACTACAAATATATTCTTGCTTTTATTAGGCTAAATTTCGTTTGCTCTCTCAATTTATTATGATTCGATTAAATAATGGGTCGAACTTTTGGATACGTGGGACTAGGGAAAATTACTTATTTTTTATTTTTCGGTGGGAGGGGGGAGTTATTTATTTTTCATCTTAACTTTTACTCCCTCCGTCCCTAAAAGATTGTCATATTTTGACTTTTGTTAGTCAAATATTACAAAATTTGATCATGAATTCACATTAAACGATAAGATATAATATAGTCTTGTGGGAGCTTGTTAGATTCGTCTCAATATATATTTTTGAAATATTAACTTTTTATAATCTTATCGCATGTAAAATAATAGATATTTATGTTTTAAATAATGTTTTATTGACCACCAAAAGTCAAAATGTGATAATCTTTTAGGGACGGAGGGAGTATTGATTATATATTTGATATTATTAAATAGGCATGATTGTTTTCTCAATTTAGTGTTGTGCCTCAAAACTTTAATGTTGTTAAAATCCCATTTTGCCCTTATTAAAAATTAATGCTCTGAGCAACTTGACTTATAAAATTAAGCCGATAGGGGCAAACTGACTTTAAAAAATATTCAAAGGACAATCTGACCTATTGAAAAGTTCGATCCCTCGTTTGATCCAATCATAATAGTTTGACTGGCAGAAAAATTTAGCCTTATTATGGTCACTTTTTTGATATTTGTGAAGCATTTCTAAACCTTCATTCAATACCCTTTTTAAGAATGTCAATTAGTATAAAAGAAAATGGTCGTATTAAAATTATCATTCATCTCCATCAATTGAGCCTCTATATTCAAAGGTAAGCCCCAATCATAAATTCATAATTGATACTCTTTCTAGAATTTGATTTGGCCATCCCTTAGTTGACTTTTCTAATACCCTACAAGTATAGGTACTATGCTTGACCATTTCCACTCAAGCAATTTCTTGGTTGCCTACTCTCCTCGTTCACAAGAGTTACGTTGTCTAAATTTGAAAGACTTAGGCGGTCGACTAAAACGTGTCCTCATAATTCAACTAGAACAAGTAATCTACTATAACGGTCTATGTCGATTTGCAACTATACATAATTTTGAAAGTCAAAATTATTCCCCATCAGACCCTCTCCACCTATACATATATTAATACATTCTTGGTTGTGTCCCAAAACTCATGTCCTATTTTGATTTTCAAATGCTCTCTAATATTCCTCTCAATTTCTCAAACATGAAGCAACCAATTATTATACTTTCTGATGAATCTCTAATCAAGAATCAAAATCACAACCATCTAAAATTCTTCGACACACCCGTTCAATGTAGGAAACTCATAATTTTGTTATTGACATTTGTCATCGGCTTAACTATAGGAATTCTTCTTTGCTTCCAACTAAGAAGTTTTTCGTTCAACTTACAATTCCACAACGGAGGTATCAATACTTTTTCACCACCAACGAGTATATTTTCGCGATCGAAACTAAGGTTTGAATTACCACCCAGTCATCGAACTCCCTCATCCCCGAGTATAACAGAGGATCCGGACTCACTACAAGAGTTTGTAAAGCCGCCAAAGGTCATGCACAACATGAGTGAAGAAGAGTTACTATGGAGGGCATCAATGAGTCCCAAAATTCAAGAATTGCCATACAAGAGGGTGCCGAAGGTAGCATTCATGTTCTTGACTAGAGGTCCAGTTTTACTAGCACCATTTTGGGAGAAATTCTTTGAAGGGAATGAGGAGCTTTACTCAATCTACATCCATTCATCTCCTTCCAACAAATCATTCTACCCTGAAGATTCTGTCTTCCATGATAGGAAAATTCCTAGCAAGAATGTTGAATGGGGAAAAACTAGTATGATTGAAGCCGAGAGGAGATTACTAGCTAATGCACTTCTTGATTTCTCAAACCAACGTTTTGTCCTCCTCTCAGAAGCATGCATTCCTCTGTTCAACTTCTCAACAATCTACTCTTACCTCATCAACACCAACAAGAACTTTGTAGAACTCTATGACCAACCTGGCCCCGTAGGCCGAGGGAGGTACAACCGGAACATGCTCCCAACGATTGAACTCGAGCAATGGAGGAAAGGGTCGCAATGGTTTGCCATAAACAGAGAGCTTGCTCTCGAGGTTGTCTCGGATAAAACATATTTTCCAGTGTTCCAAAAACATTGTCTAGGGAGGAATGGTTGCTATGCTGATGAACACTACTTGCCTACATTGGTGAACATCAAATGTAAGGAGACAAATGCAAACAGAGGATTAACATGGGTAGATTGGTCAAAAGGAGGGCCTCATCCTACAGGATTCACGAGAGAAAATGTTACACCAAAGCTGTTGGAGAAAATGAGGGGAGGTCATAAATGTCATTACAATGGGAAGGAGACTAATCATTGTTTCATGTTTGCTAGGAAGTTTATGCCTCCTACTCTTGGAAAACTTCTTAGAATTGCACCTAAAATTATGCAATTCAATTCATAGTGGAGAGGGGTAATCATCAATTGCTGAAAAATTCTTTAATTATTTTTGTATAGATATTGTTTGGCTTATTCATTAGTAGATATTGAGGGGGCAAGCACTATTTGCTCCATTATTGATCCAGATACTTACTTGATAAGAACTGCTCTTATTGCAATTCTTTTCAAGTTTTGAATCAAGAGAACTTTCTAGAATATATGTGATACAGAACTTTTGGGTGGTTTAGATTCCTACGAGTGAGAAGTTGTTTCGAGTGTTTCTTGTGTTATCCGCGACTCCTTCTACACTTTCGGTATCAATACGTATGTAGTTTATACATGTAGGAAATTTGGATATGAATTTTTTTTTTCTTCATGTTGTTGAATTTAGTATTTAGTATTAGGTGGAGATGTCACTCAGGTACTCAACAAGACTGGATCATTTCCACTAAACAAATGGTCATCCCACTTGACATTATTGATATAAATGGTTTATGTCCTTGTCCTAGTTGCGTTATATATAGGTGGGAGTTGTATTGCAGAATGTCAAAATTTATGACAGGTGCATAATTAGAGCGAGTAACTAGATCGTTTGGTGAGTATCGTGATCACAGGCCGCAGATACTTGTGCAGCGCGTATAAAGTTGTGACTTGAGCAGTATAACCGGGGCATGTTGCATAAGTAGTTACTCTCCTTACTTTCGAAATCTATTATGTTTGTTCTAATTCTAACATTTGCATCACAAGTTGTAAGCATTTTGAGGTTGAAGTTGCATTTGAGACACCTACTTTTCTTAGTGGATTTTAAACAAAGTATCATGTCTAATTATTTATGCAAATATGAAATACAACATACAATAATACTAAACCATATTAATCTGACTATATGTAGGTTTCAATGGAAAAAACAGAAAGCTCATAGTTACATTTCCTAAGAACCAAGACTCACTATATGTCTATATGCATGTATTCTGTTTGAACTTTGAAGTGTTGAGCCCAAAGAAGCAGAGAAGGAATTACATATCAGATCACCTGTTCACCTGCAATTTATATATAATCGAACATTTTCTTTACTAAACACTTGCTAAGCTAGAGCCACTAACCCAATCTTCGGTGACAGACATCGGTGAAGAGGGCATTTTCCTGTTTTTAAGCAACACAACTCCATCAGACTCTGGGGATGGATGAATTCTTACACCTTTCTCTACATCAGATTTATCAATTACCTCGCTCACTTCCCTAGGTTCTGAACTGACCGTCCCCTGCTTTATCGCCTCCAGAATCTCGACCACTTCATCCATTGATGGCCTCATTTCTTTATCAACTTGCAGACACCGAAAGGCTAGCTCGGCTATCAGCCTCGTCATCCTTGTAACTTCTGGATCCGATCCATACCCGAGGGACGAGTCAATTAACTCGTCGAGGGCATTACTCTGGATCTTACTTATTGCTAAGTTAGACAGGTTAATCTCATGCCTATGCCTACTTATGTCCACAGCAGGTAGTGATGATATTAGTTCAATGAGAACAACTCCGAAGCTATAAACATCACTTTTATTGGTCAACTGGTAACATTCATGATAGTCAGGATCAACATAACCTGGAGTCCCCTGTGGCGCGGTTGATATATGAGTGACATTAAGAGGGAAAAGTCTTGAAAGCCCGAAATCTGCAACTTTAACAGAAAAGTTGTGATCGAGGAGGATGTTATTTGTCTTCACATCACGATGAATTATATCCGACTTGTGGAGATAGGCAAGTGCATTAGAAGTCTCTACTGCAATGTTCATGCGGATAGGCCATGTCAGTAGTTTAGATTCTGCTTTGTTGCCATGGATATGATCAGCAATCGTGCCATTCGGAACAAACTCATACACTAGTAAAAGTTCACGACTATGCCTAGAGGTGCAGCCATAAAGGGAAACCAGGTTAGGATGCCTCAAACTTGTCAGAATATTGATCTCATTCTCAAATTGCTCCATTCTCCTATAGTTATGCTCATAAAGACGCTTCACTGCGACTTCTCTACCATCTTTTAGTTTCCCTGTGCACAACAAAATAACAGATTAAGCATGGGATTTTTTGTTTGGGGAGGGGGGGGGGGGCTTGGATTTACTTACCAAAGTATACAATTCCAAAGCCTCCATCTCCAAGTTCATTGGCAGAGTTAAAACTTGCAGTAGCCTTTTCAAGCTCATCGTAAGTGTAGACTGGAACCTCAAATCTTACACTTCCATCTTCAATATATGCTTTTGACGATGGCTCATAAGACATATTCCTTGAAAGAAGGTATGAACCATCTTTATTTTTCTTCTTTTCCCGCTTGATGAATAGATAAGTACAAATAATGATGCTAACAACTATTCCACATATAACTGCAATAATTGAAAATTATTGTCAACATCAAGAAGATGCATAAACCATATTAACGAAGTTTCTAGGTCAAAGTAATTGCCACCAACCTAATCCGAGAACTAATAAGGCAATCTTCTTACGTTTTCCTGCCAAAATAAGACAGAACAAGTATCAGATAGATTGCATTAATATTTGAATTTGTAATCAACTAAAGATGTAAATAACAACCTTTGACATCTGCATCATGTTTAGCAGGGATGGCGCTACCGTTATCAGAACAAGTGTAGATATTATGGCTATCTCTATCTTGAGTCACTATACATTGATGGCCACCATCGAAACATTCATCACAATGCCAAGGCTTACTAAATTTCCATTCCACGGCAATTTCTTTGGCAAAATTGTCATAAAGGCCTCGGTGGATGTTGGTGTTTTCAAGGGCCAAATATATAGTTGAACAACTAGGAGGAAGTTCACCACTATAAGCTGAAATTATATCATCACTCTGGTTATAGTATATTATAAATCTATGTTTTGCTATACAATCATTAAATGTCCCATAGTTAGGAATAAATCCTGATATTTCACTAGCAGACAAACTTAGATCAGTACATTTCACCATTGGTGTCAAGGTGGAAGTGACATTAAATGTTGTATTTTCATCTTCGGGAAGAGGGAGATCTTGGAAAACATAACAAGATTTTGGTACTTCAATCTGCATTTCCTCAGGCGAAAGGTTCGCAATCTCCGGCCAATCTACAGGAGAGTCTTCTTCAACCCATAACTTAATCTGTGGGTCTGGTCGTTGACAATTTACCAATAACAGACCACAACTAGGTTTGTTGTGATCAGTGAAAGGATAGCTTATATTCCCTAGTTTTCCACATTCAAACTCTTTTAGGCAGATATCTTCCCCCTCAACCAAGTGAAAGATGAACAACATACGAGAAACAAAGAAGAACAAAACTAGAGAAGCTGGAAAAGCCATCATAGATTTTTTTTTTCAAATAAGAAGATAGAAGCAAGAAACAAACAAAATTCTTCAAGGACTAATATATTATGTACAAACAAAACATTTCTTGAACATATATTGTCCCAGTTTCATGTGCAACACGCAATTTAGAAATGGAAAAATAGTTGCAAAGACTTAGAGAGAAGACTCTCCACGGAGAATACAGAACAAAAAAGTGGGGCCTGTTGGAATATTTACTCTATGGAGATTGGTTGGTGTAAACCATGAAACTTCCTACTCATTTTCTTGATTGACTAAATCACAAAATCAACTTGACTAAATGACTCTTTAACAGTACTTTCTAAAATCTATCATACTAACTATAACTTCAACTGAATGAGTAAGGAGTAGTTGGAGATATTCTTGAGACCCATCTTAAACCTCGTCCCAAAATAAACGTTAGCGCATAAATTTTATTGACCATTGGAAGAAATATATGGGTAGAGACTTCTACTTTTACGCGTGTCAATTTGGTTTGGTTCCTTCTTTATGAAATAAATTTCGTGTATTAGGTACTTATAGCGGAACTTCCTATTAATCAAATTCGATTATATTCGCATAAGTTGAGGTTAACCAGATCTTTCTTACACAAGAGATTAGCAAGTTGTGGTCATTGATCAAACTAAGTTACAATCTTTCCATTTGATGTGAACAAACAAAAGTGTATTTCTCCTTAACGAAAGTATAGGCTACGGTATGTATCTTTCTATATGTGGAAGTCATACTCAAGCAAATTTTGAGGAAATTATTTGTTTAACCTGTACATGGACCACCTTCTCCATTTCTGTCACTACCATTGACCATTAGATTTAATTATAATACTTTATCTATCCCATTTTGTAATTTCCATTTAACTTTTCACTATCTTCGAGACACGATTTAAAACGTAACTATCTCTTATTCAACATGAGTAAAAATTACATCAAATTAATATTTCTAAAATACACATTGAAACGAATCTATTAACATCCAACAAGATATTACTTTTTATCAACTAATAATAATTCATGGTCAAAATTTTCTAATTTTGACTCAAAAAATAGAAAAAGAAACTATAATTTGGGAAGGAGAGAATACAAGAAGATTATAATATGCAAATATTGGTGAAAAGATTGGGTGCATCAATACTTCCATGCATCAGGTGCATCAGGTACCCATTTAAAGGTTTCATGTGGGTACTGTACCCACTTGAAACTTCATCATTGGTACTTGTACCCAAATTGTACTATAACAATGGTACAATACCACATATTTATCAATCCAAAATCATTATGTGGTATTGTATCATTGTTATAGTACAATTTGGGTACAAGTACCAATGATGAAGTTTCAAGTGGCTACAGTACCCACGTAAAACCTTTAAATGGGTACCTGATGCACCGGGTGCACCGAATTATTGATGCACCGAATCCGGACTCAAATATTGATACAAATACGGATTAATGTTAACAAAATTGTTGTTATGTGCTTATATATTGAATCAACCCAAACCATTTGTGGTAGGATTATGTTCTTGTGCTCCAAACTACACGATACATGTCACTATTAGTCCAATTGGCAGAAACAATAAAACAATAGAATTGGTAAGCAACACATAACAGAATAATTCTTTAAGGAACACTTACGTCTAAGGGCAGCTTGCTCAAGGCACTACAAGAACAACAATTTTTTGTTACCCCATCGAACAAGTAACAAAAGCCACTAAAATCGTAACAAAAAGCTTTTTATTACGATTTTAGGTGCGTGACAATTACCGCCGAAGCAAATATATTTGTTATGCCCCGAAATTGTAACAAATATCTTTGGTTACGCTACATAACAATAGCATTTATTTTGTTACAATTTCCTCATGTGTAACAAATACATTTCTATTGTTGTGCGTAACAAAAGCATTTTTTTGTTACGCTTTCCTCATGTGCAACAAAAGCCTTTTTTACGCTATCTTTTATTGTAGTAAAAGATTTTTGTTACGATTTGGTCTTGCATAACAAATGCATCTAAGTTCTTGTTACTCCTTTGTTCTTGTAACAAATGATAGTCGACATCAAATAAAATATTGGTAACAAAAACATGAACTAAATGTATCATTCCCAAACATAACTAGAGTACGTGCATGAACTACGACACACTAGGAACTTTCAAAATACATTGTGGGCTACTGTCCGAGAGCTTCAAAATGCATGTTGGAGGTTGTTGTTGACCTACTGCTATATTGTACTGTCTCTTCAATTTTCCAGGACTTGGAAAAGCTTTTCTTAATTATTGCTGCTATTTTTTAAAAACCTGCATAAACAAAGTAATTAATGTGTGGAACATCAAAATATCTCAAATTAGTTAAATGCATGAAACAACAGAACAATAAAAATCCATACTAAAATAGAATGGCTGATATACATACATTTACTTTAGGCCAAGCAAGAATGATATTGGCTGCTTGCCCAACAAAAAAAGTATCTACATCTTCAACTAATCCACTTAGTATATAAGTTGGGCATATATAATTATTCACAAATATTTTTAAATGATTCAGGTCAACAGGCAAATTAGCAACTTTCGTTCGAGGATCTTAGTATACCACAATCCTTTCGCCAACGACTTGTTTGGGTATGTCATCACATAACAACTCAACCTTTCAACCATCCTACATATTCACCCCCTGCTCATTATATAGAAACAATATGATGAAGAAGATGAACAATATGACAAGTTTGTCTTGTACCTTTCATATAAAGGGGGATCGACCTAAGTAGACCTGCCTACCAGTGCTATTTGCATCATGTACCAGTGTTATAGCCCATGTGGTATAACAGTTGGTCTCTCAATAAAAATTTGACCAAATTAACTGCGTTAACATATTGCATCATCAATTATTGAAATCTTCAACTTTAAGGCAAGTGTGAATGAAAACGGAGAAATTTGGAAGATTAGCACATTTTAAAGCCTATTTTAAACTTGGAGCACCCTTCAGTTTTTTTTGCATAGGCATAGCACCTCCCCTCCTTGAATTGACTATTTCGCCCTTACTACTAAATTAAACATTTCCCCCCTTTTTTCTTGTGTATTCCCTCCTTAAGACACTCCCCCTCCTACCTAAATCATTATTCAGAGAGAATTGCTGGAATGGTCCCAGTAAATATGTGCCCGTTGCAGTTTGGTCCCACTTAGTTGTTGGTATGCCGAAATGGTCCCAATAATTGGTACATTTGGTGCACTTTAGTCCCCAACCGTTAAATATAGACGGAAAATTGTAAATTTGGGCCAAAATTGAAGTTTTAGCATTAAGTCAAGGTTAAAACGCAAATTTGGATATAAATTAGATTTTTCTTAGTTTTTTTTAATTTCTTTTTTCGATTTCTTTGTCGATTTTTTTAAAAAAGAATTCGGGTTTTTTTTTTCGATTTCTTTTCGAAACATTTTTGCGAAACTACCAAAATCGAAAATGTTCGTCAAAAAAGTTCAAAACCAAACCTTTTCTACAAACAACAATCAAAATTGAAACTTTTTGTCAAAAAACTACAGAAACCAAAACTTTTTATCAAACCGAAATTTTAGCGAAAACTACCAAAGTCGAACCCTTTTTGCTAGGGAAAAAGATCAAAAAAGAAAAGAAATCGAAAAAAAATTCAAATATCGAAAAGAAAATTGAAAAGACATTGGAAAAAAAACGGAAAAAAAGTTGAAAAGGTATAGAAAAAAAATTGAAAAAAAAACATTGACAAACAAATCGAAATTTTTTTTTTAAAAAAAAACAAATAAAATTCATATGTATACCCAATTTGCGTTTTAACCTTCCCTTAATGCTAAAACTTCAATTTTGGCCCAAAGTTATAATTTTCCGTCTATATTTAACGGTTGGGGACTAAAGTGCACCAAATATACCAATTACTGGGACTATTTCGGCAAACCAAAACTAACGGGGACCAAACTGCAACGGGCACATATTTACTAGGACCATTCCATCAATTTTTTCTCATTATTCACATCCTTACATCTTCCTCTCCCCCCTCAACCCCAAAATCTCTATAAAAAAAAAATTTCACATCTTTTGAATTTCTATAATTTCGAAGCTTATTATCTTAAAATTGTTGGAGTTCATTAAAGTAAGTACTCTACATGATTTATAATGAAAATTTGAGTATAAAATTCATTTTTTTTGTATATTTTGTACAAAAGATTAGATTTTTGGTAGTTTTGTTGCTAGAATATAAGTTTCTTTCGTATAATTTAGTATTTTCGTAGTTTTTGGAGAAAAGATTGGATTTTTTGTAGTTTTCTTGATGTATGATGTTGGTTGTTATTTTTGTATTTTTCGTAGTACAAAGTTCGGATTTTTGGTAGATATTTTTGTAGTTTTCGTAGTACAAAAATCTAGATTTCAATGTTTATTTCGTATGATGTTGTAATTTTGTAATAGTTTGAATATTTTTTGTGTACAAAGTTGCAATTTTTGTAAACCTTTAGTTAGTTTATTTGAAATGTTATATATAATGTACACTAAACTAGTCTTGTATTTTGATAGTTTTTTTTGTAGTTTTTGGAGAAAGGATTGAATTTTTGGTAGTTTGTTTCATTTATAATTAATATTTTAGTATAAAGATTCGATTTTTAGTATTATTTGGCTAAAACTTAGGTTATTTTGTACTATATTCAATTTTTAGTTTGTTTTTATAAGAAAGTTTCGATTTTTAGTATTCTTTATATGCAAAAACTTAGTTTATTTGTAATTTTGATAGTTTTTAAGAAAAAATTAAGATTTTTGAACGTTTATTTGGTGTATTGTTGTAATATTGGTAGCTTTTGTGCAAAAAAAATTAGTTTATTTGTAATGTTGTTAGTTATTCTAGAAGAAAGTTTAGATTTTGAATGTTTATTTTGAATAATGTTGTAAGTTTGATACTTTTGTGCAAAAAAATTAGTTTGATACTTATATGCACTGTTATACACTAATATGCACTAATATACACACGTATACACATATGTGCGCCTATTTAGACTTTAATACTCATATGTACATTGATATGCTCATTGTTTCTCTTAGGTTGTGAATGCATCACCAATGAATCATATTCCGCATCAAAGGGAATGAGGAACCCAATTGTTGGAGTTGGTTGATTAGTAAATGAGAGATTGAACGTAATAGTGGTGGTGTATTGTCGTATTTAATTGTGTATTCCAGTGTTTGATGATGTATTATAGTTTATAATTGTGTATATTGGGTTTTAATGGTGTATAGTGTTGTTTAATGTTTTATACTTGTGTTCAACTGTATACTCTATTGTTCAATTGTATATTCTGGTGTTTGAGGGTGTATTATAGTGTTTAATTGTATATTCGACTGTTTAATGGCATATTTTAGCGTTTAATGGTGTAAACTGATGTTCAATTATGTATTCTAGCGTTTAATGGTGAATACTAATGTTCAATTGTGTATTCTACGGACTTCCCGTCGACGAGGTGGACTTGCTTGGGAACTGTATATAATAGGTCTATTAAGCCGACCTATGAAGCATTATCTAAGAATAGGCAAATTGTTGTCTCAAAAGGTGGTGAACAAATTGTTGTCGAAGAGATTTTCCATCTATGCATCAAGTAATTTTCCATCAAACTATAGGCACACATGGCCAGTACGAAATCACAACACTTACAATATGTCAACGTTTGCATCAAATAAAATCAAACATAACCATGAAAGACAATATGGAAGACAATCAAACTAGTTAATACATCAAAAATTACCAAAGCTCACTGGACAAAAGATAACAAATCTAAAATAATTAATACAAAATATATCAATCAATGGAGTGTTTTGCTCCAAAATATATGGTTGCTAAAGTAAATGTTCCTAAAATAAGCGTAACAAGCAAACTATAATATATTTTTCATAGAAGACATGGTTGCCATTTTGGTCCTTAGCCTATTTCACGATGTCAACTCCAAAATTTCTTCGGCAAATTGACCAAGTGTTTTTCTTCTAAACCTTCGAAGCTCTTCTGCGTGGGATCTACGTTATGTCCACAAATACTTTATGAACACCTATAAACGTATAGATTTTATTAAAAGAAGAGTTGCATGTAATGAACCTCTTGACAAAGCTTCAAACATACTTACAAGATTGGTAATAACTTTCATCGTTTTGGTGTAAACAGGTGCATATAGGTGTATACATACGCATATAGGTGTAAACAAGTGCATTTATGTGTAAATAGGCGCATATAAGTGTATAAATGAGCATTTACGTGTATACAAGTGCATATAAGTGTATAGATGAGTATTGCCACATATACTAACAAAAATAACACAACAATGGACACAAAACCACCAAAGTTACAACATTGTACAAAATAAACTAATTTTTTTGCACAAAAATATCAAACTTACAACATTATACACCAATATTACATATAAACTAACTTTTTTGCACAAAAGCTACCAATATTACAACAATACACCAAATAAACGTTCAAAAATCTTAATATTTCCTTAAAAAACTATCAAAATTACAAATAAACTAAGTTTTTGCATATAAAGAATACTAAAAATCTAAATTTCTTATAAAAACAAACTAAAAATCGAATATAGTACTAAATAAACTAAGTTTTAGCCAAATAATACTAAAAATCCAATATTTTTTATGAATGTTAATTATAATACTAAGTTTTAGCCAAATAACAACTAAAAATCGAATCTTTATACTAAAATGTTAATTATAAATGAAACCAACTACCAAAAATTTAATCTTTTCTCAAAAAACTACAAAAAAAACTATCAAAATACAAGACTATATGATAGAAACTAATTTCTTGCAAGAAAACTAAAAAAAATCCAATCTTTTCTCCAAAAACTACAAAACAATTACGAAAAAATGAATGTTTATACTCAAATATTCATTATAAACGAGTTAGAGTACTTACTTCAATGAACTCCAATAATTTTGAAGATAAGAAGCTACGAAAAGTTCAACATATGAGGTTTTTTAGAGAATAATTTCGGGTGGGGGGGAGAGGAAACGTGTGAATAAATTTGGGGGTGATTTCGGGTTTTGAGATTTCAGATGGAGGTTTTCAATTTGGAGATGGAGATGGAAGAATATTGATGAAAATGGATGAAGAATGAAAAATAAGAGATAAGGAAGAAGATGGTGTTTGATGTTTAGGTTTTAGTAGTAAGGGCAAAATAGTCAATTGCAAGGGAGGAGGTGCTATGCTTTTGTAAAAAAAAGTGTATGGTGTTCCAAATTTAAAAAAGGGTTGAAAAAGTGCTAATTTTGTCATTTTCTCAATGAAAACGTACTTTAGTTTTAGTTTTAGCACTTGTACTTGACTTATTCATCATTTATCTTCATATATTATTAAGGCTTATTCACTATTTGCCCCCTATACTAACGTTTTAGTTTCAATATACCCCCTGTACTATTAATCGTTTCAATTTGCCCCCTGGGACCTCTT